>CM063103.1:37695000-37705000 GCA_031876335.1 Hipposideros larvatus
AGGGTTTAGGGTTAGCCTTAGGGTTAGGGTTAGGAATAGGGAGGGTTAGTGTTTACATTTTAGGGTTACGGTTTAGGGATAGGGTTAGTGTTAGGGTTAGGGTTAGAGTTAGGGTTAGGTTTAGGGTTAGGGTTAGGGTTAGGTTTTAGGGATAGGGTTAGGGTTAGGGTTACGGTTTAGGTTTAGGGTTATGGTTAAGGTTAGGGTTTAGGGTTTAGTGTTAGCGTTAGGGTTAGAGTTAGGGTTTAGGCTTTAGGGTTAGGGTTAGTGTTAGGATTTAGGGTTTAGGGTTAGGGTTAGGGTTATGGTTAGGGTTTAGTGTTTATGGTTAGGGTTAGCATTAGGGTTAGGGTTTCGGTTTAGGGTTTAGGTTTAGGGTTAGGGTTAGTGTTAGGGTTTCGGGTTTAGTGTTAGGGTTAAGGTTAGGGTTAGGGTTAGGTACACGTTTCGGGTTTGAGACATGGTTAGGTTTAGTGTTAGGGTTATAGTTAAGTTTAGGTTTTGGGTGATGGTTAAGGTTAGGTTTAGGGACAGGGTTAGTTACAGGGTGAGGGTTACAGTTAAAGATAGAGAGACGGTAAGGGTCAGAGTTAGGTTTATCGACAGTGTTAGGGTTAGGGTTAGGGTTAGGTTAGGGTTAGGGTTAGAGTTAGGGTTTAGGGTTAGGGTTAGGGTTAGGGTTTAGGATTTAGGGTTGGGGTTATGGTTAGGGTTAGGGTTAGGGTTAGGGGCAGGATTAGGGTTTGGGAAATGGTTAGGTTTAGTGTAGGGTTATAGTTAAATTTTGGTTTTGGCTGATGGTTAAGGTTAGTTTTAGGGACAGGTTTAGTGACAGGGTGAGGGTTAGAGTTAAGTTTAGAGAGACGGTAAGGGTCAGAGTTAGGTTTAGCGACAGTGTTAGTGTTAGGAATCAGGTTAGGTTAGGGTTTAGGGTTAGGGTTAGGGTTAGGGTTAGGAATAGGGGAGGGTTAGTGTTTACATTTTAGGGTTAGGGTTTAGGGATAGGGCAAGAGTTATGGTTAGGGTTAGGGTTAGAGTTAGGATTTAGGCTTTAGGGTTAGGGTTAGAGTTAGAGTTATGGTTTGGGTTTAGGGTTTAGGTTTAGGGTTAGGGTTAGGTACACGTTTCGGGTTTGAGACATGGTTAGGTTTAGTGTTAGGGTTATAGTTAAGTTTAGGTTTTGGCTGATGGTTAAGGTTAGGTTTCGGGACAGGGTTAGTTACAGGGTGAGGGTTAGAGTTAAAGATAGAGAGACGGTAAGGGTCAGAGTTAGGTTTAGCGACAGTGTCAGGGTTAGGGTTGGGGTTAGAGTTAGGGTTTAGGGTTAGGGTTAGGGTTAAGGTTTCGGGTTTAGTGTCAGGGTTAATGTTAGGGTTTAGGGTTTAGGGTTAGGGATAGTGTTAGGGTTTCGGGTTTAATGTTAGGGTTAAGGTTAGGGTTAGGGTTAGGTACACGTTTCGGGTTTGAGACATGGTTAGGTTTAGTGTTAGGGTTATAGTTAAGTTTAGGTTTTGGCTGATGGTTAAGGTTAGGTTTAGGGACAGGGTTAGTTACAGGGTGAGGGTTAGAGTTAAAGATAGAGAGACAGTAAGGGTCAGAGTTAGGTTTAGCGACAGTGTTAGGGTTAGGGTTAGGGTTAGGTTAGGGTTAGGGTTAGGGTTAGGGTTAGGGTTAGGTTTTAGGAATGAGGTTAGGGTTAGGGTTACGGTTTAGGTTTAGGGTTAGGGTTAAGGTTAGGGTTTAGGGTTTAGGGTTAGGGTTAGGGTTAGGGTTAGCATTAGTTTTAGGGTTAGGGACAGGATTAGGGTTTGGGACATGGTTAGGTTTACTGTTAGGGTTATATTAAGTTTAGGTTTTGTCTGATGCTTAAGTTTAGGTTTAGGGACAGGGTTAGTGACAGGGTGAGGGTTAGAGTTAAGGTTGGAGAGACGGTAAGGGTCAGAGTTAGGTTTAGCGACAGTGTTAGGGTTAGGGATCAGGTTAGGTTAGGGTTTAGGGTTAGGGTTAAGGTTAGGGTTAGGAATAGGGGAGGGTTAGTGTTTACATTTTAGGGTTAGGGTTTAGGGATAGGGTTAGGGTTAGGGTTAGGGTTAGAGCTAGGTTTAGGGTTAGGGTTAGGGTTAGGTTTTAGGGATAGGGTTAGGGTTAGGGTTACGGTTTAGGTTTATGGTTAGGGTTAAGGTTAGGGTTTAGGGTTTAGGGTTAGGGTTAGGGTTAAAGTTAGGGTTTAGGCTTTAGGATTAGGGTTAGTGTTAGGGTTTAGGGTTTAGGGTTAGGGTTAGGGTTAGGTTTAGGGTTTAGTGTTTATGGTTAGGGTTAGCGTTAGGGTTAGGGTTTGGGTTTAGGGTTTAGGTTTAGGGTTAGTGTTAGTGTTAGGGTTTCGGGTTTAGTGTTAGGGTTAAGGTTAGTGTTAGGGTTAGGTACACGTTTCGGGTTTGAGACATGGTTAGGTTTAGTGTTAGGGTTATAGTTAAGTTTAGGTTTTGGCTGATGGTTAAGGTTAGGTTTAGGGACAGGGTTAGTTACAGGGTGAGGGTTAGAGTTAAAGATAGAGTGACGGTAAGTGTCAGAGTTAGGTTTAGCGACAGTGTCAGGGTTAGGGTTAGGGTTAGGTTAGGGTTAGGGTTAGGGTTAGGGTTAGGTTTTAGGGATAGGGTTAGGGTTAGGGTTACGGTTTAGGTTTAGGGTTAGGGTTAAGGTTAGGGTTTAGGGTTTAGGGTTAGGGTTAGGGTTAGGGTTAGCATTAGTTTTAGGGTTAGAGACAGGATTAGGGTTTGGGACATGGTTAGGTTTACTGTTAGGGTTATATTAAGTTTAGGTTTTGTCTGATGCTTAAGTTTAGATTTAGGGACAGGGTTAGTGACAGGGTGAGGGTTAGAGTTAAGGTTGGAGAGACGGTAAGGGTCAGAGTTAGGTTTAGCGACAGTGTTAGGGTTAGGGATCAGGTTAGGTTAGGGTTTAGGGTTAGGTTTAGGGTTAGGGTTAGGAATAGGGGAGGGTTAGTGTTTACATTTTAGGGTTAGGGTTTAGGGATAGGGTTAGGGTTAGGGTTAGGATTAGAGTTAGGGTTAGTGTTAGGGTTAGGTTTTAGGGATAGGGTTAGGGTTAGGGTTACGGTTTAGTGTTTATGGTTAGGGTTAGCTTTAGGGTTAGGGTTTGGGTTTAGTGTTTAGGTTTAGGGTTAGGGTTAGTGTTAGGGTTAGGAATAGGAGAGGGTTAGTGTTTACATTTTAGGGTTAGGGTTTAGGGATAGGGTTAGGGTTAGGGTTAGGTTTAGAGTTAGGTTTTAGGGATAGGGTTAGGGTTAGGGTTACGGTTTAGGTTTAGGGTTAGGGATAAGGTTAGGGTTTAGGGTTTAGGGATAGGGTTAGGGTTAGAGTTAGGGTTTAGGCTTTAGGGTTAGGGTTAGTGTTATGGTTTAGGGTTTAGGGTTAGGGTTAGGGTTAGGGTTAGGTTTAGGGTTTAGGTTTAGGGTTAGGGTTAGTGTTAGGGTTTCGGGTTTAGTGTTAGGGTTAAGGTTAGGGTTAGGGTTAGGGTTAGGTTTTAGGGAAACGGTTAGTGTTAGGGTTACGGTTTAGGTTTAGGGTTAGCGTTAAGGTTAAGGTTTAGGGTTTAGGGTTAGGGTTAGGGTTAGGGTTAGCATTAGGTTTAGGGTTAGGGACAGGATTAGGGTTTGGGACATGGTTAGGTTTACTGTTAGGGTTATATTAAGTTTAGGTTTTGTCTGATGCTTAAGTTTAGGTTTAGGGACAGGGTTAGTGACAGGGTGAGGGTTAGAGTTAAGGTTGGAGAGACGGTAAGCGTCAGAGTTAAGTGTAGCGACAGTGTTAGGGTTAGGGATCAGGTTAGGTTAGTGTTTAGGGTTAGGGTTAGGGTTAGGGTTAGGAATAGGGGAGGGTTAGTGTTTACATTTTAGGGTTAGGGTTTAGGGATAAGGTTAGGGTTAGGGTTAGGTTTTAGGGATAGGGTTAGGGTTAGGATTTAGGGTTAGGGTTAGGGTTAGAGTTAGGGTTTAGGCTTTAGGATTAGGGATAGGGTTAGGGTTTAGGGTTTAGGGTTAGGGTTAGCGTTAGGGTTAGGGTTTGGGTTTAGTGTTTAGGTTTAGGGTTAGGGTTAGTGTTAGGGTTTCGAGTTTAGTGTTAGGGTTAAGGTTAGGGTTAGGGTTAGGTACACGTTTCGGGTTTGAGACATGGTTAGGTTTAGTGTTAGGGTTATAGTTAATTTAGGTTTTGGCTGATGGTTAAGGTTTGGTTTCGGGTCAGGGTTAGTTACAGGGTGAGGGTTAGAGTTAAAGATAGAGAGACGGTAAGGGTCAGAGTTAGGTTTAGCGACAGTGTTAGGGTTAGGTTTAGGGTTAGAGTTAGGGTTTAGGGATAGGGTTAGGGTTAGGGTTTAGGATTTATGGTTAGGGTTATGGTTAGGGTTAGGGTTAGGGGCAGGATTAGGGTTTGGGTCATGGTTAGGTTTACTGTTAGGGTTATATTAAGTTTAGGTTTTGTCTGATGCTTAAGTTTAGGTTTAGGGACAGGGTTAGTGACAGGGTGAGGGTTAGAGTTAACGTTGGAGAGACGGTAAGGGTCAGAGTTAGGTTTAGCGACAGTGTTAGGGTTAGGGATCAGGTTAGGTTAGGGTTTAGGGTTAGCCTTAGGGTTAGGGTTAGGAATAGGGAGGGTTAGTGTTTATATTTTAGGGTTACGGTTTAGGGATAGGGTTAGTGTTAGGGTTAGGGTTAGAGTTAGGGTTAGGTTTAGGGTTAGGGTTAGGGTTAGGTTTTAGGGATAGGGTTAGGGTTAAGGTTACGGTTTAGGTTTAGGGTTTGGGTTTAGGGTTTAGGTTTAGGGTTAGGGTTAGTGTTAGGGTTTCGGGTTTAGTGTTAGGGTTAAGGTTAGGGTTAGGGTTAGGTACACGTTTCGGGTTTGAGACATGGTTAGGTTTAGTGTTAGGGTTATAGTTAAGTTTAGGTTTTGGGTGATGGTTAAGGTTAGGTTTAGGGACAGGGTTAGTTACAGGGTGAGGGTTACAGTTAAATATAGAGAGACGGTAATGGTCAGAGTTAGCTTTATCGACAGTGTTAGGGTTAGGGTTAGGGTTAGGTTAGGGTTAGGGTTAGAGTTAGGGTTTAGGGTTAGGGTTAGGGTTAGGGTTTAGGATTTAGGGTTAGGGTTATGGTTAGGGTTAGGGTTAGGGTTAGGGGCAGGATTAGGGTTTGGGAAATGGTTAGGTTTAGTGTAGGGTTATAGTTAAATTTTGGTTTTGGCTGATGGTTAAGGTTAGTTTTAGGGACAGGTTTAGTGACAGGGTGAGGGTTAGAGTTAAGTTTAGAGAGACGGTAAGGGTCAGAGTTAGGTTTAGCGACAGTGTTAGTGTTAGGAATCAGGTTAGGTTAGGGTTTAGGGTTAGGGTTAGGGTTAGGGTTAGGAATAGGGGAGGGTTAGTGTTTACATTTTAGGGTTAGGGTTTAGGGATAGGGTTAGAATTATGGTTAGGGTTAGGGTTAGAGTTAGGATTTAGGCTTTAGGGTTAGGGTTAGAGTTAGAGTTAGGGTTTGGGTTTAGGGTTTAGGTTTAGGGTTAGGGTTAGGTACACGTTTCGGGTTTGAGACATGGTTAGGTTTAGTGTTAGGGTTATAGTTAAGTTTAGGTTTTGGCTGATGGTTAAGGTTAGGTTTTGGGACAGGGTTAGTTACAGGGTGAGGGTTAGAGTTAAAGATAGAGAGACGGTAAGGGTCAGAGTTAAGTTTAGCGACAGTGTTAGGGTTAGGGTTGGGGTTAGAGTTAGGGTTTATGGTTAGGGTTAGGGTTAGGGTTTAGGATTTAGGATTAGGGTTATGGTTAGGGTTAGGGTTAGGGTTAGGATTAGGGTTAGGGTTAGGTTTTAGGGATAGGGTTAGGGTTAGGGTTACGGTTTAGGTTTAGAGTTAGGGTTAAGGTTAGGGTTTAGGGTTTAGGGTTAGGGTTAGGGATAGAGTTAGGGTTTAGGCTTTAGGGTTAGGGTTAGTGTTCGGGTTTAGGGTTTAGGGTTAGGGTTAGGGTTTAGTGTTTATGGTTAGGGTTAGCGTTAGGGTTAGGGTTTAGGTTTAGGGTTTAGGTTTAGGGTTAGGGTTAGGTACACGTTTCGGGTTTGAGACATGGTTAGGTTTAGTGTTAGGGTTATAGTTAAGTTTAGGTTTTGGCTGATGGTTAAGGTTTGGTTTCGGGACAGGGTTAGTTAAATGGTGAGGGTTAGAGTTAAAGATAGAGAGACGGTAAGGGTCAGAGTTAGGTTTAGCGACAGTGTTAGGGTTAGGGATTAGGTTAGGTTAGGGTTTAGGGTTAGGGTTATTGTTAGGGTTTAGGATTTAGGATTAGGGTTATGGTTAGGGTTAGGGTTAGGGTTAGGGGCAGGATTAGGGTTTGGGACATGGTTAGGTTTACTGTTAGGGTTATATTAAGTTTAGGTTTTGTCTGATGCTTAAGTTTAGGTTTAGGGACAGGGTTAGTGACAGGGTGAGGGTTAGAGTTAAGGTTGGAGAGACGGTAAGGGTCAGAGTTAGGTTTAGCGACAGTGTTAGGGTTAGGGATCAGGTTAGGTTAGGGTTTAGGGTTAGGGTTAGGGTTAGGGTTAGGAATAGGGGAGGGTTAGTGTTTACATTTTAGGGTTAGAGTTTAGGTATAGGGTTAGTGTTAGGGTTAGGGTTAGATTTAGGGTTAGGGTTAGGGTTAGGGTTAGGGTTAGGTTTTAGGGATAGGGTTAGGGTTAGGGTTACGGTTTGGGTTTAGGGTTAGAGTTAAGGTTAGGGTTTAGGGTTTAGGGTTAGGGTTAGGGTTAGAGTTAGGGTTTAGGCTTTAGGTTTAGGGTTAGTGTTAGGGTTTAGGGTTTAGGGTTAGGGTTAGGGTTAGAGTTAGGGTTAGGGTTTAGTGTTTATGGTTAGGGTTAGCGTTAGGGTTAGGGTTTGGTTTTAGGGTTTAGGTTTAGGGTTAGGGTTAGTGTTAGGGTTTTGGGTTTAGTGTTAGGGTTAAGTTTAGGGTTAGGATTAGGTACACGTTTCGGGTTTGAGACATGGTTAGGTTTAGTGTTAGGGTTATAGTTAAGTTTAGGTTTTGTCTGATGCTTAAGTTTAGGTTTAGGGACAGGGTTAGTGACAGGGTGAGGGTTAGAGTTAAGGTTGGAGAGACGGTAAGGGTCAGAGTTAGGTGTAGCGACAGTGTTAGGGTTAGGGTTAATATTAGAGGCAGAGTTAGGGTTAAGGTTAGCGTTAGGGTCAGGGTTCGTGTTAGGATTAGGGTTAGGTACAGAGTTGGGAAGAGTGTTAGGGCTCCATTTAGAGTTAGGTCTAGGGATACGTTTAGATTTAGGTTTTGGGTTAGGAAAAGGGTTAGCTACAGGGGCAGGAATAGGGTAGGGACACAGTGAGTGTTAGAGTTAGGATTAGGGTTAGGGTTAGGGTTAGGGTTTGAGTTAGGGTTAGGGTTAGGGTTTAGGGTTACAGTTAGGGTTAGGATTAAGGTTTAGTGTTTAGGGTTTAGTCTTTAGGGTTAGGTTTAGCCTTAGGGTTGGGTTAGGTTTAGGGTTAGGGTTTAGGGTTAGGGTTATGGTTAGGGTTAGGGACAGGATTAGGGTTTGGGACATGGTTAGGTTTAGTGTTAGGGTTATAGTTAGGTTTAGGTTTTGTCTGATGCTTAAGTTTAGGTTTAGGGACAGGGTTACTGACAGGGTTTGGGTTAGAGTTAAGGGTGGAGAGACGGTAAGGGTCAGAGTTAGGTTTAGCGACAGTGTTAGGGTTAGGGTTAATATTAGAGTCAGAGTTAAGGTTAAGGTTAGCGTTATGGTTAGAAGCAGATTAGGTTGAGTGATAGTGTTAGTATTAGTGACAGGCTTAGTGTTAGTGTTAGAGTTAGGGTTTGGGACAGTGTTAGGGTTTGGTTTGGAGTTGAGTTTAGTGTTAGGTTTCAGTTTATGGCTATGGTATGTGTTAGAGACAGGGTGGCCTTCGGATTAGGGTAGGGATAGGGTCAGGCACAGGGATAGGGATATGGTTATGCTTAGGTTTGGGATTAGAAACAGGTTTAAAGTTAGGGTCAGGGTTAGAGACAGGTATGGTTAGGGTTAGGGTCAAGGTATAGGTAAGATTTAGGTTAAGATTAGGGACAGGTTACAGTTAGGTTTAAGGTTAGGCACAAGATTAGGGCTAGGTTTGAGGTGTATGTTAGTGTCAGGGTTAGGTCTGAAGTAGGATTAGAGTTAGGGTTAGAATTAGAGTTAGGGGAACGGTTAGGATTAAGGATAGGTTTAGGGTTAACGTTACGCACAGGAAGAGGGTTAGTGTTAGGGTTATGATTAGGGATAGGTACAGAGTTAGGTTGAAGAGTACGAACAGGCTTATGGATTATTAGGGTTAGGGTTTATGACACAATTAAGGTCACGGTTAGAGTTACACTTAGCTTTACCGACATGGTTAGCTTTAGGGTTACTGTGAGCGTTAAGTTTAGGGACAGGTTAAGGGTTAGTGTTAGAGTTAGGGTCAGGGCTAGGGTTAGGTTTCTGGTTCGATTTACATTTAGGGTTATGGTTAAAGACAAGCTAGTGTTCTGGTTAGGATTAGGGTTTCCGTTAAAATTAGGGACACAGTTAAGGTTACTGTAAGGTTTAGGGTTAGTGATAAAGACACGGTTTGGTTTAGGGTATGGGTTTGGGTGAGATTCAGTGTTAGGGACAGGTTAGGGTAGGATTAGTGTTAGGGTACAGGCAGTTTTCGGGTTAGAGTTACAAAATTCGTTATGAGTAACTGTAAAAACAGGGGTAGGGTTAGTGAAGTCGTTAGGGTTATGGTTAGGGTTAGCTACAGGGTTTGGTTTAGGGAGATGGTTAGGTTTGGGGTTTGTGTGAAGTTTAGAAAAAGGGTTATTTTCAGAGTTCGGTTTAGGAAAAGGGTTACAATAACAGGGTTTGGATTAAGAAGAGTATGCATGGTAGGCACACGGATGGCTTAGGGTTCGCATGAGGGTGAGGAATACATTTGGGGTTTTCATTTGACATAGGGGAAGTCTTAGGGTTAGAGACAAGGTTAAGGTTAGGGACAGCATTAGGGATAGAGACAAGATTAAGGTTAGGGACACTGTCAGGGTTAGTGTTAAGTTTAAGTTTAGGGTTACACTTAGGGTTAGGGACAAAATTAGGGTTAGGGTTATGGACAGTGTTAGGTTTAGGGTTAAAGTTAGGGTCAGCGCTCAAGTTCTGGTTAACATTAAGGTTAGGGATAGGTTTAGGGGTAGGGTTAGAAACAAGGTTAGACTTACGGTTAGGATTAGAGGCACGGTTATTTTTAAATTAGGGTTCAAAACAGAGTTAAGGGTAGTGTTATGGTTAGGAATATTTTTAGGGTTAGGGTTTGGTTTAGGGTTTGTTTTAGGTTTCGGGGCAGAGTTAGGGTTAGGAACATAGTTAGTGTTTGGTTTAGGGTTAAGGTTATGGTTAGGGTTAGGTACACGATTCGGGTTTGAGACATGGTTAGGTTTAGTGTTAGCGTTATAGTTAAGTTTAGGTTTTGGCTGATGGTTAAGGTTAGGTTTAGGGACAGGGTTAGTTACAGGGTGATGGTTAGAGTTAAAGATAGAGAGACGGTAAGTGTCAGAGTTAGGTTTAGCGACAGTGTTACGGTTAGGGTTAGGGTTAGGTTAGGGTTAGGGTTAGGGTTAGGGTTAGGGTTAGATTTTAGGGATAGGGTTAGGGTTAGGGTTACGGTTTAGGATTTAGGGTTAGGGTTACGGTTAGGGTTAGGTTTAGGGTTAGGGACACGATTCGGGTTTGGGACATGGTTAAGTTCAGTGTTAGGGTTGTAGTTAAGTTTAAGTTTTGGCTGATGGTTAAGGTTAGGGTTAGGGACAGGATTAGTGACAGGGTGAGGGTTAGAATTAAGGTTAGAGAGATGGTAAGGGTCAGAGTTAGGTTTAGCGACAGTGTTAGGGTTAGGGTTAGGGTTAGGTTAGGGTTAGGCTTAGAGTTAGGGTTTAGGGTTAGGGTT
>CM063103.1:37707500-37715000 GCA_031876335.1 Hipposideros larvatus
GTATCAGGTTAGGTTAGTGTTTAGGGTTAGGGTTAGGGTTAGGGTTAGGAATAGGGGAGGGTTAGTGTTTACATTTTAGGGTTAGGGTTTAGGGATAGGGTTAGGGTTAGGGTTATGGTTAGGTTTTAGGGATAGGGTTAGGGTTAGGATTTAGGGTTAGGGTTAGGGTTAGAGTTAGGGTTTAGGCTTTAGGATTAGGGTTAGTGTTAGGGTTTAGGGTTTAGGGTTAGGGTTAGGGTTAGGGTTAGGGTTTAGTGTTTATGGTTAGGGTTAGCGTTAGGGTTAGGGTTTGGGTTTAGTGTTTAGGTTTAGGGTTAGGGTTAGTGTTAGGGTTTCGACTTTAGTGTTAGGGTTAAGGTTAGGGTTAGGGTTAGGTACACGTTTCGGGTTTGAGACATGGTTAGGTTTAGTGTTAGGGTTATAGTTAAGTTTAGGTTTTGGCTGATGGTTAAGGTTAGGTTTAGGGACAGGGTTAGTTACAGGGTGAGGGTTAGAGTTAAAGATAGAGAGACGGTAAGGGTCAGAGTTAGGTTTAGCGACAGTGTTAGGGTTAGGTTTAGGGTTAGAGTTAGGGTTAGGGTTAGGGTTTAGGATTTATGGTTAGGGTTATGGTTAGGGTTAGGGTTAGGGGCAGGATTAAGGTTTGGGACATGGTTAGGTTTACTGTTAGGGTTATATTAAGTTTAGGTTTTGTCTGATGCTTAAGTTTAGGTTTAGGGACAGGGTTAGTGACAGGGTGAGGGTTAGAGTTAAGGTTGGAGAGACGGTAAGGGTCAGAGTTAGGTTTAGCGACAGTGTTAGGGTTAGGGATCAGGTTAGGTTAGGGTTTAGGGTTAGCCTTAGGGTTAGGGTTAGGAATAGGGAGGGTTACTGTTTACATTTTAGGGTTACGGTTTAGGGACAGGGTTAGTGTTAGTGTTAGGGTTAGAGTTAGGGTTAGGTTTAGGGTTAGGGTTAGGGTTAGGTTTTAGGGATAGGGTTAGGGTTAGGGTTACGGTTTAGGTTTAGGGTTAGGGTTAAGGTTAGGGTTTAGGGTTTAGTGTTAGCGTTAGGGTTAGAGTTAGGGTTTAGGCTTTAGGGTTTGGGTTAGTGTTAGGATTTAGGGTTTAGGGTTAGGGTTAGGGTTATGGTTAGGGTTTAGTGTTTATGGTTAGGGTTAGCATTAGGGTTAGGGTTTGGGTTTAGGGTTTAGTTTTAGGGTTAGGGTTAGTGTTAGGGTTTCGGGTTTAGTGTTAGGGTTAAGGTTAGGGTTAGGGTTAGGTACACGTTTCGGGTTTGAGACATGGTTAGGTTTAGTGTTAGGGTTATAGTTAAGTTTAGGTTTTGGGTGATGGTTAAGGTTAGGTTTAGGGACAGGGTTATTTACAGGGTGAGGGTTACAGTTAAAGATAGAGAGACGGTAAGGGTCAGAGTTAGGTTTATCGACAGTGTTAGGGTTAGGGTTAGGGTTAGGTTAGGGTTAGGGATAGAGTTAGGGTTTAGGGTTAGGGTTAGGGTTAGGGTTTAGGATTTAGGGTTAGGGTTATGGTTAGGGTTAGGGTTAGGGTTAGGGGCAGGATTAGGGTTTGGGAAATGGTTAGGTTTAGTGTAGGGTTATAGTTAAGTTTTGGTTTTGGCTGATGGTTAAGGTTAGTTTTAGGGACAGGTTTAGTGACAGGGTGAGGGTTAGAGTTAAGTTTAGAGAGACGGTAAGGGTCAGAGTTAGGTTTAGCGACAGTGTTAGTGTTAGGAATCAGGTTAGGTTAGGGTTTAGGGTTAGGGTTAGGGTTAGGGTTAGGAATAGGGGAGGGTTACTGTTTACATTTTAGGGTTAGGGTTTAGGGATAGGGTTAGAGTTATGGTTAGGGTTAGGGTTAGAGTTAGGATTTAGGCTTTAGGGTTAGGGTTAGAGTTAGAGTTAGGGTTTGGGTTTAGGGTTTAGGTTTAGGGTTAGGGTTAGTTACACGTTTCGGGTTTGAGACATGGTTAGGTTTAGTGTTAGGGTTATAGTTAAGTTTAGGTTTTGGCTGATGGTTAAGGTTAGGTTTCGGGACAGGGTTAGTTACAGGGTGAGGGTTAGAGTTAAAGATAGAGAGACGGTAAGGGTCAGAGTTAGGTTTAGCGACAGTGTTAGGGTTAGGGTTGGGGTTAGAGTTAGGGTTTAGGGTTAGGGTTAGGGTTAGGGTTTCGGGTTTAGTGTAAGGGTTAATGTTAGGGTTTAGGGTTTAGGGTTAGGGTTAGTGTTAGGGTTTCGGGTTTAATGTTAGGGTTAAGGTTAGGGTTAGGGTTAGGTACACGTTTTGGGTTTGAGACATGGTTAGGTTTAGTGTTAGGGTTATAGTTAAGTTTAGGTTTTGGCTGATGGTTAAGGTTAGGTTTAGGGACAGGGTTAGTTACAGGGTGAGGGTTAGAGTTAAAGATAGAGAGACGGTAAGGGTCAGAGTTAGGTTTAGCGACAGTGTTAGGGTTAGGGTTAGGGTTAGGTTAGGGTTAGGGTTAGGGTTAGGGTTAGTTTTAGGGTTAGGGACAGGATTAGGGTTTGGGACATGGTTAGGTGTACTGTTAGGGTTATATTAAGTTTAAGTTTTGTCTGATGCTTAAGTTATGTTTAGGGACAGGGTTAGTGACAGGGTGAGGGTTAGAGTTAAGGTTGGAGAGACGGTAAGGGTCAGAGTTAGGTTTAGCGACAGTGTTAGGGTTAGGGATCAGGTTAGGTTAGGGTTTAGGGTTAGGGTTAGGGTTAGGGTTAGGAATAGGGGAGGGTTAGTGTTTACATTTTAGGGTCAGGGTTTAGGGATAGGGTTAGGGTTAGGGTTAGAGTTAGAATTAGTGTTAGGGTTAGGGTTAGGGTTAGGTTTTAGGGATAGGGTTAGTGTTAGGATTACGGTTTAGGTTTAGGGTTTGGGTTAAGGTTAGGGTTTAGGGTTTAGGGTTAGGGTTAGGGTTAGAGTTAGGGTTTAGGCTTTAGGGTTAGGGTTAGTATTAGGGTTAGGTTTAGGGTTTAGTGTTTATGGTTAGGGTTAGCGTTAGGGTTAGGGGTTGGGTTTAGGGTTTAGGTTTAGGGTTAGGGTTAGTGTTAGGGTTTCGGGTTTAGTGTCAGGTTTAAGGTTAGGGTTAGGGTTAGGTACACGTTTCGGGTTTGAGACATGGTTAGGTTTAGTGTTAGGGTTATAGTTAAGTTTAGGTTTTGGCTGATGGTTAAGGTTAGGTTTAGGGACAGGGTTAGTTACAGGTTGAGGGTTAGAGTTAAAGATAGAGAGACGGTAAGGGTCAGAGTTAGGTTTAGCGACAGTGTTAGGGTTAGGGTTAGGGTTAGGTTAGGGTTAGGGTTAGGGTTAGGGTTAGGGTTAGGTTTTAGGGATAGGGTTAGGGTTAGGGTTACGGTTTAGGTTTAGGGTTAGGGTTAAGGTTAGGGTTTAGGGTTTAGGGTTAGGGTTAGGGTTAGGGTTAGAATTAGTTTTAGGGTGAGGGACAGGATTAGGGTTTGGGACATGGTTAGGTTTACTGTAAGGGTTATATTAAGTTTAGGTTTTGTCTGATGCTTAAGTTTAGGTTTAGGGACAGGGTTAGTGACAGGGTGAGGGTTAGAGTTAAGGTTGGAGAGACGGTAAGGGTCAGAGTTAGGTTTAGCGACAGAGTTAGGGTTAGGGATCAGGTTAGGTTAGGGTTTAGGGTTAGGGTTAGGGTTAGGGTTAGGAATAGGGGAGGGTTAGTGTTTACATTTTAGGGTTAGGGTTTAGGGATAGGGTTAGGGTTAGGGTTAGGGTTAGGGTTAGGGTTAGGTTTTAGGGATAGGGTTAGGGTTAGGGTTACGGTTTAGGTTTAGGGTTAGGGTTAAGGTTAGGGTTTAGGGTTTAGGGTTAGGGTTAGGGTTAGAGTTAGTGTTTAGGCTTTAGGGTTAGGGTTAGGGTTAGGGTTTAGGGTTTAGTGTTAGGGTTAGGGTTAGGGTTAGGGTTAGGGTTAGGGTTTAGTGTTTATGGTTAGTGTTAGCGTTAGGGTTAGGGTTTGGGTTTAGTGTTTAGGTTTAGGGTTAGGGTTAGTGTTAGGGTTAGGGTTAGGGTTAGGGTTAGGGTTAGGGACAGGATTAGGGTTTGGGACATGGTTAGGTTTACTGTTAGGGTAATATTAAGTTTAGGTTTTGTCTGATGCTTAAGTTTAGGTTTAGGGACAGGGTTAGTGACAGGTGAGGGTTAGAGTTAAGGTTGGAGAGACGGTAAGGGTCAGAGTTAGGTTTAGCGACAGTGTTAGGGTTAGGGATCAGGTTAGGTTAGGGTTTAGGGTTAGGGTTAGGGTTAGGGTTAGGAATAGGGGAGGGTTAGTGTTTACATTTTAGGGTCAGGGTTTAGGGATAGGGTTAGGGTTAGGGTTAGGGTTAGAATTAGTGTTAGGGTTAGGGTTAGGGTTAGGTTTTAGGGATAGGGTTAGTGTTAGGATTACGGTTTAGGTTTAGGGTTTGGGTTAAGGTTAGGGTTTAGGGTTTAGGGTTAGGGTTAGGGTTAGAGTTAGGGTTTAGGCTTTAGGGTTAGGGTTAGTATTAGGGTTAGGTTTAGGGTTTAGTGTTTATGGTTAGGGTTAGCGTTAGGGTTAGGGGTTGGGTTTAGGGTTTAGGTTTAGGGTTAGGGTTAGTGTTAGGGTTTCGGGTTTAGTGTCAGGTTTAAGGTTAGGGTTAGGGTTAGGTACACGTTTCGGGTTTGAGACATGGTTAGGTTTAGTGTTAGGGTTATAGTTAAGTTTAGGTTTTGGCTGATGGTTAAGGTTAGGTTTAGGGACAGGGTTAGTTACAGGTTGAGGGTTAGAGTTAAAGATAGAGAGACGGTAAGGGTCAGAGTTAGGTTTAGCGACAGTGTTAGGGTTAGGGTTAGGGTTAGGTTAGGGTTAGGGTTAGGGTTAGGGTTAGGGTTAGGTTTTAGGGATAGGGTTAGGGTTAGGGTTACGGTTTAGGTTTAGGGTTAGGGTTAAGGTTAGGGTTTAGGGTTTAGGGTTAGGGTTAGGGTTAGGGTTAGAATTAGTTTTAGGGTGAGGGACAGGATTAGGGTTTGGGACATGGTTAGGTTTACTGTAAGGGTTATATTAAGTTTAGGTTTTGTCTGATGCTTAAGTTTAGGTTTAGGGACAGGGTTAGTGACAGGGTGAGGGTTAGAGTTAAGGTTGGAGAGACGGTAAGGGTCAGAGTTAGGTTTAGCGACAGAGTTAGGGTTAGGGATCAGGTTAGGTTAGGGTTTAGGGTTAGGGTTAGGGTTAGGGTTAGGAATAGGGGAGGGTTAGTGTTTACATTTTAGGGTTAGGGTTTAGGGATAGGGTTAGGGTTAGGGTTAGGGTTAGGGTTAGGGTTAGGTTTTAGGGATAGGGTTAGGGTTAGGGTTACGGTTTAGGTTTAGGGTTAGGGTTAAGGTTAGGGTTTAGGGTTTAGGGTTAGGGTTAGGGTTAGAGTTAGTGTTTAGGCTTTAGGGTTAGGGTTAGGGTTAGGGTTTAGGGTTTAGTGTTAGGGTTAGGGTTAGGGTTAGGGTTAGGGTTAGGGTTAGGGTTTAGTGTTTATGGTTAGTGTTAGCGTTAGGGTTAGGGTTTGGGTTTAGTGTTTAGGTTTAGGGTTAGGGTTAGTGTTAGGGTTAGGGTTAGGGTTAGGGTTAGGGTTAGGGACAGGATTAGGGTTTGGGACATGGTTAGGTTTACTGTTAGGGTAATATTAAGTTTAGGTTTTGTCTGATGCTTAAGTTTAGGTTTAGGGACAGGGTTAGTGACAGGTGAGGGTTAGAGTTAAGGTTGGAGAGACGGTAAGGGTCAGAGTTAGGTTTAGCGACAGTGTTAGGGTTAGGGATCAGGTTAGGTTAGGGTTTAGGGTTAGGGTGAGGGTTAGGGTTAGGAATAGGGGAGGGTTAGTGTTTACATTTTAGGGTTAGGGTTTAGGGATAGGGTTAGGGTTAGGGTTAGGGTTAGAGTTAGTGTTAGGGTTAGGGTTAGGGTTAGGTTTTAGGGAAAGGGTTAGGGTTAGGGTTACGGTTTAGGTTTAGGGTTAGGGTTAAGGTTAGGGTTTAGGGTTTAGGGTTAGGGTTAGGGTTAAAGTTAGGGTTTAGGCTTTAGGGTTAGGGTTAGTGTTAGGGTTTAGGGTTTAGGGTTAGGGTTAGGGTTAGGGTTAGGTTTAGGGTTTAGTGTCAGGGTTAATGTTAGGGTTTAGGGTTTAGGGTTAGGGTTAGGGTTAGTGTTAGGGTTTCGGGTTTAGTGTCAGGGTTAATGTTAGGTTTTAGGGTTTAGGGTTAGGGTTAGTGTTAGGGTTTCGGGTTTAGTGTCAGGGTTAATGTTAGGGTTTAGGGTTTAGGGTTAGGGTTAGTGTTAGGGTTTCGGGTTTAATGTTAGGGTTAAGGTTAGGGTTAGGGTTAGGTACAAGTTTCGGGTTTGAGACATGGTTAGGTTTAGTGTTAGGGTTATAGTTCAGTTTAGGTTTTGGCTGATGGTTAAGGTTAGGTTTAGGGACAGGGTTAGTTACAGGGTGAAGGTTAGAGTTAAAGATAGAGAGACGGTAAGGGTCAGAGTTAGGTTTAGCGACAGTGTTAGGGTTAGGGTTAGGGTTAGGTTAGGGTTAGGGTTAGGGTTAGGGTTAGGGTTAGGTTTTAGGAATGAGGTTAGGGTTAGGGTTACGGTTTAGGTTTAGGGTTAGGGTTAAGGTTAGGGTTTAGGGTTTAGGGTTAGGGTTAGGGTTAGGGTTAGCATTAGTTTTAGGGTTAGGGACAGGATTAGGGTTTGGGACATGGTTAGGTTTACTGTTAGGGTTATATTAGTTTAGGTTTTGTCTGAATCTTAAGTTTAGGTTTAGGGACAGGGTTAGTGACAGGGTGAGGGTTAGAGTTAAGGTTGGAGAGACGGTAAGGGTCAGAGTTAGGTTTAGCGACAGTGTTAGGGTTAGGTATCAGGTTAGGTTAGGGTTTAGGGTTAGGGTTAAGGTTAGGGTTAGGAATAGGTGAGGGTTAGTGTTTACATTTTAGGGTTAGGGTTTAGGGATAGGGTTAGGGTTAGGGTTAGGGTTAGAGTTAGGTTTAGGGTTAGGGTTAGGGTTAGGTTTTAAGGATAGGGTTAGGGTTAGGGTTACGGTTTAGGTTTAGGGTTAGGGTTAAGGTTAGGGTTTAGGGTTTAGGGTTAGGGTTAGGGTTAGGGTTAGGGTTAGGGTTAGGGTTAGGGTTAGGTACACGTTTCGGGTTTGAGACATGGTTAGGTTTAGTGTTAGGGTTATAGTTAATTTTAGGTTTTGGCTGATGGTTAAGGTTAGGTTTAGGGACGGGGTTAGTTACAGGGTGAGGGTTAGAGTTAAAGATAGAGAGACGGTAAGTGTCAGAGTTAGGTTTAGCGACAGTGTCAGGGTTAGGGTTAGGGTTAGGTTAGGGTTAGGGTTAGGGTTAGGGTTAGGGTTAGGTTTTAGGGATAGGGTTAGGGTTAGGGTTACGGTTTAGGTTTAGGGTTAGGGTTAAGGTTAGGGTTTAGGGTTTAGGGTTAGGGTTATTGTTAGGGTTAGCATTAGTTTTAGGGTTAGAG
>CM063103.1:37717500-37730000 GCA_031876335.1 Hipposideros larvatus
AGGTTTACTGTTAGGGTAATATTAAGTTTAGGTTTTGTCTGATGCTTAAGTTTAGGTTTAGGGACAGGGTTAGTGACAGGTGAGGGTTAGAGTTAAGGTTGGAGAGATGGTAAGGGTCAGAGTTAGGTTTAGCGACAGTGTTAGGGTTAGGGATCAGGTTAGGTTAGGGTTTAGGGTTAGGGTGAGGGTTAGGGTTAGGAATAGGGGAGGGTTAGTGTTTACATTTTAGGGTTAGGGTTTAGGGATAGGGTTAGGGTTAGGGTTAGGGTTAGAGTTAGTGTTAGGGTTAGGGTTAGGGTTAGGTTTTAGGGATAGGGTTAGGGTTAGGGTTACGGTTTAGTTTTAGGGTTAGGGTTAAGGTTAGGGTTTAGGGTTTAGGGTTAGGGTTAGGGTTAAAGTTAGGGTTTAGGCTTTAGGGTTAGGGTTAGTGTTAGGGTTTAGGGTTTAGGGTTAGGGTTAGGGTTAGGGTTAGGTTTAGGGTTTAGTGTTTATGGTTAGGGTTAGCGTTAGGGTTAGGGTTTGGGTTTAGGGTTTAGGTTTAGGGTTAGGGTTAGTGTCAGGGTTTCGGGTTTAGTGTCAGGGTTAATGTTAGGGTTTAGGGTTTAGGGTTAGGGTTAGTGTTAGGGTTTCGTGTTTAATGTTAGGGTTAAGGTTAGGGTTAGGGTTAGGTACACGTTTCGGGTTTCGGACATGGTTAAGTTTACTGTTAGGGTTATATTAAGTTTAGGTTTTGTCTGATGCTTAAGTTTAGGTTTAGGGACAGGGTTAGTGACAGGGTGAGGGTTAGAGTTAAGGTTGGAGAGACGGTAAGGGTCAGAGTTAGGTTTAGCGACAGTGTTAGGGTTAGGGATCAGGTTAGGTTAGGGTTTAGGGTTAGGGTTAAGGTTAGGGTTAGGAATAGGGGAGGGTTAGTGTTTACATTTTAGGGTTAGGGTTTAGGGATAGGGTTAGGGTTAGGGTTGGGATTAGAGTTAGGGTTAGTGTTAGGGTTAGGTTTTAGGGATAGGTTTAGGGTTAGGGTTTCGGTTTAGTGTTTATGGTTAGGGTTAGCTTTAGGGTTACGGTTTGGGTTTAGTGTTTAGGTTTAGGGTTAGGGTTAGTGTTAGGGTTAGGGTTAGGGTTAGGGTTAGGGTTAGGGACAGGATTAGGGTTTGGGTCATGGTTAGGTTTACTGTTAGGGTAATATTAAGTTTAGGTTTTGTCTGATGCTTAAGTTTAGGTTTAGGGACAGGGTTAGTGACAGGGTGAGGGTTAGAGTTAAGGTTGGAGATACGGTAAGGGTCAGAGTTAGGTTTAGCGACAGTGTTAGGGTTAGGGATCAGGTTAGGTTAGGGTTAGGGTTAGGAATAGGAGAGGGTTAGTGTTTACATTTTAGGGTTAGGGTTTAGGGATAGGGTTAGGGTTAGGGTTAGGGTTAGAGGTAGGTTTTAGGGATAGGGTTAGGGTTAGGGTTACGGTTTAGGTTTAGGGTTAGGGATAAGGTTAGGGTTTAGGGTTTAGGGTTAGGGTTAGGGTTAGAGTTAGGGTTTAGGCTTTAGGGTTAGGGTTAGTGTTATGGTTTAGGGTTTAGGGTTAGGGTTAGGGTTAGGGTTAGGTTTAGGGTTTAGGTTTAGGGTTAGGGTTTGTGTTAGGGTTTCGGGTTTAGTGTTAGGGTTAAGGTTAGGGTTAGGGTTAGGGTTAGGTTTTAGGGATAGGGTTAGTGTTAGGGTTACGGTTTAGGTTTAGGGTTAGCGTTAAGGTTAGGGTTTAGGGTTTAGGGTTAGGGTTAGGGTTAGGGTTAGCATTAGGTTTAGGGTTAGGGACAGGATTAGGGTTTGGGACATGGTTAGGTTTACTGTTAGGGTTATATTAAGTTTAGGTTTTGTCTGATGCTTAAGTTTAGGTTTAGGGACAGGGTTAGTGACAGGGTGAGGGTTAGAGTTAAGGTTGGAGAGACGGTAAGCGTCAGAGTTAGGTGTAGCGACAGTGTTAGGGTTAGGGATCAGGTTAGGTTAGTGTTTAGGGTTAGGGTTAGGGTTAGGGTTAGGAATAGGGGAGGGTTAGTGTTTACATTTTAGGGTTAGGGTTTAGGGATAGGGTTAGGGTTAGGGTTAGGGTTAGGTTTTAGGGATAGGGTTAGGGTTAGGATTTAGGGTTAGGGTTAGGGTTAGAGTTAGGGTTTAGGCTTTAGGATTAGGGTTAGTGTTAGGGTTTAGGGTTTAGGGTTAGGGTTAGGGTTAGGGTTAGGGTTTAGTGTTTATGGTTAGGGTTAGCGTTAGCTTTAGGGTTTGGGTTTAGTGTTTAGGTTTAGGGTTAGGGTTAGTGTTAGGGTTTCGAGTTTAGTGTTAGGGTTAAGGTTAGGGTTAGGGTTAGGTACACGTTTCGGGTTTGAGACATGGTTAGGTTTAGTGTTAGGGTTATAGTTAAGTTTAGGTTTTGGCTGATGGTTAAGGTTTGGTTTCGGGACAGGGTTAGTTACAGGGTGAGGGTTAGAGTTAAAGATAGAGAGACGGTAAGGGTCAGAGTTAGGTTTAGCGACAGTGTTAGGGTTAGGTTTAGGGTTAGAGTTAGGGTTTAGGGTTAGGGTTAGGGTTAGGGTTTAGGATTTATGGTTAGGGTTATGGTTAGGGTTAGGGTTAGGGGCAGGATTAGGGTTTGGGACATGGTTAGGTTTACTGTTAGGGTTATATTAAGTTTAGGTTTTGTCTGATGCTTAAGTTTAGGTTTAGGGACAGGGTTAGTGACAGGGTGAGGGTTAGAGTTAAGGTTGGAGAGACGGTAAGGGTCAGAGTTAGGTTTAGCGACAGTGTTAGGGTTAGGGATCAGGTTAGGTTAGGGTTTAGGGTTAGCCTTAGGGTTAGGGTTAGGAATAGGGAGGGTTAGTGTTTACATTTTAGGGTTACGGTTTAGGGATAGGGTTAGTGTTAGGGTTAGGGTTAGAGTTAGGGTTAGGTTTAGGGTTAGGGTTAGGGTTAGGTTTTAGGGATAGGGTTAGGGTTAGGGTTATGGTTTAGGTTTAGGGTTAGGGTTAAGGTTAGGGTTTAGGGTTTAGTGTTAGCGTTAGGGTTAGAGTTAGGGTTTAGGCTTTAGGGTTAGGGTTAGTGTTAGGATTTAGGGTTTAGGGTTAGGGTTAGGGTTATGGTTAGGGTTTAGTGTTTATGGTTAGGGTTAGCATTAGGGTTAGGGTTTGGGTTTAGGGTTTAGGTTTAGGGTTAGGGTTAGTGTTAGGGTTTCGGGTTTAGTGTTAGGGTTAAGGTTAGGGTTAGGGTTAGGTACACGTTTCGGGTTTGAGACATGGTTAGGTTTAGTGTTAGGGTTATAGTTAAGTTTAGGTTTTGGGTGATGGTTAAGGTTAGGTTTAGGGACAGGGTTAGTTACAGGGTGAGGGTTACAGTTAAAGATAGAGAGACGGTAAGGGTCAGAGTTAGGTTTATCGACAGTGTTAGGGTTAGGGTTAGGGTTAGGTTAGGGTTAGGGTTAGAGTTAGGGTTTAGGGTTAGGGTTAGGGTTAGGGTTTAGGATTTAGGGTTGGGGTTATGGTTAGGGTTAGGGTTAGGGTTAGGGGCAGGATTAGGGTTTGGGAAATGGTTAGGTTTAGTGTAGGGTTATAGTTAAATTTTGGTTTTGGCTGATGGTTAAGGTTAGTTTTAGGGACAGGTTTAGTGACAGGGTGAGGGTTAGAGTTAAGTTTAGAGAGACGGTAAGGGTCAGAGTTAGGTTTAGCGACAGTGTTAGTGTTAGGAATCAGGTTAGGTTAGGGTTTAGGGTTAGGGTTAGGGTTAGGGTTAGGAATAGGGGAGGGTTAGTGTTTACATTTTAGGGTTAGGGTTTAGGGATAGGGTAAGAGTTATGGTTAGGGTTAGGGTTAGAGTTAGGATTTAGGCTTTAGGGTTAGGGTTAGAGTTAGAGTTAGGGTTTGGGTTTAGGGTTTAGGTTTAGGGTTAGGGTTAGGTACACGTTTCGGGTTTGAGACATGGTTAGGTTTAGTGTTAGGGTTATAGTTAAGTTTAGGTTTTGGCTGATGGTTAAGGTTAGGTTTCGGGACAGGGTTAGTTACAGGGTGAGGGTTAGAGTTAAAGATAGAGAGACGGTAAGGGTCAGAGTTAGGTTTAGCGACAGTGTCAGGGTTAGGGTTGGGGTTAGAGTTAGGGTTTAGGGTTAGGGTTAGGGTTAAGGTTTCGGGTTTAGTGTCAGGGTTAATGTTAGGGTTTAGGGTTTAGGGTTAGGGATAGTGTTAGGGTTTCGGGTTTAATGTTAGGGTTAAGGTTAGGGTTAGGGTTAGGTACACGTTTCGGGTTTGAGACATGGTTAGGTTTAGTGTTAGGGTTATAGTTAAGTTTAGGTTTTGGCTGATGGTTAAGGTTAGGTTTAGGGACAGGGTTAGTTACAGGGTGAGGGTTAGAGTTAAAGATAGAGAGACAGTAAGGGTCAGAGTTAGGTTTAGCGACAGTGTTAGGGTTAGGGTTAGGGTTAGGTTAGGGTTAGGGTTAGGGTTAGGGTTAGGGTTAGGTTTTAGGAATGAGGTTAGGGTTAGGGTTACGGTTTAGGTTTAGGGTTAGGGTTAAGGTTAGGGTTTAGGGTTTAGGGTTAGGGTTAGGGTTAGGGTTAGCATTAGTTTTAGGGTTAGAGACAGGATTAGGGTTTGGGACATGGTTAGGTTTACTGTTAGGGTTATATTAAGTTTAGGTTTTGTCTGATGCTTAAGTTTAGGTTTAGGGACAGGGTTAGTGACAGGGTGAGGGTTAGAGTTAAGGTTGGAGAGACGGTAAGGGTCAGAGTTAGGTTTAGCGACAGTGTTAGGGTTAGGGATCAGGTTAGGTTAGGGTTTAGGGTTAGGGTTAAGGTTAGGGTTAGGAATAGGGGAGGGTTAGTGTTTACATTTTAGGGTTAGGGTTTAGGGATAGGGTTAGGGTTAGGGTTAGGGTTAGAGCTAGGTTTAGGGTTAGGGTTAGGGTTAGGTTTTAGGGATAGGGTTAGGGTTAGGGTTACGGTTTAGGTTTAGGGTTAGGGTTAAGGTTAGGGTTTAGGGTTTAGGGTTAGGGTTAGGGTTAAAGTTAGGGTTTAGGCTTTAGGATTAGGGTTAGTGTTAGGGTTTAGGGTTTAGGGTTAGGGTTAGGGTTAGGTTTAGGGTTTAGTGTTTATGGTTAGGGTTAGCGTTAGGGTTAGGGTTTGGGTTTAGGGTTTAGGTTTAGGGTTAGTGTTAGTGTTAGGGTTTCGGGTTTAGTGTTAGGGTTAAGGTTAGTGTTAGGGTTAGGTACACGTTTCGGGTTTGAGACATGGTTAGGTTTAGTGTTAGGGTTATAGTTAAGTTTAGGTTTTGGCTGATGGTTAAGGTTAGGTTTAGGGACAGGGTTAGTTACAGGGTGAGGGTTAGAGTTAAAGATAGAGAGACGGTAAGTGTCAGAGTTAGGTTTAGCGACAGTGTCAGGGTTAGGGTTAGGGTTAGGTTAGGGTTAGGGTTAGGGTTAGGGTTAGGGTTAGGTTTTAGGGATAGGGTTAGGGTTAGGGTTACGGTTTAGGTTTAGGGTTAGGGTTAAGGTTAGGGTTTAGGGTTTAGGGTTAGGGTTAGGGTTAGGGTTAGCATTAGTTTTAGGGTTAGAGACAGGATTAGGGTTTGGGACATGGTTAGGTTTACTGTTAGGGTTATATTAAGTTTAGGTTTTGTCTGATGCTTAAGTTTAGGTTTAGGGACAGGGTTAGTGACAGGGTGAGGGTTAGAGTTAAGGTTGGAGAGACGGTAAGGGTCAGAGTTAGGTTTAGCGACAGTGTTAGGGTTAGGGATCAGGTTAGGTTAGGGTTTAGGGTTAGGTTTAGGGTTAGGGTTAGGAATAGGGGAGGGTTAGTGTTTACATTTTAGGGTTAGGGTTTAGGGATAGGGTTAGGGTTAGGGTTAGGATTAGAGTTAGGGTTAGTGTTAGGGTTAGGTTTTAGGGATAGGGTTAGGGTTAGGGTTACGGTTTAGTGTTTATGGTTAGGGTTAGCTTTAGGGTTAGGGTTTGGGTTTAGTGTTTAGGTTTAGGGTTAGGGTTAGTGTTAGGGTTAGGAATAGGAGAGGGTTAGTGTTTACATTTTAGGGTTAGGGTTTAGGGATAGGGTTAGGGTTAGGGTTAGGTTTAGAGTTAGGTTTTAGGGATAGGGTTAGGGTTAGGGTTACGGTTTAGGTTTAGGGTTAGGGATAAGGTTAGGGTTTAGGGTTTAGGGATAGGGTTAGGGTTAGAGTTAGGGTTTAGGCTTTAGGGTTAGGGTTAGTGTTATGGTTTAGGGTTTAGGGTTAGGGTTAGGGTTAGGGTTAGGTTTAGGGTTTAGGTTTAGGGTTAGGGTTAGTGTTAGGGTTTCGGGTTTAGTGTTAGGGTTAAGGTTAGGGTTAGGGTTAGGGTTAGGTTTTAGGGATAGGGTTAGTGTTAGGGTTACGGTTTAGGTTTAGGGTTAGCGTTAAGGTTAAGGTTTAGGGTTTAGGGTTAGGGTTAGGGTTAGGGTTAGCATTAGGTTTAGGGTTAGGGACAGGATTAGGGTTTGGGACATGGTTAGGTTTACTGTTAGGGTTATATTAAGTTTAGGTTTTGTCTGATGCTTAAGTTTAGGTTTAGGGACAGGGTTAGTGACAGGGTGAGGGTTAGAGTTAAGGTTGGAGAGACGGTAAGCGTCAGAGTTAAGTGTAGCGACAGTGTTAGGGTTAGGGATCAGGTTAGGTTAGTGTTTAGGGTTAGGGTTAGGGTTAGGGTTAGGAATAGGGGAGGGTTAGTGTTTACATTTTAGGGTTAGGGTTTAGGGATAAGGTTAGGGTTAGGGTTAGGTTTTAGGGATAGGGTTAGGGTTAGGATTTAGGGTTAGGGTTAGGGTTAGAGTTAGGGTTTAGGCTTTAGGATTAGGGATAGGGTTAGGGTTTAGGGTTTAGGGTTAGGGTTAGGGTTAGGGTTAGGGTTTAGTGTTTATGGTTAGGGTTAGCGTTAGGGTTAGGGTTTGGGTTTAGTGTTTAGGTTTAGGGTTAGGGTTAGTGTTAGGGTTTCGAGTTTAGTGTTAGGGTTAAGGTTAGGGTTAGGGTTAGGTACACGTTTCGGGTTTGAGACATGGTTAGGTTTAGTGTTAGGGTTATAGTTAATTTAGGTTTTGGCTGATGGTTAAGGTTTGGTTTCGGGTCAGGGTTAGTTACAGGGTGAGGGTTAGAGTTAAAGATAGAGAGACGGTAAGGGTCAGAGTTAGGTTTAGCGACAGTGTTAGGGTTAGGTTTAGGGTTAGAGTTAGGGTTTAGGGTTAGGGTTAGGGTTAGGGTTTAGGATTTATGGTTAGGGTTATGGTTAGGGTTAGGGTTAGGGGCAGGATTAGGGTTTGGGTCATGGTTAGGTTTACTGTTAGGGTTATATTAAGTTTAGGTTTTGTCTGATGCTTAAGTTTAGGTTTAGGGACAGGGTTAGTGACAGGGTGAGGGTTAGAGTTAACGTTGGAGAGACGGTAAGGGTCAGAGTTAGGTTTAGCGACAGTGTTAGGGTTAGGGATCAGGTTAGGTTAGGGTTTAGGGTTAGCCTTAGGGTTAGGGTTAGGAATAGGGAGGGTTAGTGTTTACATTTTAGGGTTACGGTTTAGGGATAGGGTTAGTGTTAGGGTTAGGGTTAGAGTTAGGGTTAGGTTTAGGGTTAGGGTTAGGGTTAGGTTTTAGGGATAGGGTTAGGGTTAGGGTTACGGTTTAGGTTTAGGGTTTGGGTTTAGGGTTTAGGTTTAGGGTTAGGGTTAGTGTTAGGGTTTCGGGTTTAGTGTTAGGGTTAAGGTTAGGGTTAGGGTTAGGTACACGTTTCGGGTTTGAGACATGGTTAGGTTTAGTGTTAGGGTTATAGTTAAGTTTAGGTTTTGGGTGATGGTTAAGGTTAGGTTTAGGGACAGGGTTAGTTACAGGGTGAGGGTTACAGTTAAATATAGAGAGACGGTAATGGTCAGAGTTAGCTTTATCGACAGTGTTAGGGTTAGGGTTAGGGTTAGGTTAGGGTTAGGGTTAGAGTTAGGGTTTAGGGTTAGGGTTAGGGTTAGGGTTTAGGATTTAGGGTTAGGGTTATGGTTAGGGTTAGGGTTAGGGTTAGGGGCAGGATTAGGGTTTGGGAAATGGTTAGGTTTAGTGTAGGGTTATAGTTAAATTTTGGTTTTGGCTGATGGTTAAGGTTAGTTTTAGGGACAGGTTTAGTGACAGGGTGAGGGTTAGAGTTAAGTTTAGAGAGACGGTAAGGGTCAGAGTTAGGTTTAGCGACAGTGTTAGTGTTAGGAATCAGGTTAGGTTAGGGTTTAGGGTTAGGGTTAGGGTTAGGGTTAGGAATAGGGGAGGGTTAGTGTTTACATTTTAGGGTTAGGGTTTAGGGATAGGGTTAGAGTTATGGTTAGGGTTAGGGTTAGAGTTAGGATTTAGGCTTTAGGGTTAGGGTTAGAGTTAGAGTTAGGGTTTGGGTTTAGGGTTTAGGTTTAGGGTTAGGGTTAGGTACACGTTTCGGGTTTGAGACATGGTTAGGTTTAGTGTTAGGGTTATAGTTAAGTTTAGGTTTTGGCTGATGGTTAAGGTTAGGTTTCGGGACAGGGTTAGTTACAGGGTGAGGGTTAGAGTTAAAGATAGAGAGACGGTAAGGGTCAGAGTTAAGTTTAGCGACAGTGTTAGGGTTAGGGTTGGGGTTAGAGTTAGGGTTTATGGTTAGGGTTAGGGTTAGGGTTTAGGATTTAGGATTAGGGTTATGGTTAGGGTTAGGGTTAGGGTTAGGATTAGGGTTAGGGTTAGGTTTTAGGGATAGGGTTAGGGTTAGGGTTACGGTTTAGGTTTAGAGTTAGGGTTAAGGTTAGGGTTTAGGGTTTAGGGTTAGGGTTAGGGTTAGAGTTAGGGTTTAGGCTTTAGGGTTAGGGTTAGTGTTAGGGTTTAGGGTTTAGGGTTAGGGTTAGGGTTTAGTGTTTATGGTTAGGGTTAGCGTTAGGGTTAGGGTTTAGGTTTAGGGTTTAGGTTTAGGGTTAAGGTTAGGTACACGTTTCGGGTTTGAGACATGGTTAGGTTTAGTGTTAGGGTTATAGTTAAGTTTAGGTTTTGGCTGATGGTTAAGGTTTGGTTTCGGGACAGGGTTAGTTAAATGGTGAGGGTTAGAGTTAAAGATAGAGAGACGGTAAGGGTCAGAGTTAGGTTTAGCGACAGTGTTAGGGTTAGGGATCAGGTTAGGTTAGGGTTTAGGGTTAGGGTTAGTGTTAGGGTTTAGGATTTAGGATTAGGGTTATGGTTAGGGTTAGGGTTAGGGTTAGGGGCAGGATTAGGGTTTGGGACATGGTTAGGTTTACTGTTAGGGTTATATTAAGTTTAGGTTTTGTCTGATGCTTAAGTTTAGGTTTAGGGACAGGGTTAGTGACAGGGTGAGGGTTAGAGTTAAGGTTGGAGAGACGGTAAGGGTCAGAGTTAGGTTTAGCGACAGTGTTAGGGTTAGGGATCAGGTTAGGTTAGGGTTTAGGGTTAGGGTTAGGGTTAGGGTTAGGAATAGGGGAGGGTTAGTGTTTACATTTTAGGGTTAGAGTTTAGGTATAGGGTTAGTGTTAGGGTTAGGGTTAGATTTAGGGTTAGGGTTAGGGTTAGGGTTAGGGTTAGGTTTTAGGGATAGGGTTAGGGTTAGGGTTACGGTTTGGGTTTAGGGTTAGAGTTAAGGTTAGGGTTTAGGGTTTAGGGTTAGGGTTAGGGTTAGAGTTAGGGTTTAGGCTTTAGGTTTAGGGTTAGTGTTAGGGTTTAGGGTTTAGGGTTAGGGTTAGGGTTAGAGTTAGGGTTAGGGTTTAGTGTTTATGGTTAGGGTTAGCGTTAGGGTTAGGGTTTGGTTTTAGGGTTTAGGTTTAGGGTTAGGGTTAGTGTTAGGGTTTTGGGTTTAGTGTTAGGGTTAAGTTTAGGGTTAGGATTAGGTACACGTTTCGGGTTTGAGACATGGTTAGGTTTAGTGTTAGGGTTATAGTTAAGTTTAGGTTTTGTCTGATGCTTAAGTTTAGGTTTAGGGACAGGGTTAGTGACAGGGTGAGGGTTAGAGTTAAGGTTGGAGAGACGGTAAGGGTCAGAGTTAGGTGTAGCGACAGTGTTAGGGTTAGGGTTAATATTAGAGGCAGAGTTAGGGTTAAGGTTAGCGTTAGGGTCAGGGTTCGTGTTAGGATTAGGGTTAGGTACAGAGTTGGGAAGAGTGTTAGGGCTCCATTTAGAGTTAGGTCTAGGGATACGTTTAGATTTAGGTTTTGGGTTAGGAAAAGGGTTAGCTACAGGGGCAGGAATAGGGTAGGGACACAGTGAGTGTTAGAGTTAGGATTAGGGTTAGGGTTAGGGTTAGGGTTTGAGTTAGGGTTAGGGTTAGGGTTTAGGGTTACAGTTAGGGTTAGGATTAAGGTTTAGTGTTTAGGGTTTAGTCTTTAGGGTTAGGGTTAGCCTTAGGGTTGGGTTAGGTTTAGGGTTAGGGTTTAGGGTTAGGGTTATAGTTAGGGTTAGGGACAGGATTAGGGTTTGGGACATGGTTAGGTTTAGTGTTAGGGTTATAGTTAGGTTTAGGTTTTGTCTGATGCTTAAGTTTAGGTTTAGGGACAGGGTTACTGACAGGGTTTGGGTTAGAGTTAAGGGTGGAGAGACGGTAAGGGTCAGAGTTAGGTTTAGCGACAGTGTTAGGGTTAGGGTTAATATTAGAGTCAGAGTTAAGGTTAAGGTTAGCGTTATGGTTAGAAGCAGATTAGGTTGAGTGATAGTGTTAGTATTAGTGACAGGCTTAGTGTTAGTGTTAGAGTTAGGGTTTGGGACAGTGTTAGGGTTTGGTTTGGAGTTGAGTTTAGTGTTAGGTTTCAGTTTATGGCTATGGTATGTGTTAGAGACAGGGTGGCCTTCGGATTAGGGTAGGGATAGGGTCAGGCACAGGGATAGGGATATGGTTATGCTTAGGTTTGGGATTAGAAACAGGTTTAAAGTTAGGGTCAGGGTTAGAGACAGGTATGGTTAGGGTTAGGGTCAAGGTATAGGTAAGATTTAGGTTAAGATTAGGGACAGGTTACAGTTAGGTTTAAGGTTAGGCACAAGATTAGGGCTAGGTTTGAGGTGTATGTTAGTGTCAGGGTTAGGTCTGAAGTAGGATTAGAGTTAGGGTTAGAATTAGAGTTAGGGGAACGGTTAGGATTAAGGATAGGTTTAGGGTTAACGTTACGCACAGGAATAGGGTTAGTGTTAGGGTTATGATTAGGGATAGGTACAGAGTTAGGTTGAAGAGTACGAACAGGCTTATGGATTATTAGGGTTAGGGTTTATGACACAATTAAGGTCACGGTTAGAGTTACACTTAGCTTTACCGACATGGTTAGCTTTAGGGTTACTGTGAGCGTTAAGTTTAGGGACAGGTTAAGGGTTAGTGTTAGAGTTAGGGTCAGGGCTAGGGTTAGGTTTCTGGTTCGATTTACATTTAGGGTTATGGTTAAAGACAAGCTAGTGTTCTGGTTAGGATTAGGGTTTCCGTTAAAATTAGGGACACAGTTAAGGTTACTGTAAGGTTTAGGGTTAGTGATAAAGACACGGTTTGGTTTAGGGTATGGGTTTGGGTGAGATTCAGTGTTAGGGACAGGTTAGGGTAGGATTAGTGTTAGGGTACAGGCAGTTTTCGGGTTAGAGTTACAAAATTCGTTATGAGTAACTGTAAAAACAGGGGTAGGGTTAGTGAAGTCGTTAGGGTTATGGTTAGGGTTAGCTACAGGGTTTGGTTTAGGGAGATGGTTAGGTTTGGGGTTTGTGTGAAGTTTAGAAAAAGGGTTATTTTCAGAGTTCGGTTTAGGAAAAGGGTTACAATAACAGGGTTTGGATTAAGAAGAGTATGCATGGTAGGCACACGGATGGCTTAGGGTTCGCATGAGGGTGAGGAATACATTTGGGGTTTTCATTTGACATAGGGGAAGTCTTAGGGTTAGAGACAAGGTTAAGGTTAGGGACAGCATTAGGGTTAGAGACAAGATTAAGGTTAGGGACACTGTCAGGGTTAGTGTTAAGTTTAAGTTTAGGGTTACACTTAGGGTTAGGGACAAAATTAGGGTTAGGGTTATGGACAGTGTTAGGTTTAGGGTTAAAGTTAGGGTCAGCGCTCAAGTTCTGGTTAACATTAAGGTTAGGGATAGGTTTAGGGGTAGGGTTAGAAACAAGGTTAGACTTACGGTTAGGATTAGAGGCACGGTTATTTTTAAATTAGGGTTCAAAACAGAGTTAAGGGTAGTGTTATGGTTAGGAATATTTTTAGGGTTAGGGTTTGGTTTAGGGTTTGTTTTAGGTTTCGGGGCAGAGTTAGGATTAGGAACATAGTTAGTGTTTGGTTTAGGGTTAAGGTTATGGTTAGGGTTAGGTACACGATTCGGGTTTGAGACATGGTTAGGTTTAGTGTTAGCGTTATAGTTAAGTTTAGGTTTTGGCTGATGGTTAAGGTTAGGTTTAGGGACAGGGTTAGTTACAGGGTGATGGTTAGAGTTAAAGATAGAGAGACGGTAAGTGTCAGAGTTAGGTTTAGCGACAGTGTTACGGTTAGGGT
>CM063103.1:37735000-37742500 GCA_031876335.1 Hipposideros larvatus
GTTAGAGTTAAAGATAGAGAGACGGTAAGGGTCAGAGTTAGGTTTAGCGACAGTGTTAGGGTTAGGTTTAGGGTTAGGTTAGGGTTAGGGTTAGGGTTATGGTTAGGGTTAGGTTTTAGGGATAGGGCTAGGGTTAGGGTTACGGTTTAGGTTTAGGGTTAGAGTTAAGGTTAGGGTTTAGGGTTAGGGTTAGGGTTAGGGTTAGGAATAGGGGGAGGGTTAGTGTTTACATTTTAGGGTTAGGGTTTAGGGATAGGGTTAGTGTTAGGGTTAGGTTTAGAGTTAGGGTTAGGGTTAGGGTTAGAGTTAGGGTTTAGGCTTTAGGGTTAGGGTTAGTGTTAGGGTTTAGGGTTTAGTGTTAGGGTTAGGGTTAGGGTTAGGGTTAGGGTTTAGTGTTTATGGTTAGTGTTAGCGTTAGGTTTAGGGTTTGGGTTTAGTGTTTAGGTTTAGGGTTAGGGTTAGTGTTAGGGTTAGGGTTAGGGTTAGGGTTAGGGTTAGGGACAGATTTAGGGTTTGGGACATGGTTAGGTTTACTGTTAGGTTAATATTAAGTTTAGGTTTTGTCTGATGCTTAAGTTTAGGTTTAGGGACAGGGTTAGTGACAGGGTGAGGGTTAGAGTTAAGGTTGGAGAGACGGTAAGGGTCAGAGTTAGGTTTAGCGACAGTGTTAGGGTTAGGGATCAGGTAGGTTAGGGTTTAGGGTTAGGGTTAGGGTTAGGGTTAGGAATAGGGGAGGGTTAGTGTTTACATTTTAGGGTTAGGGTTTAGGGATAGGGTTAGGGTTAGGGTTAGTGTTAGAGTTAGGGTTAGGGTTAGGGTTAGGGTTAGGTTTTAGTGATAGGGTTAGGGTTAGGGTTACGGTTTAGGTTTAGGGTTAGGGTTAAGGTTAGGGTTTAGGGTTTAGGGTTAGGGTTAGGGTTAAAGGTACGGTTTAGGCTTTAGGGTTAGGGTTAGTGTTAGGGTTTAGAGTTTAGGGTTAGGGTTAGGGTTAGGGTTAGGTTTAGGGTTTAGTGTTTATGGTTAGGGTTAGCATTAGGGTTAGGGTTTGGGTTTAGGGTTTAGGTTTAGGGTTAGGGTTAGTGTTAGGGTTTCGGGTTTAATGTTAGGGTTAAGGTTAGGGTTAGGGTTAGGTACACGTTTCGGGTTTGAGACATGGTTAGGTTTAGTGTTAGGGTTATAGTTAAGTTTAGGTTTTGGCTGATGGTTAAGGTTAGGTTTAGGGACAGGGTTAGGTACAGGGTGAGGGTTAGAGTTAAAGATAGAGAGACGGTAAGGGTCAGAGTTAGGTTTAGCGACAGTGTTAGGGTTAGGGTTAGGGTTAGGTTAGGGTTAGGGTTAGTGTTAGTGTTAGGGTTAGGTTTTAGGAATGAGGTTAGGGTTAGGGTTACGGTTTAGGTTTAGGGTTAGGGTTAAGGTTAGGGTTTAGGGTTTAGGGTTAGGGTTAGGGTTAGGGTTAGCATTAGTTTTAGGGTTAGGGACAGGATTAGGGTTTGGGACATGGTTAGGTTTACTGTTAGGGTTATATTAAGTTTAGGTTTTGTCTGATGCTTAAGTTTAGGTTTAGGGACAGGGTTAGTGACAGGGTGAGGGTTAGAGTTAAGGTTGGAGAGACGGTACGGGTCAGAGTTAGGTTTAGCGACAGTGTTAGGGTTAGGGATCAGGTTAGGTTAGGGTTTAGGGTTAGGGTTAAGGTTAGGGTTAGGAATAGGGGAGGGTTAGTGTTTACATTTTAGGGTTAGGGTTTAGGGATAGGGTTAGGGTTAGGGTTAGGGTTAGAGTTAGGTTTAGGGTTAGGGTTAGGGTTAGGTTTTAGGGATAGGGTTAGGGTTAGGGTTACGGTTTAGGTTTAGGGTTAGGGTTAAGGTTAGGGTTTAGGGTTTAGGGTTAGGGTTAGGGTTAAAGTTAGGGTTTAGGCTTTAGGATTAGGGTTAGTGTTAGGGTTTAGGGTTTAGGGTTAGGGTTAGGGTTAGGGTTAGGTTTAGGGTTTAGTGTTTATGGTTAGGGTTAGCGTTAGGGTTAGGGTTTGGGTTTAGGGTTTAGGTTTAAGGTTAGGGTTAGGGTTAGGTACACGTTTCGGGTTTGAGACATGGTTAGGTTTAGTGTTAGGGTTGTAGTTAAGTTTAGGTTTTGGCTGATGGTTAAGGTTAGGTTTAGGGACAGGGTTAGTTACAGGGTGAGAGTTAGAGTTATAGATAGAGAGACGGTAAGTGTCAGAGTTAGGTTTAGCGACAGTGTCAGGGTTAGGGTTAGGGTTAGGTTAGGGTTAGGGTTAGGGTTAGGGTTAGGGTTAGGTTTTAGGGATAGGGTTAGGGTTAGGGTTACGGTTTAGGTTTAGGGTTAGGGTTAGTGTTAGGGTTAGGGTTAGGGTTAGGGTTAGGGTTAGGGACAGGATTAGGGTTTGGGTCATGGTTAGGTTTACTGTTAGGGTAATATTAAGTTTAGGTTTTGTCTGATGCTTAAGTTTAGGTTTAGGGTCAGGGTTAGTGACAGGGTGAGGGTTAGAGTTAAGGTTGGAGATACGGTAAGGGTCAGAGTTAGGTTTAGCGACAGTGTTAGGGTTAGGGATCAGGTTAGGTTAGGGTTTAGGGTTAGGGTTAGGGTTAGGGTTAGGAATAGGAGAGGGTTAGTGTTTACATTTTAGGGTTAGGGTTTAGGGATAGGGTTAGGGTTAGGGTTAGGGTTAGAGTTAGGGTTAGGGTTAGGGTTAGGGTTAGGTTTCAGGGATAGGGTTAGGGTTAGGGTTACGGTTTAGGTTTAGGGTTAGGGATAAGGTTAGGGTTTAGGGTTTATGGTTAGGGTTAGGGTTAGAGTTAGGGTTTAGGCTTTAGGGTTAGGGTTAGTGTTAGGGTTTAGGGTTTAGGGTTAGGGTTAGGGTTAGGGTTAGGTTTAGGGTTTAGGTTTAGGGTTAGGGTTAGTGTTAGGGTTTCGGGTTTAGTGTTAGGGTTAAGGTTAGGGTTAGGGTTAGGGTTAGGTTTTAGGGATAGGGTTAGTGTTAGGGTTACGGTTTAGGTTTAGGGTTAGCGTTAAGGTTAGGGTTTAGGGTTTAGGGTTAGGGTTAGGGTTAGGGTTAGCATTAGGTTTAGGGTTAGAGACAGGATTAGGGTTTGGGACATGGTTAGGTTTACTGTTAGGGTAATATTAAGTTTAGGTTTTGTCTGATGCTTAAGTTTAGGTTTAGGGACAGGGTTAGTGACAGGGTGAGGGTTAGAGTTAAGGTTGGAGAGACGGTAAGCGTCAGAGTTAGGTGTAGCGACAGTGTTAGGGTTAGGGATCAGGTTAGGTTAGTGTTTAGTGTTAGGGTTAGGGTTAGGGTTAGGAATAGGGGAGGGTTAATGTTTACATTTTAGGGTTAGTGTTTAGGGATAGGGTTAGGGTTAGGGTTAGGGTTAGAGTTAGGGTTAGGGTTAGACTTAGGGTTAGAGTTAGGGTTAGGGTTAGGGTTAGGGTTAGGTTTTAGGGATAGGGTTAGACTTAGGGTTACGGTTTAGATTTAGGGTTAGGGTTAAGGTTAGGGTTTAGGGTTTAGGGTTAGGGTTAGGGTTAAAGTTAGGGTTTAGGCTTTAGGGTTAGGGTTAGTGTTAGGGTTTAGGGTTTAGGGTTTAGGGTTAGGGTTAGGGTTAGGTTTAGGGTTTAGTGTTTATGGTTAGGGTTAGCGTTAGGGTTAGGGTTTGGGTTTAGGGTTTAGGTTTAGGGTTAGGGTTAGTGTTAGGGTTTCGGGTTTAGTGTCAGGGTTAAGGTTAGGGTTAGGGTTAGGTACACGTTTCGGGTTTGAGACATGGTTAGGTTTAGTGTTAGGGTTATAGTTAAGTTTAGGTTTTGGCTGATGGTTAAGGTTAGGTTTAGGGACAGGGTTAGTTACAGGTTGAGGGTTAGAGTTAAAGATAGAGAGACGGTAAGGGTCAGAGTTAGGTTTAGCGACAGTGTTAGGGTTAGGTTTAGGGTTAGGTTAGGGTTAGGGTTAGGGTTAGGGTTAGGGTTAGGTTTTAGGGATAGGGTTAGGGTGAGGGTTACGGTTTAGGTTTAGGGTTAGGGTTAAGGTTAGGGTTTAGGGTTTAGGGTTAGGGTTAGGGTTAGGGTTAGAGTTAGGGTTAGTGTTAGGGTTAGGTTTTAGGGATAGGGTTAGGGTTAGGGTTACGGTTTAGTGTTTATGGTTAGGGTTAGCTTTAGGGTTAGGGTTTGGGTTTAGTGTTTAGGTTTAGGGTTAGGGTTAGTGTTAGGGTTAGGGTTAGGGTTAGGGTTAGGGTTAGGGACAGGATTAGGGTTTGGGTCATGGTTAGGTTTACTGTTAGGGTAATATTAAGTTTAGGTTTTGTCTGATGCTTAAGTTTAGGTTTAGGGACAGGGTTAGTGACAGGGTGAGGGTTAGAGTTAAGGTTGGAGAGACGGTACGGGTCAGAGTTAGGTTTAGCGACAGTGTTAGGGTTAGGGATCAGGTTAGGTTAGGGTTTAGGGTTAGGGTTAAGGTTAGGGTTAGGAATAGGGGAGGGTTAGTGTTTACATTTTAGGGTTAGGGTTTAGGGATAGGGTTAGGGTTAGGGTTAGTGTTAGAGTTAGGGTTAGGGTTAGTGTTAGGGTTAGGTTTTAGTGATAGGGTTAGGGTTAGGGTTACGGTTTAGGTTTAGGGCTAGGGTTAAGGTTAGGGTTTAGGGTTTAGGGTTAGGGTTAGGGTTAAAGTTCCCGTTTAGGCTTTAGGGTTAGGCTTACTGTTAGGGTTTAGGGTTTAGGGTTAGGGTTAGGGTTAGGGTTAGGTTTAGGGTTTAGTGTTTATGGTTAGGGTTAGCATTAAGGTTAGGGTTTGGGTTTAGGGTTTAGGTTTAGGGTTAGGGTTAGTGTTAGGGTTTCGGGTTTAATGTTAGGGTTAAGGTTAGGGTTAGGGTTAGGTACACGTTTCGGGTTTGAGACATGGTTAGGTTTAGTGTTAGGGTTATAGTTAAGTTTAGGTTTTGGCTGATGGTTAAGGTTAGGTTTAGGGACAGGGTTAGTTACAGGGAGAGGGTTAGAGTTAAAGATAGAGAGACGGTAAGGGTCAGAGTTAGGTTTAGCGACAGTGTTAGGGTTAGGGTTAGGGTTAGGTTAGGGTTAGGGTTAGGGTTAGGGTTAGGGTTAGGTTTTAGGAATGAGGTTAGGGTTAGGGTTACGGTTTAGGTTTAGGGTTAGGGTTAAGGTTAGGGTTTAGGGTTTAGGGTTAGGGTTAGGGTTAGCATTAGTTTTAGGGTTAGGGACAGGATTAGGGTTTGGTACATGGTTAGGTTTACTGTTAGGGTTATATTAAGTTTAGGTTTTGTCTGATGCTTAAGTTTAGGTTTAGGGACAGGGTTAGTGACAGGGTGAGGGTTAGAGTTAAGGTTGGAGAGATGGTAAGGGTCAGAGTTAGGTTTAGCGACAGTGTTAGGGTTAGGGATCAGGTTAGGTTAGGGTTTAGGGTTAGGGTTAAGGTTAGGGTTAGGAATAGGGGAGGGTTAGTGTTTACATTTTAGGGATAGGGTTTAGGGATAGGGTTAGGGTTAGGGTTAGGGTTAGAGTTAGGTTTAGGGTTAGGGTTAGGGTTAGGTTTTAGGGATAGGGTTAGGGTTAGGGTTACGGTTTAGGTTTAGGGTTAGGGTTAAGGTTAGGGTTTAGGGTTTAGGGTTAGGGTTAGGGTTAAAGTTAGGGTTTAGGCTTTAGGATTAGGGTTAGTGTTAGGGTTTAGGGTTTAGGGTTAGGGTTAGGGTTAGGGTTTGGTTTAGGGTTTAGTGTTTATGGTTAGGGTTAGCGTTAGGGTTAGGGTTTGGGTTTAGGGTTTAGGTTTAGGGTTAGGGTTAGTGTTAGGGTTTCGGGTTTAGTGTTAGGGTTAAGGTTAGGGTTAGGGTTAGGTACTCGTTTCGGGTTTGAGACATGGTTAGGTTTAGTGTTAGGGTTATAGTTAAGTTTAGGTTTTGGCTGATGGTTAAGGTTAGGTTTAGGGACAGGGTTAGTTACAGGGTGAGGGTTAGAGTTAAAGATAGAGAGACGGTAAGTGTCAGAGTTAGGTTTAGCGACAGTGTCAGGGTTAGGGTTAGGGTTAGGTTAGGGTTAGGGTTAGGGTTAGGGTTAGGGTTAGGTTTTAGGGATAGGGTTAGGGTTAGGGTTACGGTTTAGGTTTAGGGTTAGGGTTAAGGTTAGGGTTTAGGGTTTAGGGTTAGGGTTAGGGTTAGGGTTAGCATTAGTTTTAGGGTTAGAGACAGGATTATGGTTTGGGACATGGTTAGGTTTACTGTGAGGGTTATATTAAGTTTAGGTTTTGTCTGATGCTTAAGTTTAGGTTTAGGGACAGGGTTAGTGACAGGGTGAGGGTTAGAGTTAAGGTTGGAGAGACGGTAAGGGTCAGAGTTAGGTTTAGCGACAGTGTTAGGGTTAGGGATCAGGTTAGGTTAGGGTATAGGGTTAGGGTTAGGGTTAGGGTTAGGAATAGGGGAGGGTTAGTGTTTACATTTTAGGGTTAGTGTTTAGGGATAGGGTTAGGGTTAGGGTTAGGGTTAGAGTTAGGGTTAGTGTTAGGGTTAGGTTTTAGGGATAGGGTTAGGGTTAGGGTTACGGTTTAGTGTTTATGGTTAGGGTTAGCTTTAGGGTTAGGGTTTGGGTTTAGTGTTTAGGTTTAGGGTTAGGGTTAGTGTTAGGGTTAGGGTTAGGGTTAGGGTTAGGGTTAGGGACAGGATTAGGGTTTGGGTCATGGTTAGGTTTACTGTTAGGGTAATATTAAGTTTAGGTTTTGTCTGATGCTTAAGTTTAGGTTTAGGGACAGGGTTAGTGACAGGGTGAGGGTTAGAGTTAAGGTTGGAGAGACGGTACGGGTCAGAGTTAGGTTTAGCGACAGTGTTAGGGTTAGGGATCAGGTTAGGTTAGGGTTTAGGGTTAGGGTTAAGGTTAGGGTTAGGAATAGGGGAGGGTTAGTGTTTACATTTTAGGGTTAGGGTTTAGGGATAGGGTTAGGGTTAGGGTTAGGGTTAGAGTTAGGTTTAGGGTTATTGTTAGGGTTAGGTTTTAGGGATAGGGTTAGGGTTAGGGTTACGGTTTAGGTTTAGGGTTAGGGTTAAGGTTAGGGTTTAGGGTTTAGGGTTAGGGTTAGGGTTAAAGTTAGGGTTTAGGCTTTAGGATTAGGGTTAGTGTTAGGGTTTAGGGTTTAGGGTTAGGGTTAGGGTTAGGGTTAGGTTTAGGGTTTAGTGTTTATGGTTAGGGTTAGCGTTAGGGTTAGGGTTTGGGTTTAGGGTTTAGGTTTAGGGTTAGGGTTAGTGTTAGGGTTTCGGGTTTAGTGTTAGGGTTAAGGTTAGGGTTAGGATTAGGTACACGTTTCGGGTTTGAGACATGGTTAGGTTTAGTGTTAGGGTTATAGTTAAGTTTAGGTTTTGGCTGATGGTTAAGGTTAGGTTTAGGGACAGGGTTAGTTACAGGGTGAGAGTTAGAGTTAAAGATAGAGAGACGGTATGTGTCAGAGTTAGGTTTAGCGACAGTGTCAGGGTTAGGGTTAGGGTTAGGTTAGGGTTA
>CM063103.1:37747500-37750000 GCA_031876335.1 Hipposideros larvatus
GTTAAGGTTAGGTTTAGGGACAGGGTTAGTTACAGGGTGAGGGTTAGAGTTAAAGATAGAGAGACGGTAAGTGTCAGAGTTAGGTTTAGCGACAGTGTCAGGGTTAGGGTTAGGGTTAGGTTAGGGTTAGGGTTAGGGTTAGGGTTAGGGTTAGGTTTTAGGGATAGGGTTAGGGTTAGGGTTACGGTTTAGGTTTAGGGTTAGGGTTAAGGTTAGGGTTTAGGGTTTAGGGTTAGGGTTAGGGTTAGGGTTAGCATTAGTTTTAGGGTTAGAGACAGGATTATGGTTTGGGACATGGTTAGGTTTACTGTGAGGGTTATATTAAGTTTAGGTTTTGTCTGATGCTTAAGTTTAGGTTTAGGGACAGGGTTAGTGACAGGGTGAGGGTTAGAGTTAAGGTTGGAGAGACGGTAAGGGTCAGAGTTAATTTTAGCGACAGTGTTAGGGTTAGGGATCAGGTTAGGTTAGGGTTTAGGGTTAGGGTTAGGGTTAGGGTTAGGAATAGGGGAGGGTTAGTGTTTACATTTTAGGGTTAGTGTTTAGGGATAGGGTTAGGGTTAGGGTTAGGGTTAGAGTTAGGGTTAGTGTTAGGGTTAGGTTTTAGGGATAGGGTTAGGGTTAGGGTTACGGTTTAGTGTTTATGGTTAGGGTTAGCTTTAGGGTTAGGGTTTGGGTTTAGTGTTTAGGTTTAGGGTTAGGGTTAGTGATAGGGTTAGGGTTAGGGTTAGGGTTAGGGTTAGGGACAGGATTAGGGTTTGGGTCATGGTTAGGTTTACTTTTAGGGTAATATTAAGTTTAGGTTTTGTCTGATGCTTAAGTTTAGGTTTAGGGACAGGGTTAGTGACAGGGTGAGGGTTAGAGTTAAGGTTGGAGAGACGGTACGGGTCAGAGTTAGGTTTAGCGACAGTGTTAGGGTTAGGGATCAGGTTAGGTTAGGGTTTAGGGTTAGGGTTAAGGTTAGGGTTAGGAATAGGGGAGGGTTAGTGTTTACATTTTAGGGTTAGGGTTTAGGGATAGGGTTAGGGTTAGGGTTAGTGTTAGAGTTAGGGTTAGGGTTAGTGTTAGGGTTAGGTTTTAGTGATAGGTTTAGGGTTAGGGTTACGGTTTAGGTTTAGGGTTAGGGTTAAGGTTAGGGTTTAGGGTTTAGGGTTAGGGTTAGGGTTAAAGTTCCCGTTTAGGCTTTAGGGTTAGGCTTACTGTTAGGGTTTAGGGTTTAGGGTTAGGGTTAGGGTTAGGGTTAGGTTTAGGGTTTAGTGTTTATGGTTAGGGTTAGCATTAGGGTTAGGGTTTGGGTTTAGGGTTTAGGTTTAGGGTTAGGGTTAGTGTTAGGGTTTCGGGTTTAATGTTAGGGTTAAGGTTAGGGTTAGGGTTAGGTACACGTTTCGGGTTTGAGACATGGTTAGGTTTAGTGTTAGGGTTATAGTTAAGTTTAGGTTTTGGCTGATGGTTAAGGTTAGGTTTAGGGACAGGGTTAGTTACAGGGAGAGGGTTAGAGTTAAAGATAGAGAGACGGTAAGGGTCAGAGTTAGGTTTAGCGACAGTGTTAGGGTTAGGGTTAGGGTTAGGTTAGGGTTAGGGTTAGGGTTAGGGTTAGGGTTAGGTTTTAGGAATGAGGTTAGGGTTAGGGTTACGGTTTAGGTTTAGGGTTAGGGTTAAGGTTAGGGTTTAGGGTTTAGGGTTAGGGTTAGGGTTAGGGTTAGCATTAGTTTTAGGGTTAGGGACAGGATTAGGGTTTGGGACATGGTTAGGTTTCCTGTTAGGGTTATATTAAGTTTAGGTTTTGTCTGATGCTTAAGTTTAGGTTTAGGGACAGGGTTAGTGACAGGGTGAGGGTTAGAGTTAAGGTTGGAGAGATGGTAAGGGTCAGAGTTATGTTTAGCGACAGTGTTAGGGTTAGGGATCAGGTTAGGTTAGGGTTTAGGGTTAGGGTTAAGGTTAGGGTTAGGAATAGGGGAGGGTTAGTGTTTACATTTTAGGGTTAGGGTTTAGGGATAGGGTTAGGGTTAGGGTTAGGGTTAGAGTTAGGTTTAGGGTTAGGGTTAGGGTTAGGTTTTAGGGATAGGGTTAGGGTTAGGGTTACGGTTTAGGTTTAGGGTTAGGGTTAAGGTTAGGGTTTAGGGTTTAGGGTTAGGGTTAGGGTTAAAGTTAGGGTTTAGGCTTTAGGATTAGGGTTAGTGTTAGGGTTTAGGGTTTAGGGTTAGGGTTAGGGTTAGGGTTTGGTTTAGGGTTTAGTGTTTATGGTTAGGGTTAGCGTTAGGGTTAGGGTTTGGGTTTAGTGTTTAGGTTTAGGGTTAGGGTTAGTGTTAGGGTTAGGGTTAGGGTTAGGGTTAGGGTTAGGGACAGGATTAGGGTTTGGGTCATGGTTAGGTTTACTGTTAGGGTAATATTAAGTTTAGGTTTTGTCTGATGCTTAAGTTTAGGTTTAGGGACAGGGTTAGTGACAGGGTGAGGGTTAGAGTTAAGGTTGGAGAGACGGTACGGGTCAGAGTTAGGTTTAGCG
>CM063103.1:37757500-37775000 GCA_031876335.1 Hipposideros larvatus
GTTAGAGTTAAAGATAGAGAGACGGTAAGGGTCAGAGTTAGGTTTAGCGACAGTGTTAGGGTTAGGGTTAGGGTTAGGTTAGGGTTAGGGTTAGGGTTAGGGTTAGGGTTAGGTTTTAGGAATGAGGTTAGGGTTAGGGTTACGGTTTAGGTTTAGGGTTAGGGTTAAGGTTAGGGTTTAGGGTTTAGGGTTAGGGTTAGGGTTAGGGTTAGCATTAGTTTTAGGGTTAGGGACAGGATTAGGGTTTGGGACATGGTTAGGTTTACTGTTAGGGTTATATTAAGTTTAGGTTTTGTCTGATGCTTAAGTTTAGGTTTAGGGACAGGGTTAGTGACAGGGTGAGGGTTAGAGTTAAGGTTGGAGAGACGGTCAGGGTCAGAGTTAGGTTTAGCGACAGTGTTAGGGTTAGGGATCAGGTTAGGTTAGGGTTTAGGGTTAGGGTTAAGGTTAGGGTTAGGAATAGGGGAGGGTTAGTGTTTACATTTTAGGGTTAGGGTTTAGGGATAGGGTTAGGGTTAGGGTTAGGGTTAGAGTTAGGTTAGGGTTAGGGTTAGGGTTAGGTTTTAGGGATAGGGTTAGGGTTAGGGTTACGGTTTAGGTTTAGGGTTAGGGTTAAGGTTAGGGTTTAGGGTTTAGGGTTAGGGTTAGGGTTAAAGTTACGGTTTAGGCTTTAGGATTAGGGTTAGTGTTAGGGTTTAGGGTTTAGGGTTAGGGTTAGGGTTAGGGTTAGGTTTAGGGTTTAGTGTTTATGGTTAGGGTTAGCGTTAGGGTTAGGGTTTGGGTTTAGGGTTTAGGTTTAGGGTTAGGGTTAGTGTTAGGGTTTCGGGTTTAGTGTTAGGGTTAAGGTTAGGGTTAGGGTAAGGTACACGTTTCGGGTTTGAGACATGGTTAGGTTTAGTGTTAGGGTTATAGTTAAGTTTAGGTTTTGGCTGATGGTTAAGGTTAGGTTTAGGGACAGGGTTAGTTACAGAGTGAGGGTTAGAGTTAAAGATAGAGAGACGGTAAGTGTCAGAGTTAGGTTTAGCGACAGTGTCAGGGTTAGGGTTAGGGTTAGGTTAGGGTTAGGGTTAGGGTAAGGGTTAGGGTTAGGTTTTAGGGATAAGGTTAGGGTTAGGGTTACGGTTTAGGTTTAGGGTTAGGGTTAAGGTTAGGGTTTAGGGTTTAGGGTTAGGGTTAGGGTTAGGGTTAGCATTAGTTTTAGGGTTAGAGACAGGATTAGGGTTTGGGACATGGTTAGGTTTACTGTGAGGGTTATATTAAGTTTAGGTTTTGTCTGATGCTTAAGTTTAGGTTTAGGGACAGAGTTAGTGACAGGGTGAGGGTTAGAGTTAAGGTTGGAGAGACGGTAAGGGTCAGAGTTAGGTTTAGCGACAGTGTTAGGGTTAGGGATCAGGTTAGGTTAGGGTTTAGGGTTAGGGTTAGGGTTAGGGTTAGGAATAGGGGAGGGTTAGTGTTTACATTTTAGGGTTAAGGTTTAGGGATAGGGATAGGGTTAGGGTTAGGGTTAGAGTTAGGGTTAGGGATACGGTTAGGGTTAGAGTTAGGGTTAGGGTTAGGGTTAGGGTTAGGTTTTAGGGATAGGGTTAGACTTAGGGTTACGGTTTAGATTTAGGGTTAGGGTTAAGGTTAGGGTTTAGCGTTTAGGGTTAGGGTTAGGGTTAAAGTTAGGGTTTAGGCTTTAGGGTTAGGGTTAGTGTTAGGGTTTAGGGTTTAGGGTTAGGGTTAGGGTTAGGGTTAGGTTTAGGGTTTAGTGTTTATGGTTAGGGTTAGCGTTAGGGTTAGGGTTTGGGTTTAGGGTTTAGGTTTAGGGTTAGGGTTAGTGTTAGGGTTAGGGTTAGGCTTAGGGTTAGGGTTAGGGTTAGGGACAGATTTAGGGTTTGGGACATGGTTAGGTTTACTGTTAGGTTAATATTAAGTTTAGGTTTTGTGTGATGCTTAAGTTTAGGTTTAGGGACAGGGTTAGTGACAGGGTGAGGGTTAGAGTTAAGGTTGGAGAGACGGTAAGGGTCAGAGTTAGGTTTAGCGACAGTGTTAGGGTTAGGGATCAGGTTAGGTTAGGGTTTAGGGTTAGGGTTAGGGTTACGGTTAGGAATAGGGGAGGGTTAGTGTTTACATTTTAGGGTTAGGGTTTAGGGATAGGGTTAGGGTTAGGGTTAGGGTTAGAGTTAGGGTTAGGGTTAGTGTTAGGGTTAGGTTTTAGTGATAGCGTTAGGGTTAGGGTTACGGTTTAGGTTTAGGGTTAGGGTTAAGGTTAGGGTTTAGGGTTTAGGGTTAGGGTTAGGGTTAAAGTTACGGTTTAGGCTTTAGGGTTAGGGTAGTGTTAGGGTTTAGGGTTTAGGGTTAGGGTTAGGGTTAGGGTTAGGTTTAGGGTTTAGTGTTTATGGTTAGGGTTAGCATTAGGGTTAGGGTTTGGGTTTAGGGTTTAGGTTTAGGGTTAGTGTTAGTGTTAGGGTTTCGGGTTTAATGTTAGAATTAAGGTTAGGGTTAGGGTTAGGTACACGTTTCGGGTTTGAGACATGGTTAGGTTTAGTGTTAGGGTTATAGTTAAGTTTAGGTTTTGGCTGATGGTTAAGGTTAGGTTTAGGGACAGGGTTAGTTACAGGGTGAGGGTTAGAGTTAAAGATAGAGAGACGGTAAGGGTCAGAGTTAGGTTTAGCGACAGTGTTAGGGTTAGGGTTAGGGTTAGGTTAGGGTTAGGGTTAGGGTTAGGGTTAGGGTTAGGTTTTAGGAATGAGGTTAGAGTTAGGGTTACGCTTTAGGTTTAGGGTTAGGGTTAAGGTTAGGGTTTAGGGTTTAGGGTTAGGGTTAGGGTTAGGGTTAGCATTAGTTTTAGGGTTAGGGACAGGATTAGGGTTTGGGACATGGTTAGGTTTACTGTTAGGGTTATATTAAGTTTAGGTTTTGTCTGATGCTTAAGTTTAGGTTTAGGGACAGGGTTAGTGACAGGGTGAGGGTTAGAGTTAAGGTTGGAGAGACGGTAAGGGTCAGAGTTAGGTTTAGCGACAGTGTTAGGGTTAGGGATCAGGTTAGGTTAGGGTTTAGGGTTAGGGTTAAGGTTAGGGTTAGGAATAGGGGAGGGTTAGTGTTTACATTTTAGGGTTAGGGTTTAGGGATAGGGTTAGGGTTAGGGTTAGGGTTAGAGTTAGGTTTAGTGTTAGGGTTAGGGTTAGGTTTTAGGGATAGGGTTAGGGTTAGGGTTACGGTTTAGGTTTAGGGTTAGGGTTAAGGTTAGGGTTTAGGGTTTAGGGTTAGGGTTAGGGTTAAAGTTACGGTTTAGGCTTTAGGATTAGGGTTAGTGTTAGGGTTTAGGGTTTAGGGTTAGGGTTAGGGTTAGGGTTAGGTTTAGGGTTTAGTGTTTATGGTTAGGGTTAGCGTTAGGGTTAGGGTTTGGGTTTAGGGTTTAGGTTTAGGGTTAGGGTTAGTGTTAGGGTTTCGGGTTTAGTGTTAGGGTTAAGGTTAGGGTTAGGGTAAGGTACACGTTTCGGGTTTGAGACATGGTTATGTTTAGTGTTAGGGTTATAGTTAAGTTTAGGTTTTGGCTGATGGTTAAGGTTAGGTTTAGGGACAGGGTTAGTTACAGGGTGAGGGTTAGAGTTAAAGATAGAGAGACGGTAAGTGTCAGAGTTAGGTTTAGCGACAGTGTCAGGGTTAGGGTTAGGGTTAGGTTAGGGTTAGGGTTAGGGTTAGGGTTAGGGTTAGGTTTTAGGGATAGGGTTAGGGTTAGGGTTACGGTTTAGGTTTAGGGTTAGGGTTAAGGTTAGGGTTTAGGGTTTAGGGTTAGGGTTAGGGTTAGGGTTAGCATTAGTTTTAGGGTTAGAGACAGGATTAGGGTTTGGGACATGGTTAGGTTTACTGTGAGGGTTATATTAAGTTTAGGTTTTGTCTGATGCTTAAGTTTAGGTTTAGGGACAGAGTTAGTGACAGGGTGAGGGTTAGAGTTAAGGTTGGAGAGACGGTAAGGGTCAGAGTTAAGTTTAGCGACAGTGTTAGGGTTAGGGATCAGGTTAGGTTAGGGTTTAGGGTTAGGGTTAGGGTTAGGGTTAGGAATAGGGGAGGGTTAGTGTTTATATTTTAGGGTTAGGGTTTAGGGATAGGGATAGGGTTAGGGTTAGGGTTAGAGTTAGGGTTAGGGTTACGGTTAGGGTTAGAGTTAGGGTTAGGGTTAGGGTTAGGGTTAGGTTTTAGGGATAGGGTTAGACTTAGGGTTACGGTTTAGATTTAGGGTTAGGGTTAAGGTTAGGGTTTAGCGTTTAGGGTTAGGGTTAGGGTTAAAGTTAGGGTTTAGGCTTTAGGGTTAGGGTTAGTGTTAGGGTTTAGGGTTTAGGGTTAGGGTTAGGGTTAGGGTTAGGTTTAGGGTTTAGTGTTTATGGTTAGGGTTAGCGTTAGGGTTAGGGTTTGGGTTTAGGGTTTAGGTTTAGGGTTAGGGTTAGTGTTAGGGTTAGGGTTAGGGTTAGGGTTAGGGTTAGGGTTAGGGACAGATTTAGGGTTTGGGACATGGTTAGGTTTACTGTTAGGTTAATATTAAGTTTAGGTTTTGTGTGATGCTTAAGTTTAGGTTTAGGGACAGGGTTAGTGACAGGGTGAGGGTTAGAGTTAAGGTTGGAGAGACGGTAAGGGTCAGAGTTAGGTTTAGCGACAGTGTTAGGGTTAGGGATCAGGTTAGGTTAGGGTTTAGGGTTAGGGTTAGGGTTAGGGTTAGGAATAGGGGAGGGTTAGTGTTTACATTTTAGGGTTAGGGTTTAGGGATAGGGTTAGTGTTAGGGTTAGGGTTAGAGTTAGGGTTAGGGTTAGTGTTAGGGTTAGGTTTTAGTTATAGGGTTAGGATTAGGGTTACGGTTTAGGTTTAGGGTTAGGGTTAAGGTTAGGGTTTAGGGTTTAGGGTTAGGGTTAGGGTTAAAGTTACCTTTTAGGCTTTAGGGTTAGGGTAGTGTTAGGGTTTAGGGTTTAGGGTTAGGGTTAGGGTTAGGGTTAGGTTTAGGGTTTAGTGTTTATGGTTAGGGTTAGCATTAGGGTTAGGGTTTGGGTTTAGGGTTTAGGTTTAGGGTTAGGGTTAGTGTTAGGGTTTCGGGTTTAATGTTAGAATTAAGGTTAGGGTTAGGGTTAGGTACACGTTTCGGGTTTGAGACATGGTTAGGTTTAGTGTTAGGGTTATAGTTAAGTTTAGGTTTTGGCTGATGGTTAAGGTTAGGTTTAGGGACAGGGTTAGTTACAGGGTGAGGGTTAGAGTTAAAGATAGAGAGACGGTAAGGGTCAGAGTTAGGTTTAGCGACAGTGTTAGGGTTAGGGTTAGGGTTAGGTTAGGGTTAGGGTTAGGGTTAGGTTTTAGGAATGAGGTTAGGGTTAGGGTTACGGTTTAGGTTTAGGGTTAGGGTTAAGGTTAGGGTTTAGGGTTTAGGGTTAGGGTTAGGGTTAGGGTTAGCATTAGTTTTAGGGTTAGGGACAGGATTAGGGTTTGGGACATGGTTAGGTTTACTGTTAGGGTTATATTAAGTTTAGGTTTTGTCTGATGCTTAAGTTTAGGTTTAGGGACAGGGTTAGTGACAGGGTGAGGGTTAGAGTTAAGGTTGGAGAGACGGTAAGGGTCAGAGATAGGTTTAGCGACAGTGTTAGGGTTAGGGATCAGGTTAGGTTAGGGTTTAGGGTTAGGGTTAAGGTTAGGGTTAGGAATAGGGGAGGGTTAGTGTTTACATTTTAGGGTTAGGGTTTAGGGATAGGGTTAGGGTTAGGGTTAGGGATAGAGTTAGGTTTAGTGTTAGGGTTAGGGTTAGGTTTTAGGGATAGGGTTAGGGTTAGGGTTACGGTTTAGGTTTAGGGTTAGGGTTAAGGTTAGGGTTTAGGGTTTAGGGTTAGGGTTAGGGTTAAAGTTACGGTTTAGGCTTTAGGATTAGGGTTAGTGTTAGGGTTTAGGGTTTAGGGTTAGGGTTAGGGTTAGGGTTAGGTTTAGGGTTTAGTGTTTATGGTTAGGGTTAGCGTTAGGGTTAGGGTTTGGGTTTAGGGTTTAGGTTTAGGGTTAGGGTTAGTGTTAGGGTTTCGGGTTTAGTGTTAGGGTTAAGGTTAGGGTTAGGGTAAGGTACACGTTTCGGGTTTGAGACATGGTTAGGTTTAGTGTTAGGGTTATAGTTAAGTTTAGGTTTTGGCTGATGGTTAAGGTTAGGTTTAGGGACAGGGTTAGTTACAGGGTGAGGGTTAGAGTTAAAGATAGAGAGACGGTAAGTGTCAGAGTTAGGTTTAGCGACAGTGTCAGGGTTAGGGTTAGGGTTAGGTTAGGGTTAGGGTTAGGGTTAGGGTTAGGGTTAGGTTTTAGGGATAGGGTTAGGGTTAGGGTTACGGTTTAGGTTTAGGGTTAGGGTTAAGGTTAGGGTTTAGGGTTTAGGGTTAGGGTTAGGGTTAGGGTTAGCATTAGTTTTAGGGTTAGAGACAGGATTAGGGTTTGGGACATGGTTAGGTTTACTGTGAGGGTTATATTAAGTTTAGGTTTTGTCTGATGCTTAAGTTTAGGTTTAGGGACAGAGTTAGTGACAGGGTGAGGGTTAGAGTTAAGGTTGGAGAGACGGTAAGGGTCAGAGTTAGGTTTAGCGACAGTGTTAGGGTTAGGGATCAGGTTAGGTTAGGGTTTAGGGTTAGGGTTAGGGTTAGGGTTAGGAATAGGGGAGGGTTAGTGTTTACATTTTAGGGTTAGGGTTTAGGGATAGGGATAGGGTTAGGGTTAGGGTTAGAGTTAGGGTTAGGGTTACGGTTAGGGTTAGAGTTAGGGTTAGGGTTAGGGTTAGGGTTAGGTTTTAGGGATAGGGTTAGACTTAGGGTTACGGTTTAGATTTAGGGTTAGGGTTAAGGTTAGGGTTTAGCGTTTAGGGTTAGGGTTAGGGTTAAAGTTAGGGTTTAGGCTTTAGGGTTAGGGTTAGTGTTAGGGTTTAGGGTTTAGGGTTAGGGTTAGGGTTAGGGTTAGGTTTAGGGTTTAGTGTTTATGGTTAGGGTTAGCGTTAGGGTTAGGGTTTGGGTTTAGGGTTTAGGTTTAGGGTTAGGGTTAGTGTTAGGGTTAGGGTTAGGGTTAGGGTTAGGGTTAGGGTTAGGGACAGATTTAGGGTTTGGGACATGGTTAGGTTTACTGTTAGGTTAATATTAAGTTTAGGTTTTGTGTGATGCTTAAGTTTAGGTTTAGGGACAGGGTTAGTGACAGGGTGAGGGTTAGAGTTAAGGTTGGAGAGACGGTAAGGGTCAGAGTTAGGTTTAGCGACACTGTTAGGGTTAGGGATCAGGTTAGGTTAGGGTTTAGGGTTAGGGTTAGGGTTAGGGTTAGGAATAGGGGAGGGTTAGTGTTTACATTTTAGGGTTAGGGTTTAGGGATAGGGTTAGGGTTAGGGTTAGGGTTAGAGTTAGGGTTAGGGTTAGTGTTAGGGTTAGGTTTTAGTGATAGGGTTAGGGTTAGGGTTACGGTTTAGGTTTAGGGTTAGGGTTAAGGTTAGGGTTTAGGGTTTAGGGTTAGGGTTAGGGTTAAAGTTACGGTTTAGGCTTTAGGGTTAGGGTAGTGTTAGGGTTTAGGGTTTAGGGTTAGGGTTAGGGTTAGGGTTAGGTTTAGGGTTTAGTGTTTATGGTTAGGGTTAGCATTAGGGTTAGGGTTTGGGTTTAGGGTTTAGGTTTAGGGTTAGGGTTAGTGTTAGGGTTTCGGGTTTAATGTTAGAATTAAGGTTAGGGTTAGGGTTAGGTACACGTTTCGGGTTTGAGACATGGTTAGGTTTAGTGTTAGGGTTATAGTTAAGTTTAGGTTTTGGCTGATGGTTAAGGTTAGGTTTAGGGACAGGGTTAGTTACAGGGTGAGGGTTAGAGTTAAAGATAGAGAGACGGTAAGGGTCAGAGTTAGGTTTAGCGACAGTGTTAGGGTTAGGGTTAGGGTTAGGTTAGGGTTAGGGTTAGGGTTAGGGTTAGGGTTAGGTTTTAGGAATGAGGTTAGGGTTAGGGTTACGGTTTAGGTTTAGGGTTAGGGTTAAGGTTAGGGTTTAGGGTTTAGGGTTAGGGTTAGGGTTAGGGTTAGCATTAGTTTTAGGGTTAGGGACAGGATTAGGGTTTGGGACATGGTTAGGTTTACTGTTAGGGTTATATTAAGTTTAGGTTTTGTCTGATGCTTAAGTTTAGGTTTAGGGACAGGGTTAGTGACAGGGTGAGGGTTAGAGTTAAGGTTGGAGAGACGGTAACGGTCAGAGTTAGGTTTAGCGACAGTGTTAGGGTTAGGGATCAGGTTAGGTTAGGGTTTAGGGTTAGGGTTAAGGTTAGGGTTAGGAATAGGGGAGGGTTAGTGTTTACATTTTAGGGTTAGGGTTTAGGGATAGGGTTAGGGTTAGGGTTAGGGTTAGAGTTAGGTTTAGGGTTAGGGTTAGGGTTAGGTTTTAGGGATAGGGTTAGGGTTAGGGTTACGGTTTAGGTTTAGGGTTAGGGTTAAGGTTAGGGTTTAGGGTTTAGGGTTAGGGTTAGGGTTAAAGTTACGGTTTAGGCTTTAGGATTAGGGTTAGTGTTAGGGTTTAGGGTTTAGGGTTAGGGTTAGGGTTAGGGTTAGGTTTAGGGTTTAGTGTTTATGGTTAGGGTTAGCGTTAGGGTTAGGGTTTGGGTTTAGGGTTTAGGTTTAGGGTTAGGGTTAGTGTTAGGGTTTCGGGTTTAGTGTTAGGGTTAAGGTTAGGGTTAGGGTAAGGTACACGTTTCGGGTTTGAGACATGGTTAGGTTTAGTGTTAGGGTTATAGTTAAGTTTAGGTTTTGGCTGATGGTTAAGGTTAGGTTTAGGGACAGGGTTAGTTACAGGGTGAGGGTTAGAGTTAAAGATAGAGAGACGGTAAGTGTCAGAGTTAGGTTTAGCGACAGTGTCAGGGTTAGGTTAGGGTTAGGTTAGGGTTAGGGTTAGGGTTAGGGTTAGGGTTAGGTTTTAGGGATAGGGTTAGGGTTAGGGTTACGGTTTAGGTTTAGGGTTAGGGTTAAGGTTAGGGTTTAGGGTTTAGGGTTAGGGTTAGGGTTAGGGTTAGCATTAGTTTTAGGGTTAGAGACAGGATTAGGGTTTGGGACATGGTTAGGTTTACTGTGAGGGTTATATTAAGTTTAGGTTTTGTCTGATGCTTAAGTTTAGGTTTAGGGACAGAGTTAGTGACAGGGTGAGGGTTAGAGTTAAGGTTGGAGAGACGGTAAGGGTCAGAGTTAGGTTTAGCGACAGTGTTAGGGTTAGGGATCAGGTTAGGTTAGGGTTTAGGGTTAGGGTTAGGGTTAGGGTTAGGAATAGGGGAGGGTTAGTGTTTACATTTTAGGGTTAGGGTTTAGGGATAGGGTTAGGGTTAGGGTTAGGGTTAGAGTTAGGGTTAGTGTTAGGGTTAGGTTTTAGGGATAGGGTTAGGGTTAGGGTTACGGTTTAGTGTTTATGGTTAGGGTTAGCTTTAGGGTTAGGGTTTGGGTTTAGTGTTTAGGTTTAGGGTTAGGGTTAGTGTTAGGGTTAGGGTTAGGGTTAGGGTTAGGGTTAGGGACAGGATTAGGGTTTGGGTCATGGTTAGGTTTACTGTTAGGGTAATATTAAGTTTAGGTTTTGTCTGATGCTTAAGTTTAGGTTTAGGGACAGGGTTAGTGACAGGGTGAGGGTTAGAGTTAAGGTTGGAGAGACGGTACGGGTCAGAGTTAGGTTTAGCGACAGTGTTAGGGTTAGGGATCAGGTTAGGTTAGGGTTTAGGGTTAGGGTTAAGGTTAGGGTTAGGAATAGGGGAGGGTTAGTGTTTACATTTTAGGGTTAGGGTTTAGGGATAGGGTTAGGGTTAGGGTTAGGGTTAGAGTTAGGTTTAGGGTTAGGGTTAGGGTTAGGTTTTAGGGATAGGGTTAGGGTTAGGGTTACGGTTTAGGTTTAGGGTTAGGGTTAAGGTTAGGGTTTAGGGTTTAGGGTTAGTGTTAGGGTTAGGGTTAGCATTAGTTTTAGGGTTAGAGACAGGATTAGGGTTTGGGACATGGTTAGGTTTACTGTGAGGGTTATATTAAGTTTAGGTTTTGTCTGATGCTTAAGTTTAGGTTTAGGGACAGGGTTAGTGACAGGGTGAGGGTTAGAGTTAAGGTTGGAGAGACGGTAAGGGTCAGAGTTAGGTTTAGCGACAGTGTTAGGTTTAGGGATCAGGTTAGGTTAGGGTTTAGGGTTAGGGTTAGGGTTAGGGTTAGGAATAGGGGAGGGTTAGTGTTTACATTTTAGGGTTAGGGTTTAGGGATAGGGTTAGGGTTAGGGTTAGGGTTAGAGTTAGGGTTAGTGTTAGGGTTAGGTTTTAGGGATAGGGTTAGGGTTAGGGTTACGGTTTAGTGTTTATGGTTAGGGTTAGCTTTAGGGTTAGGGTTTGGGTTTAGTGTTTAGGTTTAGGGTTAGGGTTAGTGTTAGGGTTAGGGTTAGGGTTAGGGTTAGGGTTATGGACAGGATTAGGGTTTGGGTCATGGTTAGGTTTACTGTTAGGGTAATATTAAGTTTAGGTTTTGTCTGATGCTTAAGTTTAGGTTTAGGGACAGGGTTAGTACAGGGTGAGGGTTAGAGTTAAGGTTGGAGAGACGGTACGGGTCAGAGTTAGGTTTAGCGACAGTGTTAGGGTTAGGGATCAGGTTAGGTTAGGGTTTAGGGTTTAGGGTTAGGGTTAGGTTAGGGTTAGGGTTAGGGTTAGGTTTTAGGAATGAGGTTAGGGTTAGGGTTACGGTTTAGGTTTAGGGTTAGGGTTAAGGTTAGGGTTTAGGGTTTAGGGTTAGGGTTAGGGTTAGGGTTAGCATTAGTTTTAGGGTTAGGGACAGGATTAGGGTTTGGGACATGGTTAGGTTTACTGTTAGGGTTATATTAAGTTTAGGTTTTGTCTGATGCTTAAGTTTAGGTTTAGGGACTGGGTTAGTGACAGGGTGAGGGTTAGAGTTAAGGTTGGAGAGACGGTAAGGGTCAGAGATAGGTTTAGCGACAGTGTTAGGGTTAGGGATCAGGTTAGGTTAGGGTTTAGGGTTAGGGTTAAGGTTAGGGTTAGGAATAGGGGAGGGTTAGTGTTTACATTTTAGGGTTAGGGTTTAGGGATAGGGTTAGGGTTAGGGTTAGGGATAGAGTTAGGTTTAGTGTTAGGGTTAGGGTTAGGTTTTAGGGATAGGGTTAGGGTTAGGGTTACGGTTTAGGTTTAGGGTTAGGGTTAAGGTTAGGGTTTAGGGTTTAGGGTTAGGGTTAGGGTTAAAGTTACGGTTTAGGCTTTAGGATTAGGGTTAGTGTTAGGGTTTAGGGTTTAGGGTTAGGGTTAGGGTTAGGGTTAGGTTTAGGGTTTAGTGTTTATGGTTAGGGTTAGCGTTAGGGTTAGGGTTTGGGTTTAGGGTTTAGGTTTAGGGTTAGGGTTAGTGTTAGGGTTTCGGGTTTAGTGTTAGGGTTAAGGTTAGGGTTAGGGTAAGGTACACGTTTCGGGTTTGAGACATGGTTAGGTTTAGTGTTAGGGTTATAGTTAAGTTTAGGTTTTGGCTGATGGTTAAGGTTAGGTTTAGGGACAGGGTTAGTTACAGGGTGAGGGTTAGAGTTAAAGATAGAGAGACGGTAAGTGTCAGAGTTAGGTTTAGCGACAGTGTCAGGGTTAGGGTTAGGGTTAGGTTAGGGTTAGGGTTAGGGTTAGGGTTAGGGTTAGGTTTTAGGGATAGGGTTAGGGTTAGGGTTACGGTTTAGGTTTAGGGTTAGGGTTAAGGTTAGGGTTTAGGGTTTAGGGTTAGGGTTAGGGTTAGGGTTAGCATTAGTTTTAGGGTTAGAGACAGGATTAGGGTTTGGGACATGGTTAGGTTTACTGTGAGGGTTATATTAAGTTTAGGTTTTGTCTGATGCTTAAGTTTAGGTTTAGGGACAGAGTTAGTGACAGGGTGAGGGTTAGAGTTAAGGTTGGAGAGACGGTAAGGGTCAGAGTTAGGTTTAGCGACAGTGTTAGGGTTAGGGATCAGGTTAGGTTAGGGTTTAGGGTTAGGGTTAGGGTTAGGGTTAGGAATAGGGGAGGGTTAGTGTTTACATTTTAGGGTTAGGGTTTAGGGATAGGGATAGGGTTAGGGTTAGGGTTAGAGTTAGGGTTAGGGTTACGGTTAGGGTTAGAGTTAGGGTTAGGGTTAGGGTTAGGGTTAGGTTTTAGGGATAGGGTTAGACTTAGGGTTACGGTTTAGATTTAGGGTTAGGGTTAAGGTTAGGGTTTAGCGTTTAGGGTTAGGGTTAGGGTTAAAGTTAGGGTTTAGGCTTTAGGGTTAGGGTTAGTGTTAGGGTTTAGGGTTTAGGGTTAGGGTTAGGGTTAGGGTTAGGTTTAGGGTTTAGTGTTTATGGTTAGGGTTAGCGTTAGGGTTAGGGTTTGGGTTTAGGGTTTAGGTTTAGGGTTAGGGTTAGTGTTAGGGTTAGGGTTAGGGTTAGGGTTAGGGTTAGGGTTAGGGACAGATTTAGGGTTTGGGACATGGTTAGGTTTACTGTTAGGTTAATATTAAGTTTAGGTTTTGTGTGATGCTTAAGTTTAGGTTTAGGGACAGGGTTAGTGACAGGGTGAGGGTTAGAGTTAAGGTTGGAGAGACGGTAAGGGTCAGAGTTAGGTTTAGCGACACTGTTAGGGTTAGGGATCAGGTTAGGTTAGGGTTTAGGGTTAGGGTAAGGGTTAGGGTTAGGAATAGGGGAGGGTTAGTGTTTACATTTTAGGGTTAGGGTTTAGGGATAGGGTTAGGGTTAGGGTTAGGGTTAGAGTTAGGGTTAGGGTTAGTGTTAGGGTTAGGTTTTAGTGATAGGGTTAGGGTTAGGGTTACGGTTTAGGTTTAGGGTTAGGGTTAAGGTTAGGGTTTAGGGTTTAGGGTTAGGGTTAGGGTTAAAGTTACGGTTTAGGCTTTAGGGTTAGGGTAGTGTTAGGGTTTAGGGTTTAGGGTTAGGGTTAGGGTTAGGGTTAGGTTTAGGGTTTAGTGTTTATGGTTAGGGTTAGCATTAGGGTTAGGGTTTGGGTTTAGGGTTTAGGTTTAGGGTTAGGGTTAGTGTTAGGGTTTCGGGTTTAATGTTAGAATTAAGGTTAGGGTTAGGGTTAGGTACACGTTTCGGGTTTGAGACATGGTTAGGTTTAGTGTTAGGGTTATAGTTAAGTTTAGGTTTTGGCTGATGGTTAAGGTTAGGTTTAGGGACAGGGTTAGTTACAGGGTGAGGGTTAGAGTTAAAGATAGAGAGACGGTAAGGGTCAGAGTTAGGTTTAGCGACAGTGTTAGGGTTAGGGTTAGGGTTAGGTTAGGGTTAGGGTTAGGGTTAGGGTTAGGGTTAGGTTTTAGGAATGAGGTTAGGGTTAGGGTTACGGTTTAGGTTTAGGGTTAGGGTTAAGGTTAGGGTTTAGGGTTTAGGGTTAGGGTTAGGGTTAGGGTTAGCATTAGTTTTAGGGTTAGGGACAGGATTAGGGTTTGGGACATGGTTAGGTTTACTGTTAGGGTTATATTAAGTTTAGGTTTTGTCTGATGCTTAAGTTTAGGTTTAGGGACAGGGTTAGTGACAGGGTGAGGGTTAGAGTTAAGGTTGGAGAGACGGTAACGGTCAGAGTTAGGTTTAGCGACAGTGTTAGGGTTAGGGATCAGGTTAGGTTAGGGTTTAGGGTTAGGGTTAAGGTTAGGGTTAGGAATAGGGGAGGGTTAGTGTTTACATTTTAGGGTTAGGGTTTAGGGATAGGGTTAGGGTTAGGGTTAGGGTTAGAGTTAGGTTTAGGGTTAGGGTTAGGGTTAGGTTTTAGGGATAGGGTTAGGGTTAGGGTTACGGTTTAGGTTTAGGGTTAGGGTTAAGGTTAGGGTTTAGGGTTTAGGGTTAGGGTTAGGGTTAAAGTTACGGTTTAGGCTTTAGGATTAGGGTTAGTGTTAGGGTTTAGGGTTTAGGGTTAGGGTTAGGGTTAGGGTTAGGTTTAGGGTTTAGTGTTTATGGTTAGGGTTAGCGTTAGGGTTAGGGTTTGGGTTTAGGGTTTAGGTTTAGGGTTAGGGTTAGTGTTAGGGTTTCGGGTTTAGTGTTAGGGTTAAGGTTAGGGTTAGGGTAAGGTACACGTTTCGGGTTTGAGACATGGTTAGGTTTAGTGTTAGGGTTATAGTTAAGTTTAGGTTTTGGCTGATGGTTAAGGTTAGGTTTAGGGACAGGGTTAGTTACAGGGTGAGGGTTAGAGTTAAAGATAGAGAGACGGTAAGTGTCAGAGTTAGGTTTAGCGACAGTGTCAGGGTTAGGTTAGGGTTAGGTTAGGGTTAGGGTTAGGGTTAGGGTTAGGGTTAGGTTTTAGGGATAGGGTTAGGGTTAGGGTTACGGTTTAGGTTTAGGGTTAGGGTTAAGGTTAGGGTTTAGGGTTTAGGGTTAGGGTTAGGGTTAGGGTTAGCATTAGTTTTAGGGTTAGAGACAGGATTAGGGTTTGGGACATGGTTAGGTTTACTGTGAGGGTTATATTAAGTTTAGGTTTTGTCTGATGCTTAAGTTTAGGTTTAGGGACAGAGTTAGTGACAGGGTGAGGGTTAGAGTTAAGGTTGGAGAGACGGTAAGGGTCAGAGTTAGGTTTAGCGACAGTGTTAGGGTTAGGGATCAGGTTAGGTTAGGGTTTAGGGTTAGGGTTAGGGTTAGGGTTAGGAATAGGGGAGGGTTAGTGTTTACATTTTAGGGTTAGGGTTTAGGGATAGGGTTAGGGTTAGGGTTAGGGTTAGAGTTAGGGTTAGTGTTAGGGTTAGGTTTTAGGGATAGGGTTAGGGTTAGGGTTACGGTTTAGTGTTTATGGTTAGGGTTAGCTTTAGGGTTAGGGTTTGGGTTTAGTGTTTAGGTTTAGGGTTAGGGTTAGTGTTAGGGTTAGGGTTAGGGTTAGGGTTAGGGTTAGGGACAGGATTAGGGTTTGGGTCATGGTTAGGTTTACTGTTAGGGTAATATTAAGTTTAGGTTTTGTCTGATGCTTAAGTTTAGGTTTAGGGACAGGGTTAGTGACAGGGTGAGGGTTAGAGTTAAGGTTGGAGAGACGGTACGGGTCAGAGTTAGGTTTAGCGACAGTGTTAGGGTTAGGGATCAGGTTAGGTTAGGGTTTAGGGTTAGGGTTAAGGTTAGGGTTAGGAATAGGGGAGGGTTAGTGTTTACATTTTAGGGTTAGGGTTTAGGGATAGGGTTAGGGTTAGGGTTAGGGTTAGAGTTAGGTTTAGGGTTAGGGTTAGGGTTAGGTTTTAGGGATAGGGTTAGGGTTAGGGTTACGGTTTAGGTTTAGGGTTAGGGTTAAGGTTAGGGTTTAGGGTTTAGGGTTAGTGTTAGGGTTAGGGTTAGCATTAGTTTTAGGGTTAGAGACAGGATTAGGGTTTGGGACATGGTTAGGTTTACTGTGAGGGTTATATTAAGTTTAGGTTTTGTCTGATGCTTAAGTTTAGGTTTAGGGACAGGGTTAGTGACAGGGTGAGGGTTAGAGTTAAGGTTGGAGAGACGGTAAGGGTCAGAGTTAGGTTTAGCGACAGTGTTAGGTTTAGGGATCAGGTTAGGTTAGGGTTTAGGGTTAGGGTTAGGGTTAGGGTTAGGAATAGGGGAGGGTTAGTGTTTACATTTTAGGGTTAGGGTTTAGGGATAGGGTTAGGGTTAGGGTTAGGGTTAGAGTTAGGGTTAGTGTTAGGGTTAGGTTTTAGGGATAGGGTTAGGGTTAGGGTTACGGTTTAGTGTTTATGGTTAGGGTTAGCTTTAGGGTTAGGGTTTGGGTTTAGTGTTTAGGTTTAGGGTTAGGGTTAGTGTTAGGGTTAGGGTTAGGGTTAGGGTTAGGGTTATGGACAGGATTAGGGTTTGGGTCATGGTTAGGTTTACTGTTAGGGTAATATTAAGTTTAGGTTTTGTCTGATGCTTAAGTTTAGGTTTAGGGACAGGGTTAGTACAGGGTGAGGGTTAGAGTTAAGGTTGGAGAGACGGTACGGGTCAGAGTTAGGTTTAGCGACAGTGTTAGGGTTAGGGATCAGGTTAGGTTAGGGTTTAGGGTTTAGGGTTAGGGTTAGGGTTAAAGTTAGGGTTTAGGCTTTAGGATTAGGGTTAGTGTTAGGGTTTAGGGTTTAGGGTTAGGGTTAGGGTTAGGGTTAGGTTTAGGGTTTAGTGTTTATGGTTAGGGTTAGCGTTAGGGTTAGGGTTTGGGTTTAGGGTTTAGGTTTAGGGTTAGGGTTAGTGTTAGGGTTTCAGGTTTAGTGTTAGGGTTAAGGTTCGGGTTAGGGTTAGGTACACGTTTCGGGTTTGAGACATGGTTAGGTTTAGTGTTAGGGTTATAGTTAAGTTTAGGTTTTGGCTGATGGTTAAGGTTAGGTTTAGGGACAGGGTTAGTTACAGGGTGAGAGTTAGAGTTAAAGATAGAGAGACGGTAAGTGTCAGAGTTAGGTTTAGCGACAGTGTCAGGGTTAGGGTTAGGGTTAGGTTAGGGTTAGGGTTAGGGTTAGGGTTAGGGTTAGGTTTTAGGGATAGGGTTAGGGTTAGGGTTACGGTTTAGGTTTAGGGTTAGGGTTAAGGTTAGGGTTTAGGGTTTAGGGTTAGGGTTAGGGTTAGGGTTAGCATTAGTTTTAGGGTTAGAGACAGGATTAGGGTTTGGGACATGGTTAGGTTTACTGTTAGGGTTATATTAAGTTTAGGTTTTGTCTGATGCTTAAGTTTAGGTTTAGGGACAGGGTTAGTGACAGGGTGAGGGTTAGAGTTAAGGTTGGAGAGACGGTAAGGGTCAGAGTTAGGTTTAGCGACAGTGTTAGGGTTAGGGATCAGGTTAGGTTAGGGTTTAGGGTTAGGGTTAGGGTTAGGGTTAGGAATAGGGGAGGGTTAGTGTTTACATTTTAGGGTTAGGGTTTAGGGATAGGGATAGGGTTAGGGTTAGGGTTAGGGTTAGAGTTAGGGTTAGTGTTAGGGTTAGGTTTTAGGGATAGGGTTAGGGTTAGGGTTACGGTTTAGTGTTTATGGTTAGGGTTAGCTTTAGGGTTAGGGTTTGGGTTTAGTGTTTAGGTTTAGGGTTAGGGTTAGTGTTAGGGTTAGGGTTAGGGTTAGGGTTAGGGTTAGGGTTAGGGACAGGATTAGGGTTTGGGTCATGGTTAGGTTTACTGTTAGGGTAATATTAAGTTTAGGTTTTGTCTGATGCTTAAGTTTAGGTTTAGGGACAGGGTTAGTGACAGGGTGAGGGTTAGAGTTAAGGTTGGAGATACGGAAAGGGTCAGAGTTAGGTTTAGCGACAGTGTTAGGGTTAGGGATCAGGTTAGGTTAGGGTTTAGGGTTAGGGTTAGGGTTAGGGTTAGGAATAGGAGAGGGTTAGTGTTTACATTTTAGGGTTAGGGTTTAGGGATAGGGTTAGGGTTAGGGTTAGGGTTAGAGTTAGGGTTAGGGTTAGGGTTAGGGTTAGGTTTTAGGGATAGGGTTAGGGTTAGGGTTACGGTTTAGGTTTAGGGTTAGGGATAAGGTTAGGGTTTAGGGTTTATGGTTAGGGTTAGGGTTAGAGTTAGGGTTTAGGCTTTAGGGTTAGGGTTAGTGTTAGGGTTTAGGGTTTAGGGTTAGGGTTAGGGTTAAGG
>CM063103.1:37777500-37785000 GCA_031876335.1 Hipposideros larvatus
TAGGGTTAGGGTTACGGTTTAGGTTTAGGTTTAGGGTTAAGGTTAGGGTTTAGGGTTTAGGGTTAGTGTTAGGGTTAGGGTTAGCATTAGTTTTAGGGTTAGGGACAGGATTAGGGTTTGGGACATGGTTAGGTTTACTGTTAGGGTTATATTAAGTTTAGGTTTTGTCTGATGCTTAAGTTTAGGTTTAGGGACAGGGTTAGTGACAGGGTGAGGGTTAGAGTTAAGGTTGGAGAGACGGTAAGGGTCAGAGTTAGGTTTAGCGACAGTGTTAGGGTTAGGGATCAGGTTAGGTTAGGGTTTAGGGTTAGGGTTAAGGTTAGGTTTAGGAATAGGGGAGGGTTAGTGTTTACATTTTAGGGTTAGGGTTTAGGGATAGGGTTAGGGTTAGGGTTAGGGTTAGAGTTAGGTTTAGGGTTAGGGTTAGGGTTAGGTTTTAGGGATAGGGTTAGGGTTAGGGTTACGGTTTAGGTTTAGGGTTAGGGTTAAGGTTAGGGTTTAGGGTTTAGGGTTAGGGTTAGGGTTAAAGTTAGGGTTTAGGCTTTAGGATTAGGGTTAGTGTTAGGGTTTAGGGTTTAGGGTTAGGGTTAGGGTTAGGGTTAGGGTTAGGGTTTAGTGTTTATGGTTAGGGTTAGCGTTAGGGTTAGGGTTTGGGTTTAGGGTTTAGGTTTAGGGTTAGGGTTAGTGTTAGGGTTTCGGGTTTAGTGTTAGGGTTAGGTACACGTTTCGGGTTTGAGACATGGTTAGGTTTAGTGTTAGGGTTATAGTTAAGTTTAGGTTTTGGCTGATGGTTAAGGTTAGGTTTAGGGACAGGGTTAGTTACAGGGTGAGGGTTAGAGTTAAAGATAGAGAGACGCTAAGTGTCAGAGTTAGGTTTAGCGACAGTGTCAGGGTTAGGGTTAGGGTTAGGTTAGGGTTAGGGTTAGGGTTAGGGTTAGGGTTAGGTTTTAGGGATAGGGTTAGGGTTAGGGTTACGGTTTAGGTTTAGGGTTAGGGTTAAGGTTAGGGTTTAGGGTTTAGGGTTAGGGTTAGGGTTAGGGTTAGCATTAGTTTTAGGGTTAGAGACAGGATTAGGGTTTGGGACATGGTTAGGTTTACTGTGAGGGTTATATTAAGTTTAGGTTTTGTCTGATGCTTAAGTTTAGGTTTAGGGACAGGGTTAGTGACAGGGTGAGGGTTAGAGTTAAGGTTGGAGAGACGGTAAGGGTCAGAGTTAGGTTTAGCGACAGTGTTAGGGTTAGGGATCAGGTTAGGTTAGGGTTTAGGGTTAGGGTTAGGGTTAGGGTTAGGAATAGGGGAGGGTTAGTGTTTACATTTTAGGGTTAGGGTTTAGGGATAGGGTTAGGGTTAGGGTTAGGGTTAGAGTTAGGGTTAGTGTTAGGGTTAGGTTTTAGGGATAGGGTTAGGGTTAGGGTTACGGTTTAGTGTTTATGGTTAGGGTTAGCTTTAGGGTTAGGGTTTGGGTTTAGTGTTTAGGTTTAGGGTTAGGGTTAGTGTTAGGGTTAGGGTTAGTGTTAGGGTTAGGGTTAGGGACAGGATTAGGGTTTGGGTCATGGTTAGGTTTACTGTTAGGGTAATATTAAGTTTAGGTTTTGTCTGATGCTTAAGTTTAGGTTTAGGGACAGGGTTAGTGACAGGGTGAGGGTTAGAGTTAAGGTTGGAGATACGGTAAGGGTCAGAGTTAGGTTTAGCGACAGTGTTAGGGTTAGGGATCAGGTTAGGTTAGGGTTTAGGGTTAGGGTTAGGGTTAGGGTTAGGAATAGGAGAGGGTTAGTGTTTACATTTTAGGGTTAGGGTTTAGGGATAGGGTTAGGGTTAGGGTTAGGGTTAGAGTTAGGGTTAGGGTTAGGGTTAGGGTTAGGTTTTAGGGATAGGGTTAGGGTTAGGGTTACGGTTTAGGTTTAGGGTTAGGGATAAGGTTAGGGTTTAGGGTTTATGGTTAGGGTTAGGGTTAGAGTTAGGGTTTAGGCTTTAGGGTTAGGGTTAGTGTTAGGGTTTAGGGTTTAGGGTTAGGGTTAGGGTTAGGGTTAGGTTTAGGGTTTAGGTTTAGGGTTAGGGTTAGTGTTAGGGTTTCGGGTTTAGTGTTAGGGTTAAGGTTAGGGTTAGGGTTAGGGTTAGGTTTTAGGGATAGGGTTTGTGTTAGGGTTACGGTTTAGGTTTAGGGTTAGCGTTAAGGTTAGGGTTTAGGGTTTAGGGTTAGGGTTAGGGTTAGGGTTAGCATTAGGTTTAGGGTTAGGGACAGGATTAGGGTTTGGGACATGGTTAGGTTTACTGTTAGGGTTATATTAAGTTTAGGTTTTGTCTGATGCTTAAGTTTAGGTTTAGGGACAGGGTTAGTGACAGGGTGAGGGTTAGAGTTAAGGTTGGAGAGACGGTAAGCGTCAGAGTTAGGTGTAGCGACAGTGTTAGGGTTAGGGTTCAGGTTAGGTTAGTGTTTAGGGTTAGGGTTAGGGTAAGGGTTAGGAATAGGGGAGGGTTAGTGTTTACATTTTAGGGTTAGGGTTTAGGGATAGGGTTAGGGTTAGGGTTAGGGTTAGAGTTAGGGTTAGGGTTACGGTTAGGGTTAGGGTTAGGGTTAGGTTTTAGGGATAGGGTTAGACTTAGGGTTACGGTTTAGATTTAGGGTTAGGGTTAAGGTTAGGGTTTAGGGTTTAGGGTTAGGCTTAGGGTTAAAGTTAGGGTTTAGGCTTTAGGGTTAGGGTTAGTGTTAGGGTTTAGGGTTTACGGTTAGGGTTAGGGTTAGGGTTAGGTTTAGGGTTTAGTGTTTATGGTTAGGGTTAGCGTTAGGGTTAGGGTTTGGGTTTAGGGTTTAGGTTTAGGGTTAGGGTTAGTGTTAGGGTTTCGGGTTTAGTGTCAGGGTTAAGGTTAGGGTTAGGGTTAGGTACACGTTTCGGGTTTGAGACATGGTTAGGTTTAGTGTTAGGGTTATAGTTAAGTTTAGGTTTTGGCTGATGGTTAAGGTTAGGTTTAGGGACAGGGTTAGTTACAGGTTGAGGGTTAGAGTTAAAGATAGAGAGACGGTAAGGGTCAGAGTTAGGTTTAGCGACCGTGTTAGGGTTAGGTTTAGGGTTAGGTTAGGTTTAGGGTTAGGGTTAGGGTTAGGGTTAGGTTTTAGGGATAGGGTTAGGGTTAGGGTTACGGTTTAGGTTTAGGGTTAGGGTTAAGGTTAGGGTTTAGGGTTTAGGGTTAGGGTTAGGGTTAGGGTTAGCATTAGTTTTAGGGTTAGGGACAGGATTAGGTTTTGGGACATGGTTAGGTTTACTGTTAGGGTTATATTAAGTTTAGGTTTTTCTGATGCTTAAGTTTAGGTTTAGGGACAGGGTTAGTGACAGGGTGAGGGTTAGAGTTAAGGTTGGAGAGACGGTAAGGGTCAGAGTTAGGTTTAGCGACAGTGTTAGGGTTAGGGATCAGGTTAGGTTAGGGTTTAGGGTTAGGGTTAGGGTTAGGGTTAGGAATAGGGGAGGGTTAGTGTTTACATTTTAGGGTTAGGGTTTAGGGATAGGGTTAGGGTTAGGGTTAGGGTTAGAGTTAGGGTTAGGGTTAGGGTTAGATTTTAGGGATAGGGTTAGTGTTAGGGTTACGGTTAAGGTTTAGGGTTAGGGTTAAGGTTAGGGTTTAGGGTTTAGGGTTAGGGTTAGGGTTAGAGTTAGGGTTTAGGCTTTAGGGTTAGGGTTAGTGTTAGGGTTTAGGGTTTAGTGTTAGGGTTAGGGTTAGGGTTAGGGTTAGGGTTTAGTGTTTATGGTTAGTGTTAGCGTTAGGTTTAGGGTTTGGGTTTAGTGTTTAGGTTTAGGGTTAGGGTTAGTGTTAGGGTTAGGGTTAGGGTTAGGGTTAGGGTTAGGGACAGATTTAGGGTTTGGGACATGGTTAGGTTTACTGTTAGGTTAATATTAAGTTTAGGTTTTGTGTGATGCTTAAGTTTAGGTTTAGGGACAGGGTTAGTGACAGGGTGAGGGTTAGAGTTAAGGATGGAGAGACGGTAAGGGTCAGAGTTAGGTTTAGCGACAGTGTTAGGGTTAGGGATCAGGTTAGGTTAGGGTTTAGGGTTAGGGTTAGGGTTAGGGTTAGGAATAGGGGAGGGTTAGTGTTTACATTTTAGGGTTAGGGTTTAGGGATAGGGTTAGGGTTAGGGTTAGTGTTAGAGTTAGGGTTAGGGTTAGTGTTAGGGTTAGGTTTTAGTGATAGGGTTAGGGTTAGGGTTACGGTTTAGGTTTAGGGTTAGGGTTAAGGTTAGGGTTTAGGGTTTAGGGTTAGGGTTAGGGTTAAAGTTACGGTTTAGGCTTTAGGGTTAGGGTTAGTGTTAGGGTTTAGGGTTTAGGGTTAGGGTTAGGGTTAGGGTTAGGTTTAGGGTTTAGTGTTTATGGTTAGGGTTAGCATTAGGGTTAGGGTTTGGGTTTAGGGTTTAGGTTTAGGGTTAGGGTTAGTGTTAGGGTTTCGGGTTTAATGTTAGGGTTAAGGTTAGGGTTAGGGTTAGGTACACGTTTCGGGTTTGAGACATGGTTAGGTTTAGTGTTAGGGTTATAGTTAAGTTTAGGTTTTGGCTGATGGTTAAGGTTAGGTTTAGGGACAGGGTTAGTTACAGGGTGAGGGTTAGAGTTAAAGATAGAGAGACGGTAAGGGTCAGAGTTAGGTTTAGCGACAGTGTTAGGGTTAGGGTTAGGGTTAGGTTAGGGTTAGGGTTAGGGTTAGGGTTAGGGTTAGGTTTTAGGAATGAGGTTAGGGTTAGGGTTACGGTTTAGGTTTAGGGTTAGGGTTAAGGTTAGGGTTTAGGGTTTAGGGTTAGGGTTAGGGTTAGGGTTAGCATTAGTTTTAGGGTTAGGGACAGGATTAGGGTTTGGGACATGGTTAGGTTTACTGTTAGGGTTATATTAAGTTTAGGTTTTGTCTGATGCTTAAGTTTAGGTTTAGGGACAGGGTTAGTGACAGGGTGAGGTTTAGAGTTAAGGTTGGAGAGACGGTAAGGGTCAGAGTTAGGTTTAGCGACAGTGTTAGGGTTAGGGATCAGGTTAGGTTAGGGTTTAGGGTTAGGGTTAAGGTTAGGGTTAGGAATAGGGGAGGGTTAGTGTTTACATTTTAGGGTTAGGGTTTAGGGATAGGGTTAGGGTTAGGGTTAGGGTTAGAGTTAGGTTTAGGGTTAGGGTTAGGGTTAGGTTTTAGGGATAGGGTTAGGGTTAGGGTTACGGTTTAGGTTTAGGGTTAGGGTTAAGGTTAGGGTTTAGGGTTTAGGGTTAGGGTTAGGGTTAAAGTTAGGGTTTAGGCTTTAGGATTAGGGTTAGTGTTAGGGTTTAGGGTTTAGGGTTAGGGTTAGGGTTAGGGTTAAGTTTAGGGTTTAGTGTTTATGGTTAGGGTTAGCGTTAGGGTTAGGGTTTGGGTTTAGGGTTTAGGTTTAGGGTTAGGGTTAGTGTTAGGGTTTCGGGTTTAGTGTTAGGGTTAAGGTTAGGGTTAGGGTTAGGTACACGTTTCGGGTTTTAGACATGGTTAGGTTTAGTGTTAGGGTTATAGTTAAGTTTAGGTTTTGGCTGATGGTTAAGGTTAGGTTTAGGGACAGGGTTAGTTACAGGGTGAGGGTTAGAGTTAAAGATAGAGAGACGGTAAGTGTCAGAGTTAGGTTTAGCGACAGTGTCAGGGTTAGGGTTAGGGTTAGGTTAGGGTTAGGGTTAGGGTTAGGGTTAGGGTTAGGTTTTAGGGATAGGGTTAGGGTTAGGGTTACGGTTTAGGTTTAGGGTTAGGGACAGGATTAGGGTTTGGGACATGGTTAGGTTTACTGTAAGGGTTATATTAAGTTTAGGTTTTGTCTGATGCTTAAGTTTAGGTTTAGGGACAGGGTTAGTGACAGGGTGAGGGTTAGAGTTAAGGTTGGAGAGACGGTAAGGGTCAGAGTTAGGTTTAGCGACAGTGTTAGGGTTAGGGATCAGGTTAGGTTAGGGTTTAGGGTTAGGGTTAGGGTTAGGGTTAGGAATAGGGGAGGGTTAGTGTTTACATTTTAGGGTTAGGGTTTAGGGATAGGGTTAGGGTTAGGGTTAGGGTTAGAGTTAGGGTTAGTGTTAGGGTTAGGTTTTAGGGATAGGGTTAGGGTTAGGGTTACGGTTTAGTGTTTATGGTTAGGGTTAGCTTTAGGGTTAGGGTTTGGGTTTAGTGTTTAGGTTTAGGGTTAGGGTTAGTGTTAGGGTTAGGGTTAGGGTTAGGGTTAGGGTTAGGGTCAGGATTAGGGTTTGGGTCATGGTTAGGTTTACTGTTAGGGTAATATTAAGTTTAGGTTTTGTCTGATGCTTAAGTTTAGGTTTAGGGACAGGGTTAGTGACAGGGTGAGGGTTAGAGTTAAGGTTGGAGAGACGGTACGGGTCAGAGTTAGGTTTACGAACAGTGTTAGGGTTAGGGATCAGGTTAGGTTAGGGTTTAGGGTTAGGGTTAAGGTTAGGGTTAGGAATAGGGGAGGGTTAGTGTTTACATTTTAGGGTTAGTGTTTAGGGATAGGGTTAGGGTTAGGGTTAGGGTTAGAGTTAGGTTTAGGGTTAGGGTTAGGGTTAGGTTTTAGGGATAGGGTTAGGGTTAGGGTTACGGTTTAGGTTTAGGGTTAGGGTTAAGGTTAGGGTTTAGGGTTTACGGTTAGGGTTAGGGTTAAAGTTTGGGTTTAGGCTTTACGATTAGGGTTAGTGTTAGGGTTTAGGGTTTAGGGTTAGGGTTAGGGTTAGGGTTAGGTTTAGGGTTTAGTGTTTATGGTTAGGTTTAGTGTTAGGGTTATAGTTAAGTTTAGGTTTTGGCTGATGGTTAAGGTTAGGTTTAGGGACAGGGTTAGTTACAGGGTGAGGGTTAGAGTTAAAGATAGAGAGACGGTAAGTGTCAGAGTTAGGTTTAGCGACAGTGTCAGGGTTAGGGTTAGGGTTAGGTTAGGGTTAGGGTTAGGGTTAGGGTTAGGGTTAGGTTTTAGGGATAGGGTTAGGGTTAGGGTTACGGTTTAGGTTTAGGGTTAGGGTTAAGGTTAGGGTTTAGGGTTAGGGTTAGGGTTAGGGTTAGCATTAGTTTTAGGGTTAGAGACAGGATTAGGGTTTGGGACATGGTTAGGTTTACTGTTAGGGTTATATTAAGTTTAGGTTTTGTCTGATGCTTAAGTTTAGGTTTAGGGACAGGGTTAGTGACAGGGTGAGGGTTAGAGTTAAGGTTGGAGAGACGGTAAGGGTCAGAGTTAGGTTTAGCGACAGTGTTAGGGTTAGGGATCAGGTTAGGTTAGGGTTTAGGGTTAGGTTTAGGGTTAGGGTTAGGAATAGGGGAGGGTTAGTGTTTACATTTTAGGGTTAGGGTTTAGGGATAGGGTTAGGGTTAGGGTTAGGATTAGAGTTAGGGTTAGTGTTAGGGTTAGGTTTTAGGGATAGGGTTAGGGTTAGGGTTAGGGTTTAGTGTTTATGGTTAGTGTTAGCTTTAGGGTTAGGGTTTGGGTTTAGTGTTTAGGTTTAGGGTTAGGGTTAGTGTTAGGGTTAGGTATAGGAGAGGGTTAGTGTTTACATT
>CM063103.1:37787500-37790000 GCA_031876335.1 Hipposideros larvatus
GTTAGCGTTAGGGTTAGGGTTTGGGTTTAGGGTTTAGGTTTAGGGTTAGGGTTAGTGTTAGGGTTTCGGGTTTAGTGTCAGGGTTAAGGTTAGGGTTAGGGTTAGGGTTAGGGTTAGGGTTAGGGTTTAGGGTTTAGGGTTAGGGTTAGGGTTAGTGTTAGCATTAGGTTTAGGGTTAGGGACAGGATTAGGGTTTGGGACATGGTTAGGTTTACTGTTAGGGTTATATTAAGTTTAGGTTTTGTCTGATGCTTAAGTTTAGGTTTAGGGACAGGGTTAGTGACAGGGTGAGGGTTAGAGTTAAGGTTGGAGAGACGGTAAGGGTCAGAGTTAGGTTTAGCGACAGTGTTAGGGTTAGGGATCAGGTTAGGTTAGGGTTTAGGGTTAGGGTTAGGGTTAGGGTTAGGAATAGGGGAGGGTTAGTGTTTACATTTTAGGGTTAGGGTTTAGGGATAGGGTTAGGGTTAGGGTTAGGGTTAGAGTTAGGGTTAGGGTTAGGGTTAGATTTTAGGGATAGGGTTAGGGTTAGGGTTACGGTTTAGGTTTAGGGTTAGGGTTAAGGTTAGGGTTTAGGGTTTAGGGTTAGGGTTAGGGTTAGAGTTAGGGTTTAGGCTTTAGGGTTAGGGTTAGTGTTAGGGTTTAGGGTTTAGTGTTAGGGTTAGGGTTAGGGTTAGGGTTAGGGTTTAGTGTTTATGGTTAGTGTTAGCGTTAGGTTTAGGGTTTGGGTTTAGTGTTTAGGTTTAGGGTTAGGGTTAGTGTTAGGGTTAGGGTTAGGGTTAGGGTTAGGGTTAGGGTTAGGGACAGATTTAGGGTTTGGGACATGGTTAGGTTTACTGTTAGGTTAATATTAAGTTTAGGTTTTGTGTGATGCTTAAGTTTAGGTTTAGGGACAGGGTTAGTGACAGGGTGAGGGTTAGAGTTAAGGATGGAGAGACGGTAAGGGTCAGAGTTAGGTTTAGCGACAGTGTTAGGGTTAGGGATCAGGTTAGGTTAGGGTTTAGGGTTAGGGTTAGGGTTAGGGTTAGGAATAGGGGAGGGTTAGTGTTTACATTTTAGGGTTAGGGTTTAGGGATAGGGTTAGGGTTAGGGTTAGTGTTAGAGTTAGGGTTAGGGTTAGTGTTAGTGTTAGGTTTTAGTGATAGGGTTAGGGTTAGGGTTACGGTTTAGGTTTAGGGTTAGGGTTAAGGTTAGGGTTTAGGGTTTAGGGTTAGGGTTAGGGTTAAAGTTACGGTTTAGGCTTTAGGGTTAGGGTTAGTGTTAGGGTTTAGGGTTTAGGGTTAGGGTTAGGGTTAGGGTTAGGTTTAGGGTTTAGTGTTTATGGTTAGGGTTAGCATTAGGGTTAGGGTTTGGGTTTAGGGTTTAGGTTTAGGGTTAGGTTTAGTGTTAGGGTTTCGGGTTTAATGTTAGGGTTAAGGTTAGGGTTAGGTTTAGGTACACGTTTCGGGTTTGAGACATGGTTAGGTTTAGTGTTAGGGTTATAGTTAAGTTTAGGTTTTGGCTGATGGTTAAGGTTAGGTTTAGGGACAGGGTTAGTTACAGGGTGAGGGTTAGAGTTAAAGATAGAGAGACGGTAAGGGTCAGAGTTAGGTTTAGCGACAGTGTTAGTGTTAGGGTTAGGGTTAGGTTAGGGTTAGGGTTAGGGTTAGGGTTAGGGTTAGGTTTTAGGTATGAGGTTAGGGTTAGGGTTACGGTTTAGGTTTAGGTTTAGGGTTAAGGTTAGGGTTTAGGGTTTAGGGTTAGGGTTAGGGTTAGGGTTAGCATTAGTTTTAGGGTTAGGGACAGGATTAGGGTTTGGGACATGGTTAGGTTTACTGTTAGGGTTATATTAAGTTTAGGTTTTGTCTGATGCTTAAGTTTAGGTTTAGGGACAGGGTTAGTGACAGGGTGAGGGTTAGAGTTAAGGTTGGAGAGACGGTAAGGGTCAGAGTTAGGTTTAGCGACAGTGTTAGGGTTAGGGATCAGGTTAGGTTAGGGTTTAGGGTTAGGGTTAAGGTTAGGGTTAGGAATAGGGGAGGGTTAGTGTTTACATTTTAGGGTTAGGGTTTAGGGATAGGGTTAGGGTTAGGGTTAGGGTTAGAGTTAGGTTTAGGGTTAGGGTTAGGGTTAGGTTTTAGGGATAGGGTTAGGGTTAGGGTTACGGTTTAGGTTTAGGGTTAGGGTTAAGGTTAGGGTTTAGGGTTTAAGGTTAGGGTTAGGGTTAAAGTTAGGGTTTAGGCTTTAGGATTAGGGTTAGTGTTAGGGTTTAGGGTTTAGGGTTAGGGTTAGGGTTAGGGTTAGGGTTAGGGTTTAGTGTTTATGGTTAGGGTTAGCGTTAGGGTTAGGGTTTGGGTTTAGGGTTTAGGTTTAGGGTTAGGGTTAGTGTTAGGGTTTCGGGTTTAGTGTTAGGGTTAAGGTTAGGGTTAGGGTTAGGTACACGTTTCGGGTTTGAGACATGGTTAGGTTTAGTGTTAGGGTTATAGTTAAGTTTAGGTTTTGGCTGATGGTTAAGGTTAGGTTTAGG
>CM063103.1:37792500-37815000 GCA_031876335.1 Hipposideros larvatus
GGGTTAGGGTTAGGTTTAGGGTTTAGTGTTTATGGTTAGGGTTAGCGTTAGGGTTAGGGTTTGGGTTTAGGGTTTAGGTTTAGGGTTAGGTTTAGTGTTAGGGTTTCGGGTTTAGTGTCAGGGTTAAGGTTAGTGTTAGGGTTAGGTACACGTTTCGGGTTTGAGACATGGTTAGGTTTAGTGTTAGGGTTATAGTTAAGTTTAGGTTTTGGCTGATGGTTAAGGTTAGGTTTAGGGACAGGGTTAGTTACAGGTTGAGGGTTAGAGTTAAAGATAGAGAGACGGTAAGGGTCAGAGTTAGGTTTAGCGACCGTGTTAGGGTTAGGTTTAGGGTTAGGTTAGGTTTAGGGATAGGGTTAGGGTTAGGGTTAGGTTTTAGGGATAGGGTTAGGGTTAGGGTTACGGTTTAGGTTTAGGGTTAGGGTTAAGGTTAGGGTTTAGGGTTTAGAGTTAGGGTTAGGGTTAGGGTTAGCATTAGTTTTAGGGTTAGGGACAGGATTATGGTTTGGGACATGGTTAGGTTTACTGTTAGGGTTATATTAAGTTTAGGTTTTTCTGATGCTTAAGTTTAGGTTTAGGGACAGGGTTAGTGACAGGGTGAGGGTTAGAGTTAAGGTTGGAGAGACGGTAAGGGTCAGAGTTAGGTTTAGCGACAGTGTTAGGGTTAGGGATCAGGTTAGGTTAGGGTTTAGGGTTAGGGTTAGGGTTAGGGTTAGGAATAGGGGAGGGTTAGTGTTTACATTTTAGGGTTAGGGTTTAGGGATAGGGTTAGGGTTAGGGTTAGGGTTAGAGTTAGGGTTAGGGTTAGGGTTAGATTTTAGGGATAGGGTTAGGGTTAGGGTTACGGTTTAGGTTTAGGGTTAGGGTTAAGGTTAGGTTTTAGGGTTTAGGGTTAGGGTTAGGGTTAGAGTTAGGGTTTAGGCTTTAGGGTTAGGGTTAGTGTTAGGGTTTAGGGTTTAGTGTTAGGGTTAGGGTTAGGGTTAGGGTTAGGGTTTAGTGTTTATGGTTAGTGTTAGCGTTAGGTTTAGGGTTTGGGTTTAGTGTTTAGGTTTAGGGTTAGGGTTAGTGTTAGGGTTAGGGTTAGGGTTAGGGTTAGGGTTAGGGACAGATTTAGGGTTTGGGACATGGTTAGGTTTACTGTTAGGTTAATATTAAGTTTAGGTTTTGTGTGATGCTTAAGTTTAGGTTTAGGGACAGGGTTAGTGACAGGGTGAGGGTTAGAGTTAAGGATGGAGAGACGGTAAGGGTCAGAGTTAGGTTTAGCGACAGTGTTAGGGTTAGGGATCAGGTTAGGTTAGGGTTTAGGGTTAGGGTTAGGGTTAGGGTTAGGAATAGGGGAGGGTTAGTGTTTACATTTTAGGGTTAGGGTTTAGGGATAGGGTTAGGGTTAGGGTTAGTGTTAGAGTTAGGGTTAGGGTTAGTGTTAGGGTTAGGTTTTAGTGATAGGGTTAGGGTTAGGGTTACGGTTTAGGTTTAGGGTTAGGGTTAAGGTTAGGGTTTAGGGTTTAGGGTTAGGGTTAGGGTTAAAGTTACGGTTTAGGCTTTAGGGTTAGGGTTAGTGATAGGGTTTAGGGTTTAGGGTTAGGGTTAGGGTTAGGGTTAGGTTTAGGGTTTAGTGTTTATGGTTAGGGTTAGCATTAGGGTTAGGGTTTGGGTTTAGGGTTTAGGTTTAGGGTTAGGGTTAGTGTTAGGGTTTCGGGTTTAATGTTAGGGTTAAGGTTAGGGTTAGGGTTAGGTACACGTTTCGGGTTTGAGACATGGTTAGGTTTAGTGTTAGGGTTATAGTTAAGTTTAGGTTTTGGCTGATGGTTAAGGTTAGGTTTAGGGACAGGGTTAGTTACAGGGTGAGGGTTAGAGTTAAAGATAGAGAGACGGTAAGGGTCAGAGTTAGGTTTAGCGACAGTGTTAGGGTTAGGGTTAGGGTTAGGTTAGGGTTAGGGTTAGGGTTAGGGTTAGGGTTAGGTTTTAGGAATGAGGTTAGGGTTAGGGTTACGGTTTAGGTTTAGGGTTAGGGTTAAGGTTAGGGTTTAGGGTTTAGGGTTAGGGTTAGGGTTAGGGTTAGCATTAGTTTTAGGGTTAGGGACAGGATTAGGGTTTGGGACATGGTTAGGTTTACTGTTAGGGTTATATTAAGTTTAGGTTTTGTCTGATGCTTAAGTTTAGGTTTAGGGACAGGGTTAGTGACAGGGTGAGGTTTAGAGTTAAGGTTGGAGAGACGGTAAGGGTCAGAGTTAGGTTTAGCGACAGTGTTAGGGTTAGGGATCAGGTTAGGTTAGGGTTTAGGGTTAGGGTTAAGGTTAGGGTTAGGAATAGGGGAGGGTTAGTGTTTACATTTTAGGGTTAGGGTTTAGGGATAGGGTTAGGGTTAGGGTTAGAGTTAGAGTTAGGTTTAGGGTTAGGGTTAGGGTTAGGTTTTAGGGATAGGGTTAGGGTTAGGGTTACGGTTTAGGTTTAGGGTTAGGGTTAAGGTTAGGGTTTAGGGTTTAGGGTTAGGGTTAGGGTTAAAGTTAGGGTTTAGGCTTTAGGATTAGGGTTAGTGTTAGGGTTTAGGGTTTAGGGTTAGGGTTAGGGTTAGGGTTAAGTTTAGGGTTTAGTGTTTATGGTTAGGGTTAGCGTTAGGGTTAGGGTTTGGGTTTAGGGTTTAGGTTTAGGGTTAGGGTTAGTGTTAGGGTTTCGGGTTTAGTGTTAGGGTTAAGGTTAGGGTTAGGGTTAGGTACACGTTTCGGGTTTTAGACATGGTTAGGTTTAGTGTTAGGGTTATAGTTAAGTTTAGGTTTTGGCTGATGGTTAAGGTTAGGTTTAGGGACAGGGTTAGTTACAGGGTGAGGGTTAGAGTTAAAGATAGAGAGACGGTAAGTGTCAGAGTTAGGGTTAGCGACAGTGTCAGGGTTAGGGTTAGGGTTAGGTTAGGGTTAGGGTTAGGGTTAGGGTTAGGGTTAGGTTTTAGGGATAGGGTTAGGGTTAGGGTTACGGTTTAGGTTTAGGGTTAGGGACAGGATTAGGGTTTGGGACATGGTTAGGTTTACTGTAAGGGTTATATTAAGTTTAGGTTTTGTCTGATGCTTAAGTTTAGGTTTAGGGACAGGGTTAGTGACAGGGTGAGGGTTAGAGTTAAGGTTGGAGAGACGGTAAGGGTCAGAGTTAGGTTTAGCGACAGTGTTAGGGTTAGGGATCAGGTTAGGTTAGGGTTTAGGGTTAGGGTTAGGGTTAGGGTTAGGAATAGGGGAGGGTTAGTGTTTACATTTTAGGGTTAGGGTTTAGGGATAGGGTTAGGGTTAGGGTTAGGGTTAGAGTTAGGGTTAGTGTTAGGGTTAGGTTTTAGGGATAGGGTTAGGGTTAGGGTTACGGTTTAGTGTTTATGGTTAGGGTTAGCTTTAGGGTTAGGGTTTGGGTTTAGTGTTTAGGTTTAGGGTTAGGGTTAGTGTTAGGGTTAGGGTTAGGGTTAGGGTTAGGGTTAGGGTCAGGATTAGGGTTTGGGTCATGGTTAGGTTTACTGTTAGGGTAATATTAAGTTTAGGTTTTGTCTGATGCTTAAGTTTAGGTTTAGGGACAGGGTTAGTGACAGGGTGAGGGTTAGAGTTAAGGTTGGAGAGACGGTACGGGTCAGAGTTAGGTTTAGCGACAGTGTTAGGGTTAGGGATCAGGTTAGGTTAGGGTTTAGGGTTAGGGTTAAGGTTAGGGTTAGGAATAGGGGAGGGTTAGTGTTTACATTTTAGGGTTAGTGTTTAGGGATAGGGTTAGGGTTAGGGTTAGGGTTAGAGTTAGGTTTAGGGTTAGGGTTAGGGTTAGGTTTTAGGGATAGGGTTAGGGTTAGGGTTACGGTTTAGGTTTAGGGTTAGGGTTAAGGTTAGGGTTTAGGGTTTAGGGTTAGGGTTAGGGTTAAAGTTAGGGTTTAGGCTTTACGATTAGGGTTAGTGTTAGGGTTTAGGGTTTAGGGTTAGGGTTAGGGTTAGGGTTAGGTTTAGGGTTTAGTGTTTATGGTTAGGTTTAGTGTTAGGGTTATAGTTAAGTTTAGGTTTTGGCTGATGGTTAAGGTTAGGTTTAGGGACAGGGTTAGTTACAGGGTGAGGGTTAGAGTTAAAGATAGAGAGACGGTAAGTGTCAGAGTTAGGTTTAGCGACAGTGTCAGGGTTAGGGTTAGGGTTAGGTTAGGGTTAGGGTTAGGGTTAGGGTTAGGGTTAGGTTTTAGGGATAGGGTTAGGGTTAGGGTTACGGTTTAGGTTTAGGGTTAGGGTTAAGGTTAGGGTTTAGGGTTTAGGGTTAGGGTTAGGGTTAGGGTTAGCATTAGTTTTAGGGTTAGAGACAGGATTAGGGTTTGGGACATGGTTAGGTTTACTGTTAGGGTTATATTAAGTTTAGGTTTTGTCTGATGCTTAAGTTTAGGTTTAGGGACAGGGTTAGTGACAGGGTGAGGGTTAGAGTTAAGGTTGGAGAGACGGTAAGGGTCAGAGTTAGGTTTAGCGACAGTGTTAGGGTTAGGGATCAGGTTAGGTTAGGGTTTAGGGTTAGGTTTAGGGTTAGGGTTAGGAATAGGGGAGGGTTAGTGTTTACATTTTAGGGTTAGGGTTTAGGGATAGGGTTAGGGTTAGGGTTAGGATTAGAGTTAGGGTTAGTGTTAGGGTTAGGTTTTAGGGATAGGGTTAGGGTTAGGGTTAGGGTTTAGTGTTTATGGTTAGTGTTAGCTTTAGGGTTAGGGTTTGGGTTTAGTGTTTAGGTTTAGGGTTAGGGTTAGTGTTAGGGTTAGGAATAGGAGAGGGTTAGTGTTTACATTTTAGGGTTAGGGTTTAGGGATAGGGTTAGGGTTAGGGTTAGGTTTAGAGTTAGGTTTTAGGGATAGGGTTAGGGTTAGGGTTACGGTTTAGGTTTAGGGTTAGGGATAAGGTTAGGGTTTAGGGTTTAGGGATAGGGTTAGGGTTAGAGTTAGGGTTTAGGCTTTAGGGTTAGGGTTAGTGTTATGGTTTAGGGTTTAGGGTTAGGGTTAGGGTTAGAGTTAGGTTTAGGGTTTAGGTTTAGGGTTAGGGTTAGTGTTAGGGTTTCGGGTTTAGTGTTAGGGTTAAGGTTAGGGTTAGGGTTAGGGTTAGGTTTTAGGGATAGGGTTAGTGTTAGGGTTACGGTTTAGGTTTAGGGTTAGCGTTAAGGTTAAGGTTTAGGGTTTAGGGTTAGGGTTAGGGTTAGGGTTAGCATTAGGTTTAGGGTTAGGGACAGGATTAGGGTTTGGGACATGGTTAGGTTTACTGTTAGGGTTATATTAAGTTTAGGTTTTGTCTGATGCTTAAGTTTAGGTTTAGGGACAGGGTTAGTGACAGGGTGAGGGTTAGAGTTAAGGTTGGAGAGACGGTAAGCGTCAGAGTTAGGTGTAGCGACAGTGTTAGGGTTAGGGATCAGGTTAGGTTAGTGTTTAGGGTTAGGGTTAGGGTAAGGGTTAGGAATAGGGGAGGGTTAGTGTTTACATTTTAGGGTTAGGGTTTAGGGATAGGGTTAGGGTTAGGGTTAGGGTTAGAGTTAGGGTCAGGGTTACGGTTAGGGTTAGAGTTAGGGTTAGGGTTAGGGTTAGGGTTAGGTTTTAGGGATAGGGTTAGACTTAGGGTTACGGTTTAGATTTAGGGTTAGGGTTAAGGTTAGGGTTTAGGGTTTAGGGTTAGGGTTAGGGTTAAAGTTAGGGTTTAGGCTTTAGGGTTAGGGTTAGTGTTAGGGTTTAGGGTTTAGGGTTAGGGTTAGGGTTAGGGTTAGGTTTAGGGTTTAGTGTTTATGGTTAGGGTTAGCGTTAGGGTTAGGGTTTGGGTTTAGGGTTTAGGTTTAGGGTTAGGGTTAGTGTTAGGGTTTCGGGTTTAGTGTCAGGGTTAAGGTTAGGGTTAGGGTTAGGGTTAGGGTTAGGGTTAGGGTTTAGGGTTTAGGGTTAGGGTTAGGGTTAGTGTTAGCATTAGGTTTAGGGTTAGGGACAGGATTAGGGTTTGGGACATGGTTAGGTTTACTGTTAGGGTTATATTAAGTTTAGGTTTTGTCTGATGCTTAAGTTTAGGTTTAGGGACAGGGTTAGTGACAGGGTGAGGGTTAGAGTTAAGGTTGGAGAGACGGTAAGGGTCAGAGTTAGGTTTAGCGACAGTGTTAGGGTTAGGGATCAGGTTAGGTTAGGGTTTAGGGTTAGGGTTAGGGTTAGGGTTAGGAATAGGGGAGGGTTAGTGTTTACATTTTAGGGTTAGGGTTTAGGGATAGGGTTAGGGTTAGGGTTAGGGTTAGAGTTAGGGTTAGGGTTAGGGTTAGATTTTAGGGATAGGGTTAGGGTTAGGGTTACGGTTTAGGTTTAGGGTTAGGGTTAAGGTTAGGGTTTAGGGTTTAGGGTTAGGGTTAGGGTTAGAGTTAGGGTTTAGGCTTTAGGGTTAGGGTTAGTGTTAGGGTTTAGGGTTTAGTGTTAGGGTTAGGGTTAGGGTTAGGGTTAGGGTTTAGTGTTTATGGTTAGTGTTAGCGTTAGGTTTAGGGTTTGGGTTTAGTGTTTAGGTTTAGGGTTAGGGTTAGTGTTAGGGTTAGGGTTAGGGTTAGGGTTAGGGTTAGGGTTAGGGACAGATTTAGGGTTTGGGACATGGTTAGGTTTACTGTTAGGTTAATATTAAGTTTAGGTTTTGTGTGATGCTTAAGTTTAGGTTTAGGGACAGGGTTAGTGACAGGGTGAGGGTTAGAGTTAAGGTTGGAGAGACGGTAAGGGTCAGAGTTAGGTTTAGCGACAGTGTTAGGGTTAGGGATCAGGTTAGGTTAGGGTTTAGGGTTAGGGTTAGGGTTAGGGTTAGGAATAGGGGAGGGTTAGTGTTTACATTTTAGGGTTAGGGTTTAGGGATAGGGTTAGGGTTAGGGTTAGTGTTAGAGTTAGGGTTAGGGTTAGTGTTAGTGTTAGGTTTTAGTGATAGGGTTAGGGTTAGGGTTACGGTTTAGGTTTAGGGTTAGGGTTAAGGTTAGGGTTTAGGGTTTAGGGTTAGGGTTAGGGTTAAAGTTACGGTTTAGGCTTTAGGGTTAGGGTTAGTGTTAGGGTTTAGGGTTTAGGGTTAGGGTTAGGGTTAGGGTTAGGTTTAGGGTTTAGTGTTTATGGTTAGGGTTAGCATTAGGGTTAGGGTTTGGGTTTAGGGTTTAGGTTTAGGGTTAGGTTTAGTGTTAGGGTTTCGGGTTTAATGTTAGGGTTAAGGTTAGGGTTAGGGTTAGGTACACGTTTCGGGTTTGAGACATGGTTAGGTTTAGTGTTAGGGTTATAGTTAAGTTTAGGTTTTGGCTGATGGTTAAGGTTAGGTTTAGGGACAGGGTTAGTTACAGGGTGAGGGTTAGAGTTAAAGATAGAGAGACGGTAAGGGTCAGAGTTAGGTTTAGCGACAGTGTTAGTGTTAGGGTTAGGGTTAGGTTAGGGTTAGGGTTAGGGTTAGGGTTAGGGTTAGGTTTTAGGTATGAGGTTAGGGTTAGGGTTACGGTTTAGGTTTAGGTTTAGGGTTAAGGTTAGGGTTTAGGGTTTAGGGTTAGGGTTAGGGTTAGGGTTAGCATTAGTTTTAGGGTTAGGGACAGGATTAGGGTTTGGGACATGGTTAGGTTTACTGTTAGGGTTATATTAAGTTTAGGTTTTGTCTGATGCTTAAGTTTAGGTTTAGGGACAGGGTTAGTGACAGGGTGAGGGTTAGAGTTAAGGTTGGAGAGACGGTAAGGGTCAGAGTTAGGTTTAGCGACAGTGTTAGGGTTAGGGATCAGGTTAGGTTAGGGTTTAGGGTTAGGGTTAAGGTTAGGGTTAGGAATAGGGGAGGGTTAGTGTTTACATTTTAGGGTTAGGGTTTCGGGATAGGGTTAGGGTTAGGGTTAGGGTTAGAGTTAGGTTTAGGGTTAGGGTTAGGGTTAGGTTTTAGGGATAGGGTTAGGGTTAGGGTTACGGTTTAGGTTTAGGGTTAGGGTTAAGGTTAGGGTTTAGGGTTTAGGGTTAGGGTTAGGGTTAAAGTTAGGGTTTAGGCTTTAGGATTAGGGTTAGTGTTAGGGTTTAGGGTTTAGGGTTAGGGTTAGGGTTAGGGTTAGGGTTAGGGTTTAGTGTTTATGGTTAGGGTTAGCGTTAGGGTTAGGGTTTGGGTTTAGGGTTTAGGTTTAGGGTTAGGGTTAGTGTTAGGGTTTCGGGTTTAGTGTTAGGGTTAAGGTTAGGGTTAGGGTTAGGTACACGTTTCGGGTTTGAGACATGGTTAGGTTTAGTGTTAGGGTTATAGTTAAGTTTAGGTTTTGGCTGATGGTTAAGGTTAGGTTTAGGGACAGGGTTAGTTACAGGGTGAGGGTTAGAGTTAAAGATAGAGAGACGGTAAGTGTCAGAGTTAGGTTTAGCGACAGTGTCAGGGTTAGGGTTAGGGTTAGGTTAGGGTTAGGGTTAGGGTTAGGGTTAGGGTTAGGTTTTAGGGATAGGGTTAGGGTTAGGGTTACGGTTTAGGTTTAGGGTTAGGGTTAAGGTTAGGGTTTAGGGTTTAGGGTTAGGGTTAGGGTTAGGGTTAGCATTAGTTTTAGGGTTAGAGACAGGATTAGGGTTTGGGACATGGTTAGGTTTACTGTGAGGGTTATATTAAGTTTAGGTTTTGTCTGATGCTTAAGTTTAGGTTTAGGGACAGGGTTAGTGACAGGGTGAGGGTTAGAGTTAAGGTTGGAGAGACGGTAAGGGTCAGAGTTAGGTTTAGCGACAGTGTTAGGGTTAGGGATCAGGTTAGGTTAGGGTTTAGGGTTAGGGTTAGGGTTAGGGTTAGGAATAGGGGAGGGTTAGTGTTTACATTTTAGGGTTAGGGTTTAGGGATAGGGTTAGGGTTAGGGTTACGGTTTAGTGTTTATGGTTAGGGTTAGCTTTAGGGTTAGGGTTTGGGTTTAGTGTTTAGGTTTAGGGTTAGGGTTAGTGTTAGGGTTAGGGTTAGTGTTAGGGTTAGGGTTAGGGACAGGATTAGGGTTTGGGTCATGGTTAGGTTTACTGTTAGGGTAATATTAAGTTTAGGTTTTGTCTGATGCTTAAGTTTAGGTTTAGGGACAGGGTTAGTGACAGGGTGAGGGTTAGAGTTAAGGTTGGAGATACGGTAAGGGTCAGAGTTAGGTTTAGCGACAGTGTTAGGGTTAGGGATCAGGTTAGGTTAGGGTTTAGGGTTAGGGTTAGGGTTAGGGTTAGGAATAGGAGAGGGTTAGTGTTTACATTTTAGGGTTAGGGTTTAGGGATAGGGTTAGGGTTAGGGTTAGGGTTATAGTTAGGGTTAGGGTTAGGGTTAGGGTTAGGTTTTAGGGATAGGGTTAGGGTTAGGGTTACGGTTTAGGTTTAGGGTTAGGGATAAGGTTAGGGTTTAGGGTTTATGGTTAGGGTTAGGGTTAGAGTTAGGGTTTAGGCTTTAGGGTTAGGGTTAGTGTTAGGGTTTAGGGTTTAGGGTTAGGGTTAGGGTTAGGGTTAGGTTTAGGGTTTAGGTTTAGGGTTAGGGTTAGTGTTAGGGTTTCGGGTTTAGTGTTAGGGTTAAGGTTAGGGTTAGGGTTAGGGTTAGGTTTTAGGGATAGGGTTAGTGTTAGGGTTACGGTTTAGGTTTAGGGTTAGCGTTAAGGTTAGGGTTTAGGGTTTAGGGTTAGGGTTAGGGTTAGGGTTAGCATTAGGTTTAGGGTTAGGGACAGGATTAGGGTTTGGGACATGGTTAGGTTTACTGTTAGGGTTATATTAAGTTTAGGTTTTGTCTGATGCTTAAGTTTAGGTTTAGGGACAGGGTTAGTGACAGGGTGAGGGTTAGAGTTAAGGTTGGAGAGACGGTAAGCGTCAGAGTTAGGTGTAGCGACAGTGTTAGGGTTAGGGATCAGGTTAGGTTAGTGTTTAGGGTTAGGGTTAGGGTAAGGGTTAGGAATAGGGGAGGGTTAGTGTTTACATTTTAGGGTTAGGGTTTAGGGATAGGGTTAGGGTTAGGGTTAGGGTTAGAGTTAGGGTTAGGGTTACGGTTAGGGTTAGGGTTAGGGTTAGGTTTTAGGGATAGGGTTAGACTTAGGGTTACGGTTTAGATTTAGGGTTAGGGTTAAGGTTAGGGTTTAGGGTTTAGGGTTAGGCTTAGAGTTAAAGTTAGGGTTTTAGGCTTTAGGGTTAGGGTTAGTGTTAGGGTTTAGGGTTTAGGGTTAGGGTTAGGGTTAGGGTTAGGTTTAGGGTTTAGTGTTTATGGTTAGGGTTAGCGTTAGGGTTAGGGTTTGGGTTTAGGGTTTAGGTTTAGGGTTAGGGTTAGTGTTAGGGTTTCGGGTTTAGTGTCAGGGTTAAGGTTAGTGTTAGGGTTAGGTACACGTTTCGGGTTTGAGACATGGTTAGGTTTAGTGTTAGGGTTATAGTTAAGTTTAGGTTTTGGCTGATGGTTAAGGTTAGGTTTAGGGACAGGGTTAGTTACAGGTTGAGGGTTAGAGTTAAAGATAGAGAGACGGTAAGAGTCAGAGTTAGGTTTAGCGACCGTGTTAGGGTTAGGTTTAGGGTTAGGTTAGGTTTAGGGTTAGGGTTAGGGTTAGGGTTAGGTTTTAGGGATAGGGTTAGGGTTAGGGTTACGGTTTAGGTTTAGGGTTAGGGTTAAGGTTAGGGTTTAGGGTTTAGGGTTAGGGTTAGGGTTAGGGTTAGCATTAGTTTTAGGGTTAGGGACAGGATTAGGGTTTGGGACATGGTTAGGTTTACTGTTAGGGTTATATTAAGTTTAGGTTTTTCTGATGCTTAAGTTTAGGTTTAGGGACAGGGTTAGTGACAGGGTGAGGGTTAGAGTTAAGGTTGGAGAGACGGTAAGGGTCAGAGTTAGGTTTAGCGACAGTGTTAGGGTTAGGGATCAGGTTAGGTTAGGGTTTAGGGTTAGGGTTAGGGTTAGGGATAGGAATAGGGGAGGGTTAGTGTTTACATTTTAGGGTTAGGGTTTAGGGATAGGGTTAGGGTTAGGGTTAGGGTTAGAGTTAGGGTTAGGGTTAGGGTTAGATTTTAGGGATAGGGTTAGGGTTAGGGTTACGGTTTAGGTTTAGGGTAGGGTTAAGGTTAGGTTTTAGGGTTTATGGTTAGGGTTAGGGTTAGAGTTAGGGTTTAGGCTTTAGGGTTAGGGTTAGTGTTAGGGTTTAGGGTTTAGTGTTAGGGTTAGGGTTAGGGTTAGGGTTAGGGTTTAGTGTTTATGGTTAGTGTTAGCGTTAGGTTAAGGGTTTGGGTTTAGTGTTTAGGTTTAGGGTTAGGGTTAGTGTTAGGGTTAGGGTTAGGGTTAGGGTTAGGGTTAGGGACAGATTTAGGGTTTGGGACATGGTTAGGTTTACTGTTAGGTTAATATTAAGTTTAGGTTTTGTGTGATGCTTAAGTTTAGGTTTAGGGACAGGGTTAGTGACAGGGTGAGGGTTAGAGTTAAGGATGGAGAGACGGTAAGGGTCAGAGTTAGGTTTAGCGACAGTGTTAGGGTTAGGGATCAGGTTAGGTTAGGGTTTAGGGTTAGGGTTAGGGTTAGGGTTAGGAATAGGGGAGGGTTAGTGTTTACATTTTAGGGTTAGGGTTTAGGGATAGGGTTAGGGTTAGGGTTAGTGTTAGAGTTAGGGTTAGGGTTAGTGTTAGGGTTAGGTTTTAGTGATAGGGTTAGGGTTAGGGTTACGGTTTAGGTTTAGGGTTAGGGTTAAGGTTAGGGTTTAGGGTTTAGGGTTAGGGTTAGGGTTAAAGTTACGGTTTAGGCTTTAGGGTTAGGGTTAGTGTTAGGGTTTAGGGTTTAGGGTTAGGGTTAGGGTTAGGGTTAGGTTTAGGGTTTAGTGTTTATGGTTAGGGTTAGCATTAGGGTTAGGGTTTGGGTTTAGGGTTTAGGTTTAGGGTTAGGGTTAGTGTTAGGGTTTTGGGTTTAATGTTAGGGTTAAGGTTAGGGTTAGGGTTAGGTACACGTTTCGGGTTTGAGACATGGTTAGGTTTAGTGTTAGGGTTATAGTTAAGTTTAGGTTTTGGCTGATGGTTAAGGTTAGGTTTAGGGACAGGGTTAGTTACAGGGTGAGGGTTAGAGTTAAAGATAGAGAGACGGTAAGGGTCAGAGTTAGGTTTAGCGACAGTGTTAGGGTTAGGGTTAGGGTTAGGTTAGGGTTAGGGTTAGGGTTAGGGTTAGGGTTAGGTTTTAGGAATGAGGTTAGGGTTAGGGTTACGGTTTAGGTTTAGGGTTAGGGTTAAGGTTAGGGTTTAGGGTTTAGGGTTAGGGTTAGGGTTAGGGTTAGCATTAGTTTTAGGGTTAGGGACAGGATTAGGGTTTGGGACATGGTTAGGTTTACTGTTAGGGTTATATTAAGTTTAGGTTTTGTCTGATGCTTAAGTTTAGGTTTAGGGACAGGGTTAGTGACAGGGTGAGGTTTAGAGTTAAGGTTGGAGAGACGGTAAGGGTCAGAGTTAGGTTTAGCGACAGTGTTAGGGTTAGGGATCAGGTTAGGTTAGGGTTTAGGGTTAGGGTTAAGGTTAGGGTTAGGAATAGGGGAGGGTTAGTGTTTACATTTTAGGGTTAGGGTTTAGGGATAGGGTTAGGGTTAGGGTTAGGGTTAGAGTTAGGTTTAGGGTTAGGGTTAGGGTTAGGTTTTAGGGATAGGGTTAGGGTTAGGGTTACGGTTTAGGTTTAGGGTTAGGGTTAAGGTTAGGGTTTAGGGTTTAGGGTTAGGGTTAGGGTTAAAGTTAGGGTTTAGGCTTTAGGATTAGGGTTAGTGTTAGGGTTTAGGGTTTAGGGTTAGGGTTAGGGTTAGGGTTAAGTTTAGGGTTTAGTGTTTATGGTTAGGGTTAGCGTTAGGGTTAGGGTTTGGGTTTAGGGTTTAGGTTTAGGGTTAGGGTTAGTGTTAGGGTTTCGGGTTTAGTGTTAGGGTTAAGGTTAGGGTTAGGGTTAGGTACACGTTTCGGGTTTGAGACATGGTTAGGTTTAGTGTTAGGGTTATAGTTAAGTTTAGGTTTTGGCTGATGGTCAAGGTTAGGTTTAGGGACAGGGTTAGTTACAGGGTGAGGGTTAGAGTTAAAGATAGAGAGACGGTAAGTGTCAGAGTTAGGTTTAGCGACAGTGTCAGGGTTAGGGTTAGGGTTAGGTTAGGGTTAGGGTTAGGGTTAGGGTTAGGGTTAGGTTTTAGGGATAGGGTTAGGGTTAGGGTTACGGTTTAGGTTTAGGGTTAGGGACAGGATTAGGGTTTGGGACATGGTTAGGTTTACTGTAAGGGTTATATTAAGTTTAGGTTTTGTCTGATGCTTAAGTTTAGGTTTAGGGACAGGGTTAGTGACAGGGTGAGGGTTAGAGTTAAGGTTGGAGAGACGGTAAGGGTCAGAGTTAGGTTTAGCGACAGTGTTAGGGTTAGGGATCAGGTTAGGTTAGGGTTTAGGGTTAGGGTTAGGGTTAGGGTTAGGAATAGGGGAGGGTTAGTGTTTACATTTTAGGGTTAGGGTTTAGGGATAGGGTTAGGGTTAGGGTTAGGATTAGAGTTAGGGTTAGTGTTAGGGTTAGGTTTTAGGGATAGGGTTAGTGTTAGGGTTACGGTTTAGTGTTTATGGTTAGGGTTAGCTTTAGGGTTAGGGTTTGGGTTTAGTGTTTAGGTTTAGGGTTAGGGTTAGTGTTAGGGTTAGGGTTAGGGTTAGGGTTAGGGTTAGGGTCAGGATTAGGGTTTGGGTCATGGTTAGGTTTACTGTTAGGGTAATATTAAGTTTAGGTTTTGTCTGATGCTTAAGTTTAGGTTTAGGGACAGGGTTAGTGACAGGGTGAGGGTTAGAGTTAAGGTTGGAGAGACGGTACGGGTCAGAGTTAGGTTTAGCGACAGTGTTAGGGTTAGGGATCAGGTTAGGTTAGGGTTTAGGGTTAGGGTTAAGGTTAGGGTTAGGAATAGGGGAGGGTTAGTGTTTACATTTTAGGGTTAGTGTTTAGGGATAGGGTTAGGGTTAGGGTTAGGGTTAGAGTTAGGTTTAGGGTTAGGGTTAGGGTTAGGTTTTAGGGATAGGGTTAGGGTTAGGGTTACGGTTTAGGTTTAGGGTTAGGGTTAAGGTTAGGGTTTAGGGTTTACGGTTAGGGTTAGGGTTAAAGTTAGGGTTTAGGCTTTAGGATTAGGGTTAGTGTTAGGGTTTAGGGTTTAGGGTTAGGGTTAGGGTTAGGGTTAGGTTTAGGGTTTAGTGTTTATGGTTAGGTTTAGTGTTAGGGTTATAGTTAAGTTTAGGTTTTGGCTGATGGTTAAGGTTAGGTTTAGGGACAGGGTTAGTTACAGGGTGAGGGTTAGAGTTAAAGATAGAGAGACGGTAAGTGTCAGAGTTAGGTTTAGCGACAGTGTCAGGGTTAGGGTTAGGGTTAGGTTAGGGTTAGGGTTAGGGTTAGGGTTAGGGTTAGGTTTTAGGGATAGGGTTAGGGTTAGGGTTACGGTTTAGGTTTAGGGTTAGGGTTAAGGTTAGGGTTTAGGGTTTAGGGTTAGGGTTAGGGTTAGGGTTAGCATTAGTTTTAGGGTTAGAGACAGGATTAGGGTTTGGGACATGGTTAGGTTTACTGTTAGGGTTATATTAAGTTTAGGTTTTGTCTGATGCTTAAGTTTAGGTTTAGGGACAGGGTTAGTGACAGGGTGAGGGTTAGAGTTAAGGTTGGAGAGACGGTAAGGGTCAGAGTTAGGTTTAGCGACAGTGTTAGGGTTAGGGATCAGGTTAGGTTAGGGTTTAGGGTTAGGTTTAGGGTTAGGGTTAGGAATAGGGGATGGTTAGTGTTTACATTTTAGGGTTAGGGTTTAGGGATAGGGTTAGGGTTAGGGTTAGGATTAGAGTTAGGGTTAGTGTTAGGGTTAGGTTTTAGGGATAGGGTTAGGGTTAGGGTTACGGTTTAGTGTTTATGGTTAGGGTTAGCTTTAGGGTTAGGGTTTGGGTTTAGTGTTTAGGTTTAGGGTTAGGGTTAGTGTTAGGGTTAGGAATAGGAGAGGGTTAGTGTTTACATTTTAGGGTTAGGGTTTAGGGATAGGGTTAGGGTTAGGGTTAGGTTTAGAGTTAGGTTTTAGGGATAGGGTTAGGGTTAGGGTTACGGTTTAGGTTTAGGGTTAGGGATAAGGTTAGGGTTTAGGGTTTAGGGATAGGGTTAGGGTTAGAGTTAGGGTTTAGGCTTTAGGGTTAGGGTTAGTGTTATGGTTTAGGGTTTAGGGTTAGGGTTAGGGTTAGGGTTAGGTTTAGGGTTTAGGTTTAGGGTTAGGGTTAGTGTTAGGGTTTCGGGTTTAGTGTTAGGGTTAAGGTTAGGGTTAGGGTTAGGGTTAGGTTTTAGGGATAGGGTTAGTGTTAGGGTTACGGTTTAGGTTTAGGGTTAGCGTTAAGGTTAAGGTTTAGGGTTTAGGGTTAGGGTTAGGGTTAGGGTTAGCATTAGGTTTAGGGTTAGGGACAGGATTAGGGTTTGGGACATGGTTAGGTTTACTGTTAGGGTTATATTAAGTTTAGGTTTTGTCTGATGCTTAAGTTTAGGTTTAGGGACAGGGTTAGTGACAGGGTGAGGGTTAGAGTTAAGGTTGGAGAGACGGTAAGCGTCAGAGTTAAGTGTAGCGACAGTGTTAGGGTTAGGGATCAGGTTAGGTTAGTGTTTAGGGTTAGGGTTAGGGTTAGGGTTAGGAATAGGGGAGGGTTAGTGTTTACATTTTAGGGTTAGGGTTTAGGGATAAGGTTAGGGTTAGGGTTAGGTTTTAGGGATAGGGTTAGGGTTAGGATTTAGGGTTAGGGTTAGGGTTAGAGTTAGGGTTTAGGCTTTAGGATTAGGGATAGTGTTAGGGTTTAGGGTTTAGGGTTAGGGTTAGGGTTAGGGTTAGGGTTTAGTGTTTATGGTTAGGGTTAGCGTTAGGGTTAGGGTTTGGGTTTAGTGTTTAGGTTTAGGGTTAGGGTTAGTGTTAGGGTTTCGAGTTTAGTGTTAGGGTTAAGGTTAGGGTTAGGGTTAGGTACACGTTTCGGGTTTGAGACATGGTTAGGTTTAGTGTTAGGGTTATAGTTAAGTTTAGGTTTTGGCTGATGGTTAAGGTTTGGTTTCGGGTCAGGGTTAGTTACAGGGTGAGGGTTAGAGTTAAAGATAGAGAGACGGTAAGGGTCAGAGTTAGGTTTAGCGACAGTGTTAGGGTTAGGTTTAGGGTTAGAGTTAGGGTTTAGGGTTAGGGTTAGGGTTAGGGTTTAGGATTTATGGTTAGGGTTATGGTTAGGGTTAGGGTTAGGGGCAGGATTAGGGTTTGGGTCATGGTTAGGTTTACTGTTAGGGTTATATTAAGTTTAGGTTTTGTCTGATGCTTAAGTTTAGGTTTAGGGACAGGGTTATTGACAGGGTGAGGGTTAGAGTTAAGGTTGGAGAGACGGTAAGGGTCAGAGTTAGGTTTAGCGACAGTGTTAGGGTTAGGGATCAGGTTAGGTTAGGATTTAGGGTTAGCCTTAGGGTTAGGGTTAGGAATAGGGAGGGTTAGTGTTTACATTTTAGTGTTACGGTTTAGGGATAGGGTTAGTGTTAGGGTTAGGGTTAGAGTTAGGGTTAGGTTTAGGGTTAGGGTTAGGGTTAGGTTTTAGGGATAGGGTTAGGGTTAGGGTTACGGTTAAGGTTTAGGGTTTGGGTTTAGGGTTTAGGTTTAGGGTTAGGGTTAGTGTTAGGGTTTCGGGTTTAGTGTTAGGGTTAAGGTTAGGGTTAGGGTTAGGTACACGTTTCGGGTTTGAGACATGGTTAGGTTTAGTGTTAGGGTTATAGTTAAGTTTAGGTTTTGGGTGATGGTTAAGGTTAGGTTTAGGGACAGGGTTAGTTACAGGGTGAGGGTTACAGTTAAATATAGAGAGACGGTAATGGTCAGAGTTAGCTTTATCGACAGTGTTAGGGTTAGGGTTAGGGTTAGGTTAGGGTTAGGGTTAGAGTTAGGGTTTAGGGTTAGGGTTAGGGTTAGGGTTTAGGATTTAGGGTTAGGGTTATGGTTAGGGTTAGGGTTAGGGTTAGGGGCAGGATTAGGGTTTGGGAAATGGTTAGGTTTAGTGTAGGGTTATAGTTAAATTTTGGTTTTGGCTGATGGTTAAGGTTAGTTTTAGGGACAGGTTTAGTGACAGGGTGAGGGTTAGAGTTAAGTTTAGAGAGACGGTAAGGGTCAGAGTTAGGTTTAGCGACAGTGTTAGTGTTATGAATCAGGTTAGGTTAGGGTTTAGGGTTAGGGTTAGGATTAGGGTTAGGAATAGGGGAGGGTTAGTGTTTACATTTTAGGGTTAGGGTTTAGGGATAGGGTTAGAGTTATGGTTAGGGTTAGGGTTAGAGTTAGGATTTAGGCTTTAGGGTTAGGGTTAGAGTTAGAGTTAGGGTTTGGGTTTAGGGTTTAGGTTTAGGGTTAGGGTTAGGTACACGTTTCGGGTTTGAGACATGGTTAGGTTTAGTGTTAGGGTTATAGTTAAGTTTAGGTTTTGGCTGATGGTTAAGGTTAGGTTTCGGGACAGGGTTAGTTACAGGGTGAGGGTTAGAGTTAAAGATAGAGAGACGGTAAGGGTCAGAGTTAGGTTTAGCGACAGTGTTAGGGTTAGGGTTGGGGTTAGAGTTAGGGTTTATGGTTAGGGTTAGGGTTAGGGTTTAGGATTTAGGATTAGGGTTATGGTTAGGGTTAGGGTTAGGGTTAGGATTAGGGTTAGGGTTAGGTTTTAGGGATAGGGTTAGGGTTAGGGTTACGGTTTAGGTTTAGAGTTAGGGTTAAGGTTAGGGTTTAGGGTTTAGGGTTAGGGTTAGGGTTAGAGTTAGGGTTTAGGCTTTAGGGTTAGGGTTAGTGTTAGGGTTTAGGGTTTAGGGTTAGGGTTAGGGTTTAGTGTTTATGGTTAGGGTTAGCGTTAGGGTTAGGGTTTAGGTTTAGGGTTTAGGTTTAGGGTTAGGGTTAGGTACACGTTTCGGGTTTGAGACATGGTTAGGTTTAGTGTTAGGGTTATAGTTAAGTTTAGGTTTTGGCTGATGGTTAAGGTTTGGTTTCGGGACAGGGTTAGTTAAATGGTGAGGGTTAGAGTTAAAGATAGAGAGACGGTAAGGGTCAGAGTTAGGTTTAGCGACAGTGTTAGGGTTAGGGATCAGGTTAGGTTAGGGTTTAGGTTTAGGGTTAGTGTTAGGGTTTAGGATTTAGGATTAGGGTTATGGTTAGGGTTAGGGTTAGGGTTAGGGGCAGGATTAGGGTTTGGGACATGGTTAGGTTTACTGTTAGGGTTATATTAAGTTTAGGTTTTGTCTGATGCTTAAGTTTAGGTTTAGGGACAGGGTTAGTGACAGGGTGAGGGTTAGAGTTAAGGTTGGAGAGACGGTAAGGGTCAGAGTTAGGTTTAGCGACAGTGTTAGGGTTAGGGATCAGGTTAGGTTAGGGTTTAGGGTTAGGGTTAGGGTTAGGGTTAGGAATAGGGGAGGGTTAGTGTTTACATTTTAGGGTTAGAGTTTAGGTATAGGGTTAGTGTTAGGGTTAGGGTTAGATTTAGGGTTAGGGTTAGGGTTAGGGTTAGGGTTAGGTTTTAGGGATAGGGTTAGGGTTAGGGTTACGGTTTGGGTTTAGGGTTAGAGTTAAGGTTAGGGTTTAGGGTTTAGGGTTAGGGTTAGGGTTAGAGTTAGGGTTTAGGCTTTAGTGTTTATGGTTAGGGTTAGCGTTAGGGTTAGGGTTTGGGTTTAGGGTTAGGGTTAGGGTTAGAGTTAGGGTTAGGGTTTAGTGTTTATGGTTAGGGTTAGCGTTAGGGTTAGGGTTTGGGTTTAGGGTTTAGGTTTAGGGTTAGGGTTAGTGTTAGGGTTTTGGGTTTAGTGTTAGGGTTAAGTTTAGGGTTAGGATTAGGTACACGTTTCGGGTTTGAGACATGGTTAGGTTTAGTGTTAGGGTTATAGTTAAGTTTAGGTTTTGTCTGATGCTTAAGTTTAGGTTTAGGGACAGGGTTAGTGACAGGGTGAGGGTTAGAGTTAAGGTTGGAGAGACGGTAAGGGTCAGAGTTAGGTGTAGCGACAGTGTTAGGGTTAGGGTTAATATTAGAGGCAGAGTTAGGGTTAAGGTTAGCGTTAGGGTTAGGGTTCGTGTTAGGATTAGGGTTAGGTACAGAGTTGGGAAGAGTGTTAGGGCTCCATTTAGAGTTAGGTCTAGGGATACGTTTAGATTTAGGTTTTGGGTTAGGAAAAGGGTTAGCTACAGGGGCAGGAATAGGGTAGGGATACAGTGAGTGTTAGAGTTAGGATTAGGGTTAGGGTTAGGGTTAGGGTTTGAGTTAGGGTTAGGGTTAGGGTTTAGGGTTACAGTTAGGGTTAGGATTAAGGTTTAGTGTTTAGGGTTTAGTCTTTAGGGTTAGGGTTAGCCTTAGGGTTGGGTTAGGTTTAGGGTTAGGGTTTAGGGTTAGGGTTATGGTTAGGGTTAGGGACAGGATTAGGGTTTGGGACATGGTTAGGTTTAGTGTTAGGGTTATAGTTAGGTTTAGGTTTTGTCTGATGATTAAGTTTAGGTTTAGGGACAGGGTTACTGACAGGGTTTGGGTTAGAGTTAAGGGTGGAGAGACGGTAAGGGTCAGAGTTAGGTTTAGCGACAGTGTTAGGGTTAGGGTTAATATTAGAGTTAGAGTTAAGGTTAAGGTTAGCGTTATGGTTAGAAGCAGATTCGGTTGAGTGATAGTGTTAGTATTAGTGACAGGCTTAGTGGTAGTGTTAGAGTTAGGGTTTGGGACAGTGTTAGGGTTTGGTTTGGAGTTGAGTTTAGTGTTAGGTTTCAGTTTACGGCTATGGTATGTGTTAGAGACAGGGTGGCCTTCGGATTAGGGTAGGGATAGGGTCAGGCACAGGGATAGGGATATGGTTATGCTTAGGGTTGGGATTAGAAACAGGTTTAAAGTTAGGGTCAGGGTTAGAGACAGGTATGGTTAGGGTTAGGGTCAAGGTATAGGTAAGATTTAGGTTAAGATTAGGGACAGGTTACAGTTAGGTTTAAGGTTAGGCACAAGATTAGGGCTAGGGTTGAGGTGTATGTTAGTGTCAGGGTTAGGTCTGAAGTAGGATTAGAGTTAGGGTTAGAATTAGAGTTAGGGGAACGGTTAGGATTAAGGATAGGTTTAGGGTTAACGTTACGCACAGGAATAGGGTTAGTGTTAGGGTTATGATTAGGGATAGGTACAGAGTTAGGTTGAAGAGTACGAACAGGCTTATGGATTATTAGGGTTAGGGTTTATGACACAATTAAGGTCACGGTTAGAGTTACACTTAGCTTTACCGACATGGTTAGCTTTAGGGTTACTGTGAGCGTTAAGTTTAGGGACAGGTTAAGGGTTAGTGTTAGAGTTAGGGTCAGGGCTAGGGTTAGGTTTCTGGTTCGATTTACATTTAGGGTTATGGTTAAAGACAAGCTAGTGTTCTGGTTAGGATTAGGGTTTCCGTTAAAATTAGGGACACAGTTAAGGTTACTGTAAGGTTTAGGGTTAGTGATAAAGACACGGTTTGGTTTAGGGTATGGGTTTGGGTGAGATTCAGTGTTAGGGACAGGTTAGGGTAGGATTAGTGTTAGGGTACAGGCAGTTTTCGGGTTAGAGTTACAAAATTCGTTATGAGTAACTGTAAAAACAGGGGTAGGGTTAGTGAAGTCGTTAGGGTTATGGTTAGGGTTAGCTACAGGGTTTGGTTTAGGGAGATGGTTAGGTTTGGGGTTTGTGTGAAGTTTAGAAAAAGGGTTATTTTCAGAGTTCGGTTTAGGAAAAGGGTTACAATAACAGGGTTTGGATTAAGAAGAGTATGCATGGTAGGCACACGGATGGCTTAGGGTTCGCATGAGGGTGAGGAATACATTTGGGGTTTTCATTTGACATAGGGGAAGTCTTAGGGTTAGAGACAAGGTTAAGGTTAGGGACAGCATTAGGGTTAGAGACAAGATTAAGGTTAGGGACACTGTCAGGGTTAGTGTTAAGTTTAAGTTTAGGGTTACACTTAGGGTTAGGGACAAAATTAGGGTTAGGGTTATGGACAGTGTTAGGTTTAGGGTTAAAGTTAGGGTCAGCGCTCAAGTTCTGGTTAACATTAAGGTTAGGGATAGGTTTAGGGGTAGGGTTAGAAACAAGGTTAGACTTACGGTTAGGATTAGAGGCACGGTTATTTTTAAATTAGGGTTCAAAACAGAGTTAAGGGTAGTGTTATGGTTAGGAATATTTTTAGGGTTAGGGTTTGGTTTAGGGTTTGTTTTAGGGTTCGGGGCAGAGTTAGGGTTAGGAACATAGTTAGTGTTTGGTTTAGGGTTAAGGTTATGGTTAGGGTTAGGTACACGATTCGGGTTTGAGACATGGTTAGGTTTAGTGTTAGCGTTATAGTTAAGTTTAGGTTTTGGCTGATGGTTAAGGTTAGGTTTAGGGACAGGGTTAGTTACAGGGTGATGGTTAGAGTTAAAGATAGAGAGACGGTAAGTGTCAGAGTTAGGTTTAGCGACAGTGTTACGGTTAGGGTTAGGGTTAGGGTTAGGGTTAGGGTTAGGTTTTAGGGATAGGGTTAGGGTTAGGGTTACGGTTTAGGATTTAGGGTTAGGGTTACGGTTAGGGTTAGGTTTAGGGTTAGGGACACGATTCGGGTTTGGGACATGGTTAAGTTCAGTGTTAGGGTTGTAGTTAAGTTTAAGTTTTGGCTGATGGTTAAGGTTAGGGTTAGGGACAGGATTAGTGACAGGGTGAGGGTTAGAATTAAGGTTAGAGAGATGGTAAGGGTCAGAGTTAGGTTTAGCGACAGTGTTAGGGTTAGGGTTAGGGTTAGGTTAGGGTTAGGCTTAGAGTTAGGGTTTAGGGTTAGGGTTAGGGTTTAGGATTTAGGGTTAGGGTTAGGGTTAGGGTTAGGGTTAGGTTTTAGGGATAGGGTTAGGGTTAGGGTTATGGTTTAGGTTTAGGGTTAGGGTTAAGGTTAGGGTTTAGGGTTTAGGGTTAGGGTTAGGGTTAGGGTTAGCATTAGTTTTAGGGTTAGGGACAGGATTAGGGTTTGGGACATGGTTAGGTTTACTGTTAGGGTTATATTAAGTTTAGGTTTTGTCTGATGCTTAAGTTTAGGTTTAGGGACAGGGTTAGTGACAGGGTGAGGGTTAGAGTTAAGGTTGGAGAGACGGTAAGGGTCAGAGTTAGGTTTAGCGACAGTGTTAGGGTTAGGGATCAGGTTAGGTTAGGGTTTACGGTTAGGGTTAGGGTTAGGGTTAGGAATAGGGGAGGGTTAGTGTTTACATTTTAGGGTTAGGGTTTAGGGATAGGGTTAGGGTTAGGGTTAGGGTTAGGTTTTAGGGATAGGGTTAGGGTTAGGGTTACGGTTTAGGTTTAGGGTTAGGGTTAGGGTTAGAGTTAGGGTTTAGGCTTTAGAGTTAGGGTTAGTGTTAGGGTTTAGGGTTTAGGGTTAGGGTTAGGGTTAGGTTTAGGGTTTAGTGTTTATGGTTAGGGTTAGCGTTAGGGTTAGGGTTTGGGTTTAGGGTTTAGGTTTAGGGTTAGGGTTAGTGTTAGGGTTTCGGGTTTAGTGTCAGGGTTAAGGTTAGGGTTAGGGTTAGGTACACGTTTCGGGTCTGAGACATGGTTAGGTTTAGTGTTAGGGTTATAGTTAAGTTTAGGTTTTGGCTGAT
>CM063103.1:37820000-37825000 GCA_031876335.1 Hipposideros larvatus
AGGGTTAGGGTTAAGGTTAGGGTTAGGAATAGGGGAGGGTTAGTGTTTACATTTTAGGGTTAGGGTTTAGGGATAGGGTTAGGGTTAGGGTTAGGGTTAGAGTTAGGTTTAGGGTTAGGGTTAGGGTTAGGTTTTAGGGATAGGGTTAGGGTTAGGGTTACGGTTTAGGTTTAGGGTTAGGGTTAAGGTTAGGGTTTAGGGTTTAGGGTTAGGGTTAGGGTTAAAGTTACGGTTTAGGCTTTAGGATTAGGGTTAGTGTTAGGGTTTAGGGTTTAGGGTTAGGGTTAGGGTTAGGGTTTGGTTTAGGGTTTAGTGTTTATGGTTAGGGTTAGCGATAGGGTTAGGGTTTGGGTTTAGGGTTTAGGTTTAGGGTTAGGGTTAGTGTTAGGGTTTCGGGTTTAGTGTTAGGGTTAAGGTTAGGGTTAGGGTTAGGTACTCGTTTCGGGTTTGAGACATGGTTAGGTTTAGTGTTAGGGTTATAGTTAAGTTTAGGTTTTGGCTGATGGTTAAGGTTAGGTTTAGGGACAGGGTTAGTTACAGGGTGAGGGTTAGAGTTAAAGATAGAGAGACGGTAAGTGTCAGAGTTAGGTTTAGCGACAGTGTCAGGGTTAGGGTTAGGGTTAGGTTAGGGTTAGGGTTAGGGTTAGGGTTAGGGTTAGGTTTTAGGGATAGGGTTAGGGTTAGGGTTACGGTTTAGGTTTAGGGTTAGGGTTAAGGTTAGGGTTTAGGGTTTAGGGTTAGGGTTAGGGTTAGGGTTAGCATTAGTTTTAGGGTTAGAGACAGGATTATGGTTTGGGACATGGTTAGGTTTACTGTGAGGGTTATATTAAGTTTAGGTTTTGTCTGATGCTTAAGTTTAGGTTTAGGGACAGGGTTAGTGACAGGGTGAGGGTTAGAGTTAAGGTTGGAGAGACGGTAAGGGTCAGAGTTAGGTTTAGCGACAGTGTTAGGGTTAGGGATCAGGTTAGGTTAGGGTTTAGGGTTAGGGTTAGTGTTAGGGTTAGGAATAGGGGAGGGTTAGTGTTTACATTTTAGGGTTAGTGTTTAGGGATAGGGTTAGGGTTAGGGTTAGGGTTAGAGTTAGGGTTAGTGTTAGGGTTAGGTTTTAGGGATAGGGTCAGGGTTAGGGTTACGGTTTAGTGTTTATGGTTAGGGTTAGCTTTAGGGTTAGGGTTTGGGTTTAGTGTTTAGGTTTAGGGTTAGGGTTAGTGTTAGGGTTAGGGTTAGGGTTAGGGTTAGGGTTAGGGACAGGATTAGGGTTTGGGTCATGGTTAGGTTTACTGTTAGGGTAATATTAAGTTTAGGTTTTGTCTGATGCTTAAGTTTAGGTTTAGGGACAGGGTTAGTGACAGGGTGAGGGTTAGAGTTAAGGTTGGAGAGACGGTACGGGTCAGAGTTAGGTTTAGCGACAGTGTTAGGGTTAGGGATCAGGTTAGGTTAGGGTTTAGGGTTAGGGTTAAGGTTAGGGTTAGGAATAGGGGAGGGTTAGTGTTTACATTTTAGGGTTAGGGTTTAGGGATAGGGTTAGGGTTAGGGTTAGTGTTAGAGTTAGGGTTAGGGTTAGTGTTAGGGTTAGGTTTTAGTGATAGGGTTAGGGTTAGGGTTACGGTTTAGGTTTAGGGTTAGGGTTAAGGTTAGGGTTTAGGGTTTAGGGTTAGGGTTAGGGTTAAAGTTCCCGTTTAGGCTTTAGGGTTAGGCTTACTGTTAGGGTTTAGGGTTTAGGGTTAGGGTTAGGGTTAGGGTTAGGTTTAGGGTTTAGTGTTTATGGTTAGGGTTAGCATTAGGGTTAGGGTTTGGGTTTAGGGTTTAGGTTTAGGGTTAGGGTTAGTGTTAGGGTTTCGGGTTTAATGTTAGGGTTAAGGTTAGGGTTAGGGTTAGGTACACGTTTCGGGTTTGAGACATGGTTAGGTTTAGTGTTAGGGTTATAGTTAAGTTTAGGTTTTGGCTGATGGTTAAGGTTAGGTTTAGGGACAGGGTTAGTTACAGGGAGAGGGTTAGAGTTAAAGATAGAGAGACGGTAAGGGTCAGAGTTAGGTTTAGCGACAGTGTTAGGTTAGGGTTAGGGTTAGGTTAGGGTTAGGGTTAGGGTTAGGGTTAGGGTTAGGTTTTAGGAATGAGGTTAGGGTTAGGGTTACGGTTTAGGTTTAGGGTTAGGGTTAAGGTTAGGGTTTAGGGTTTAGGGTTAGGGTTAGGGTTAGGGTTAGCATTAGTTTTAGGGTTAGGGACAGGATTAGGGTTTGGGACATGGTTAGGTTTACTGTTAGGGTTATATTAAGTTTAGGTTTTGTCTGATGCTTAAGTTTAGGTTTAGGGACAGGGTTAGTGACATGGTGAGGGTTAGAGTTAAGGTTGGAGAGATGGTAAGGGTCAGAGTTAGGTTTAGCGACAGTGTTAGGGTTAGGGATCAGGTTAGGTTAGGGTTTAGGGTTAGGGTTAAGGTTAGGGTTAGGAATAGGGGAGGGTTAGTGTTTACATTTTAGGGTTAGGGTTTAGGGATAGGGTTAGGGTTAGGGTTAGGGTTAGAGTTAGGTTTAGGGTTAGGGTTAGGGTTAGGTTTTAGGGATAGGGTTAGGGTTAGGGTTACGGTTTAGGTTTAGGGTTAGGGTTAAGGTTAGGGTTTAGGGTTTAGGGTTAGGGTTAGGGTTAAAGTTAGGGTTTAGGCTTTAGGATTAGGGTTAGTGTTAGGGTTTAGGGTTTAGGGTTAGGGTTAGGGTTAGGGTTTGGTTTAGGGTTTAGTGTTTATGGTTAGGGTTAGCGTTAGGGTTAGGGTTTGGGTTTAGGGTTTAGGTTTAGGGTTAGGGTTAGTGTTAGGGTTTCGGGTTTAGTGTTAGGGTTAAGGTTAGGGTTAGGGTTAGGTACTCGTTTCGGGTTTGAGACATGGTTAGGTTTAGTGTTAGGGTTATAGTTAAGTTTAGGTTTTGGCTGATGGTTAAGGTTAGGTTTAGGGACAGGGTTAGTTACAGGGTGAGGGTTAGAGTTAAAGATAGAGAGACGGTAAGTGTCAGAGTTAGGTTTAGCGACAGTGTCAGGGTTAGGGTTAGGGTTAGGTTAGGGTTAGGGTTAGGGTTAGGGTTAGGGTTAGGTTTTAAGGATAGGGTTAGGGTTAGGGTTACGGTTTAGGTTTAGGGTTAGGGTTAAGGTTAGGGTTTAGGGTTTAGGGTTAGGGTTAGGGTTAGGGTTAGCATTAGTTTTAGGGTTAGAGACAGGATTATGGTTTGGGACATGGTTAGGTTTACTGTGAGGGTTATATTAAGTTTAGGTTTTGTCTGATGCTTAAGTTTAGGTTTAGGGACAGGGTTAGTGACAGGGTGAGGGTTAGAGTTAAGGTTGGAGAGACGGTAAGGGTCAGAGTTAGGTTTAGCGACAGTGTTAGGGTTAGGGATCAGGTTAGGTTAGGGTTTAGGGTTAGGGTTAGGGTTAGGGTTAGGAATAGGGGAGGGTTAGTGTTTACATTTTAGGGTTAGTGTTTAGGGATAGGGTTAGGGTTAGGGTTAGGGTTAGAGTTAGGGTTAGTGTTAGGGTTAGGTTTTAGGGATAGGGTTAGGGTTAGGGTTACGGTTTAGTGTTTATGGTTAGGGTTAGCTTTAGGGTTAGGGTTTGGGTTTAGTGTTTAGGTTTAGGGTTAGGGTTAGTGTTAGGGTTAGGGTTAGGGTTAGGGTTAGGGTTAGGGACAGGATTAGGGTTTGGGTCATGGTTAGGTTTACTGTTAGGGTAATATTAAGTTTAGGTTTTGTCTGATGCTTAAGTTTAGGTTTAGGGACAGGGTTAGTGACAGGGTGAGGGTTAGAGTTAAGGTTGGAGAGACGGTACGGGTCAGAGTTAGGTTTAGCGACAGTGTTAGGGTTAGGGATCAGGTTAGGTTAGGGTTTAGGGTTAGGGTTAAGGTTAGGGTTAGGAATAGGGGAGGGTTAGTGTTTACATTTTAGGGTTAGGGTTTAGGGATAGGGTTAGGGTTAGGGTTAGGGTTAGAGTTAGGTTTAGGGTTATTGTTAGGGTTAGGTTTTAGGGATAGGGTTAGGGTTAGGGTTACGGTTTAGGTTTAGGGTTAGGGTTAAGGTTAGGGTTTAGGGTTTAGGGTTAGGGTTAGGGTTAAAGTTAGGGTTTAGGCTTTAGGATTAGGGTTAGTGTTAGGGTTTAGGGTTTAGGGTTAGGGTTAGGGTTAGGGTTAGGTTTAGGGTTTAGTGTTTATGGTTAGGGTTAGCGTTAGGGTTAGGGTTTGGGTTTAGGGTTTAGGTTTAGGGTTAGGGTTAGTGTTAGGGTTTCGGGTTTAGTGTTAGGGTTAAGGTTAGGTTTAGGGTTAGGTACACGTTTCGGGTTTGAGACATGGTTAGGTTTAGTGTTAGGGTTATAGTTAAGTTTAGGTTTTGGCTGATGGTTAAGGTTAGGTTTAGGGACAGGGTTAGTTACAGGGTGAGAGTTAGAGTTAAAGATAGAGAGACGGTAAGTGTCAGAGTTAGGTTTAGCGACAGTGTCAGGGTTAGGGTTAGGGTTAGGTTAGGGTTAGGGTTAGGGTTAGGGTTAGGGTTAGGTTTTAGGGATAGGGTTAGGGTTAGGGTTACGGTTTAGGTTTAGGGTTAGGGTTAAGGTTAGGGTTTAGGGTTTAGGGTTAGGGTTAGGGTTAGGGTTAGCATTAGTTTTAGGGTTAGAGACAGGATTAGGGTTTGGGACATGGTTAGGTTTACTGTTAGGGTTATATTAAGTTTAGGTTTTGTCTGATGCTTAAGTTTAGGTTTAGGGACAGGGTTAGTGACAGGGTGAGGGTTAGAGTTAAGGTTGGAGAGACGGTAAGGGTCAGAGTTAGGTTTAGCGACAGTGTTAGGGTTAGGGATCAGGTTAGGTTAGGGTATAGGGTTAGGGTTAGGGTTAGGGTTAGGAATAGGGGAGGGTTAGTGTTTACATTTTAGGGTTAGTGTTTAGGGATAGGGTTAGGGTTAGGGTTAGGGTTAGAGTTAGGGTTAGGGTTAGGGTTAGGGTTAGGGTTAGGAATAGGGGAGGGTTAG
>CM063103.1:37827500-37832500 GCA_031876335.1 Hipposideros larvatus
TAGGTTAATATTAAGTTTAAGTTTTGTGTGATGCTTAAGTTTAGGTTTAGGGACAGGGTTAGTGACAGGGTGAGGGTTAGAGTTAAGGTTGGAGAGAAGGTAAGGGTCAGAGTTAGGTTTAGCGACAGTGTTAGGGTTAGGGATCAGGTTAGGTTAGGGTTTAGGGTTAGGGTTAGGGTTAGGGTTAGGAATAGGGGAGGGTTAGTGTTTACATTTTAGGGTTAGGGTTTAGGGATAGGGTTAGGGTTAGGGTTAGGGTTAGAGTTAGGGTTAGGGTTAGTGTTAGGGTTAGGTTTTAGTGATAGGGTTAGGGTTAGGGTTACGGTTTAGGTTTAGGGATAGGGTTAAGGTTAGGGTTTAGGGTTTAGGGTTAGGGTTAGGGTTAAAGTTACGGTTTAGGCTTTAGGGTTAGGGTAGTGTTAGGGTTTAGGGTTTAGGGTTAGGGTTAGGGTTAGGGTTAGGTTTAGGGTTTAGTGTTTATGGTTAGGGTTAGCATTAGGGTTAGGGTTTGGGTTTAGGGTTTAGGTTTAGGGTTAGGGTTAGTGTTAGGGTTTCGGGTTTAATGTTAGAGTTAAGGTTAGGGTTAGGGTTAGGTACACGTTTCGGGTTTGAGACATGGTTAGGTTTAGTGTTAGGGTTATAGTTAAGTTTAGGTTTTGGCTGATGGTTAAGGTTAGGTTTAGGGACAGGGTTAGTTACAGGGTGAGCGTTAGAGTTAAAGATAGAGAGACGGTAAGGGTCAGAGTTAGGTTTAGCGACAGTGTTAGGGTTAGGGTTAGGGTTAGGTTAGGGTTAGGGTTAGGGTTAGGGTTAGGGTTAGGTTTTAGGAATGAGGTTAGGGTTAGGGTTACGGTTTAGGTTTAGGGTTAGGGTTAAGGTTAGGGTTTAGGGTTTAGGGTTAGGGTTAGGGTTAGGGTTAGCATTAGTTTTAGGGTTAGGGACAGGATTAGGGTTTGGGACATGGTTAGGTTTACTGTTAGGGTTATATTAAGTTTAGGTTTTGTCTGATGCTTAAGTTTAGGTTTAGGGACAGGGTTAGTGACAGGTTGAGGGTTAGAGTTAAGGTTGGAGAGACGGTAAGGGTCAGAGTTAGGTTTAGCGACAGTGTTAGGGTTAGGGATCAGGTTAGGTTAGGGTTTAGGGTTAGGGTTAAGGTTAGGGTTAGGAATAGGGGAGGGTTAGTGTTTACATTTTAGGGTTAGGGTTTAGGGATAGGGTTAGGGTTAGGGTTAGGGTTAGAGTTAGGTTTAGGGTTAGGGTTAGGGTTAGGTTTTAGGGATAGGGTTAGGGTTAGGGTTACGGTTTAGGTTTAGGGTTAGGGTTAAGGTTAGGGTTTAGGGTTTAGGGTTAGGGTTAGGGTTAAAGTTACGGTTTAGGCTTTAGGATTAGGGTTAGTGTTAGGGTTTAGGGTTTAGGGTTAGGGTTAGGGTTAGGGTTAGGTTTAGGGTTTAGTGTTTATGGTTAGGGTTAGCATTAGGGTTAGGGTTTGGGTTTAGGGTTTAGGTTTAGGGTTAGGGTTAGTGTTAGGGTTTCGGGTTTAGTGTTAGGGTTAAGGTTAGGTTTAGGGTAAGGTACACGTTTCGGGTTTGAGACATGGTTAGGTTTAGTGTTAGGGTTATAGTTAAGTTTAGGTTTTGGCTGATGGTTAAGGTTAGGTTTAGGGACAGGGTTAGTTACAGGGTGAGGGTTAGAGTTAAAGATAGAGAGACGGTAAGTGTCAGAGTTAGGTTTAGCGACAGTGTCAGGGTTAGGATTAGGGTTAGGTTAGGGTTAGGGTTAGGGTAAGGGTTAGGGTTAGGTTTTAGGGATAAGGTTAGGGTTAGGGTTACGGTTTAGGTTTAGGGTTAGGGTTAAGGTTAGGGTTTAGGGTTTAGGGTTAGGGTTAGGGTTAGGGTTAGCATTAGTTTTAGGGTTAGAGACAGGATTAGGGTTTGGGACATGGTTAGGTTTACTGTGAGGGTTATATTAAGTTTAGGTTTTGTCTGATGCTTAAGTTTAGGTTTAGGGACAGAGTTAGTGACAGGGTGAGGGTTAGAGTTAAGGTTGGAGAGACGGTAAGGGTCAGAGTTAGGTTTAGCGACAGTGTTAGGGTTAGGGATCAGGTTAGGTTAGGGTTTAGGGTTAGGGTTAGGGTTAGGGTTAGGAATAGGGGAGGGTTAGTGTTTACATTTTAGGGTTAGGGTTTAGGGATAGGGATAGGGTTAGGGTTAGGGTTAGAGTTAGGGTTAGGGTTACGGTTAGGGTTAGAGTTAGGGTTAAGGTTAGGGTTAGGGTTAGGTTTTAGGGATAGGGTTAGACTTAGGGTTACGGTTTAGATTTAGGGTTAGGGTTAAGGTTAGGGTTTAGCGTTTAGGGTTAGAGTTAGGGTTAAAGTTAGGGTTTAGGCTTTAGGGTTAGGGTTAGTGTTAGGGTTTAGGGTTTAGGGTTAGGGTTAGGGTTAGGGTTAGGTTTAGGGTTTAGTGTTTATGGTTAGGGTTAGCGTTAGGGTTAGGGTTTGGGTTTAGGGTTTAGGTTTAGGGTTAGGGTTAGTGTTAGGGTTAGGGTTAGGGTTAGGGTTAGGGTTAGGGTTAGGGACAGATTTAGGGTTTGGGACATGGTTAGGTTTACTGTTAGGTTAATATTAAGTTTAGGTTTTGTGTGATGCTTAAGTTTAGGTTTAGGGACAGGGTTAGTGACAGGGTGAGGGTTAGAGTTAAGGTTGGAGAGACGGTAAGGGTCAGAGTTAGGTTTAGCGACAGTGTTAGGGTTAGGGATCAGGTTAGGTTAGGGTTTAGGGTTAGGGTTAGGGTTACGGTTAGGAATAGGGGAGGGTTAGTGTTTACATTTTAGGGTTAGGGTTTAGGGATAGGGTTAGGGTTAGGGTTAGGGTTAGAGTTAGGGTTAGGGTTAGTGTTAGGGTTAGGTTTTAGTGATAGCGTTAGGGTTAGGGTTACGGTTTAGGTTTAGGGTTAGGGTTAAGGTTAGGGTTTAGGGTTTAGGGTTAGGGTTAGGGTTAAAGTTACGGTTTAGGCTTTAGGGTTAGGGTAGTGTTAGGGTTTAGGGTTTAGGGTTAGGGTTAGGGTTAGGGTTAGGTTTAGGGTTTAGTGTTTATGGTTAGGGTTAGCATTAGGGTTAGGGTTTGGGTTTAGGGTTTAGGTTTAGGGTTAGGGTTAGTGTTAGGGTTTCGGGTTTAATGTTAGAATTAAGGTTAGGGTTAGGGTTAGGTACACGTTTCGGGTTTGAGACATGGTTAGGTTTAGTGTTAGGGTTATAGTTAAGTTTAGGTTTTGGCTGATGGTTAAGGTTAGGTTTAGGGACAGGGTTAGTTACAGGGTGAGGGTTAGAGTTAAAGATAGAGAGACGGTAAGGGTCAGAGTTAGGTTTAGCGACAGTGTTAGGGTTAGGGTTAGGGTTAGGTTAGGGTTAGGGTTAGGGTTAGGGTTAGGGTTAGGTTTTAGGAATGAGGTTAGGGTTAGGGTTACGGTTTAGGTTTAGGGTTAGGGTTAAGGTCAGGGTTTAGGGTTTAGGGTTAGGGTTAGGGTTAGGGTTAGCATTAGTTTTAGGGTTAGGGACAGGATTAGGGTTTGGGACATGGTTAGGTTTACTGTTAGGGTTATATTAAGTTTAGGTTTTGTCTGATGCTTAAGTTTAGGTTTAGGGACAGGGTTAGTGACAGGGTGAGGGTTAGAGTTAAGGTTGGAGAGACGGTAAGGGTCAGAGTTAGGTTTAGCGACAGTGTTAGGGTTAGGGATCAGGTTAGGTTAGGGTTTAGGGTTAGGGTTAAGGTTAGGGTTAGGAATAGGGGAGGGTTAGTGTTTACATTTTAGGGTTAGGGTTTAGGGATAGGGTTAGGGTTAGGGTTAGGGTTAGAGTTAGGTTTAGTGTTAGGGTTAGGGTTAGGTTTTAGGGATAGGGTTAGGGTTAGGGTTACGGTTTAGGTTTAGGGTTAGGGTTAAGGTTAGGGTTTAGGGTTTAGGGTTAGGGTTAGGGTTAAAGTTACGGTTTAGGCTTTAGGATTAGGGTTAGTGTTAGGGTTTAGGGTTTAGGGTTAGGGTTAGGGTTAGGGTTAGGTTTAGGGTTTAGTGTTTATGGTTAGGGTTAGCGTTAGGGTTAGGGTTTGGGTTTAGGGTTTAGGTTTAGGGTTAGGGTTAGTGTTAGGGTTTCGGGTTTAGTGTTAGGGTTAAGGATAGGGTTAGGGTAAGGTACACGTTTCGGGTTTGAGACATGGTTAGGTTTAGTGTTAGGGTTATAGTTAAGTTTAGGTTTTGGCTGATGGTTAAGGTTAGGTTTAGGGACAGGGTTAGTTACAGGGTGAGGGTTAGAGTTAAAGATAGAGAGACGGTAAGTGTCAGAGTTAGGTTTAGCGACAGTGTCAGGGTTAGGGTTAGGGTTAGGTTAGGGTTAGGGTTAGGGTTAGGTTTTAGGGATAGGGTTAGGGTTAGGGTTACGGTTTAGGTTTAGGGTTAGGTTAAGGTTAGGGTTTAGGGTTTAGGGTTAGGGTTAGGGTTAGGGTTAGCATTAGTTTTAGGGTTAGAGACAGGATTAGGGTTTGGGACATGGTTAGGTTTACTGTGAGGGTTATATTAAGTTTAGGTTTTGTCTGATGCTTAAGTTTAGGTTTAGGGACAGAGTTAGTGACAGGGTGAGGGTTAGAGTTAAGGTTGGAGAGACGGTAAGGGTCAGAGTTAGGTTTAGCGACAGTGTTAGGGTTAGGGATCAGGTTAGGTTAGGGTTTAGGGTTAGGGTTAGGGTTAGGGTTAGGAATAGGGGAGGGTTAGTGTTTACATTTTAGGGTTAGGGTTTAGGGATAGGGATAGGGTTAGGGTTAGGGTTAGAGTTAGGGTTAGGGTTACGGTTAGGGTTAGAGTTAGGGTTAGGGTTAGGGTTAGGGTTAGGTTTTAGGGATAGGGTTAGACTTAGGGTTACGGTTTAGATTTAGGGTTAGGGTTAAGGTTAGGGTTTAGCGTTTAGGGTTAGGGTTAGGGTTAAAGTTAGGGTTTAGGCTTTAGGGTTAGGGTTAG
>CM063103.1:37837500-37865000 GCA_031876335.1 Hipposideros larvatus
GTTAGCATTAGTTTTAGGGTTAGGGACAGGATTAGGGTTTGGGACATGGTTAGGTTTACTGTTAGGGTTATATTAAGTTTAGGTTTTGTCTGATGCTTAAGTTTAGGTTTAGGGACAGGGTTAGTGACAGGGTGAGGTTTAGAGTTAAGGTTGGAGAGACGGTAAGGGTCAGAGTTAGGTTTAGCGACAGTGTTAGGGTTAGGGATCAGGTTAGGTTAGGGTTTAGGGTTAGGGTTAAGGTTAGGGTTAGGAATAGGGGAGGGTTAGTGTTTACATTTTAGGGTTAGGGTTTAGGGATAGGGTTAGGGTTAGGGTTAGGGTTAGAGTTAGGTTTAGGGTTAGGGTTAGGGTTAGGTTTTAGGGATAGGGTTAGGGTTAGGGTTACGGTTTAGGTTTAGGGTTAGGGTTAAGGTTAGGGTTTAGGGTTTAGGGTTAGGGTTAGGGTTAAAGTTAGGGTTTAGGCTTTAGGATTAGGGTTAGTGTTAGGGTTTAGGGTTTAGGGTTAGGGTTAGGGTTAGGGTTAAGTTTAGGGTTTAGTGTTTATGGTTAGGGTTAGCGTTAGGGTTAGGGTTTGGGTTTAGGGTTTAGGTTTAGGGTTAGGGTTAGTGTTAGGGTTTCGGGTTTAGTGTTAGGGTTAAGGTTAGGGTTAGGGTTAGGTACACGTTTCGGGTTTTAGACATGGTTAGGTTTAGTGTTAGGGTTATAGTTAAGTTTAGGTTTTGGCTGATGGTTAAGGTTAGGTTTAGGGACAGGGTTAGTTACAGGGTGAGGGTTAGAGTTAAAGATAGAGAGACGCTAAGTGTCAGAGTTAGATTTAGCGACAGTGTCAGGGTTAGGGTTAGGGTTAGGTTAGGGTTAGGGTTAGGGTTAGGGTTAGGGTTAGGTTTTAGGGATAGGGTTAGGGTTAGGGTTACGGTTTAGGTTTAGGGTTAGGGACAGGATTAGGGTTTGGGACATGGTTAGGTTTACTGTAAGGGTTATATTAAGTTTAGGTTTTGTCTGATGCTTAAGTTTAGGTTTAGGGACAGGGTTAGTGACAGGGTGAGGGTTAGAGTTAAGGTTGGAGAGACGGTAAGGGTCAGAGTTAGGTTTAGCGACAGTGTTAGGGTTAGGGATCAGGTTAGGTTAGGGTTTAGGGTTAGGGTTAGGGTTAGGGTTAGGAATAGGGGAGGGTTAGTGTTTACATTTTAGGGTTAGGGTTTAGGGATAGGGTTAGGGTTAGGGTTAGGGTTAGAGTTAGGGTTAGTGTTAGGGTTAGGTTTTAGGGATAGGGTTAGGGTTAGGGTTACGGTTTAGTGTTTATGGTTAGGGTTAGCTTTAGGGTTAGGGTTTGGGTTTAGTGTTTAGGTTTAGGGTTAGGGTTAGTGTTAGGGTTAGGGTTAGGGTTAGGGTTAGGGTTAGGGTCAGGATTAGGGTTTGGGTCATGGTTAGGTTTACTGTTAGGGTAATATTAAGTTTAGGTTTTGTCTGATGCTTAAGTTTAGGTTTAGGGACAGGGTTAGTGACAGGGTGAGGGTTAGAGTTAAGGTTGGAGAGACGGTACGGGTCAGAGTTAGGTTTAGCGACAGTGTTAGGGTTAGGGATCAGGTTAGGTTAGGGTTTAGGGTTAGGGTTAAGGTTAGGGTTAGGAATAGGGGAGGGTTAGTGTTTACATTTTAGGGTTAGTGTTTAGGGATAGGGTTAGGGTTAGGGTTAGGGTTAGAGTTAGGTTTAGGGTTAGGGTTAGGGTTAGGTTTTAGGGATAGGGTTAGGGTTAGGGTTACGGTTTAGGTTTAGGGTTAGGGTTAAGGTTAGGGTTTAGGGTTTACGGTTAGGGTTAGGGTTAAAGTTAGGGTTTAGGCTTTACGATTAGGGTTAGTGTTAGGGTTTAGGGTTTAGGGTTAGGGTTAGGGTTAGGGTTAGGTTTAGGGTTTAGTGTTTATGGTTAGGTTTAGTGTTAGGGTTATAGTTAAGTTTAGGTTTTGGCTGATGGTTAAGGTTAGGTTTAGGGACAGGGTTAGTTACAGGGTGAGGGTTAGAGTTAAAGATAGAGAGACGCTAAGTGTCAGAGTTAGGTTTAGCGACAGTGTCAGGGTTAGGGTTAGGGTTAGGTTAGGGTTAGGGTTAGGGTTAGGGTTAGGGTTAGGTTTTAGGGATAGGGTTAGGGTTAGGGTTACGGTTTAGGTTTAGGGTTAGGGTTAAGGTTAGGGTTTAGGGTTTAGGGTTAGGGTTAGGGTTAGGGTTAGCATTAGTTTTAGGGTTAGAGACAGGATTAGGTTTTGGGACATGGTTAGGTTTACTGTTAGGGTTATATTAAGTTTAGGTTTTGTCTGATGCTTAAGTTTAGGTTTAGGGACAGGGTTAGTGACAGGGTGAGGGTTAGAGTTAAGGTTGGAGAGACGGTAAGGGTCAGAGTTAGGTTTAGCGACAGTGTTAGGGTTAGGGATCAGGTTAGGTTAGGGTTTAGGGTTAGGTTTAGGGTTAGGGTTAGGAATAGGGGAGGGTTAGTGTTTACATTTTAGGGTTAGGGTTTAGGGATAGGGTTAGGGTTAGGGTTAGGATTAGAGTTAGGGTTAGTGTTAGGGTTAGGTTTTAGGGATAGGGTTAGGGTTAGGGTTACGGTTTAGTGTTTATGGTTAGGGTTAGCTTTAGGGTTAGGGTTTGGGTTTAGTGTTTAGGTTTAGGGTTAGGGTTAGTGTTAGGGTTAGGAATAGGAGAGGGTTAGTGTTTACATTTTAGGGTTAGGGTTTAGGGATAGGGTTAGGGTTAGGGTTAGGTTTAGAGTTAGGTTTTAGGGATAGGGTTAGGGTTAGGGTTACGGTTTAGGTTTAGGGTTAGGGATAAGGTTAGGGTTTAGGGTTTAGGGATAGGGTTAGGGTTAGAGTTAGGGTTTAGGCTTTAGTGTTAGGGTTAGTGTTATGGTTTAGGGTTTAGGGTTAGGGTTAGGGTTAGGGTTAGGTTTAGGGTTTAGGTTTAGGGTTAGGGTTAGTGTTAGGGTTTCGAGTTTAGTGTTAGGTTTAAGGTTAGGGTTAGGGTTAGGGTTAGGTTTTAGGGATAGGGTTAGTGTTAGGGTTACGGTTTAGGTTTAGGGTTAGCGTTAAGGTTAAGGTTTAGGGTTTAGGGTTAGGGTTAGGGTTAGGGTTAGCATTAGGTTTAGGGTTAGGGACAGGATTAGGGTTTGGGACATGGTTAGGTTTACTGTTAGGGTTATATTAAGTTTAGGTTTTGTCTGATGCTTAAGTTTAGGTTTAGGGACAGGGTTAGTGACAGGGTGAGGGTTAGAGTTAAGGTTGGAGAGACGGTAAGCGTCAGAGTTAAGTGTAGCGACAGTGTTAGGGTTAGGGATCAGGTTAGGTTAGTGTTTAGGGTTAGGGTTAGGGTTAGGGTTAGGAATAGGGGAGGGTTAGTGTTTACATTTTAGGGTTAGGGTTTAGGGATAAGGTTAGGGTTAGGGTTAGGTTTTAGGGATAGGGTTAGGGTTAGGATTTAGGGTTAGGGTTAGGGTTAGAGTTAGGGTTTAGGCTTTAGGATTAGGGATAGTGTTAGGGTTTAGGGTTTAGGGTTAGGGTTAGGGTTAGGGTTAGGGTTTAGTGTTTATGGTTAGGGTTAGCGTTAGGGTTAGGGTTTGGGTTTAGTGTTTAGGTTTAGGGTTAGGGTTAGTGTTAGGGTTTCGAGTTTAGTGTTAGGGTTAAGGTTAGGGTTAGGGTTAGGTACACGTTTCGGGTTTGAGACATGGTTAGGTTTAGTGTTAGGGTTATAGTTAAGTTTAGGTTTTGGCTGATGGTTAAGGTTTGGTTTCGGGTCAGGGTTAGTTACAGGGTGAGGGTTAGAGTTAAAGATAGAGAGACGGTAAGGGTCAGAGTTAGGTTTAGCGACAGTGTTAGGGTTAGGTTTAGGGTTAGATTTAGGGTTTAGGGTTAGGGTTAGGGTTAGGGTTTAGGATTTATGGTTAGGGTTATGGTTAGGGTTAGGGTTAGGGGCAGGATTAGGGTTTGGGTCATGGTTAGGTTTACTGTTAGGGTTATATTAAGTTTAGGTTTTGTCTGATGCTTAAGTTTAGGTTTAGGGACAGGGTTAGTGACAGGGTGAGGGTTAGAGTTAAGGTTGGAGAGACGGTAAGGGTCAGAGTTAGGTTTAGCGACAGTGTTAGGGTTAGGGATCAGGTTAGGTTAGGGTTTAGGGTTAGCCTTAGGGTTAGGGTTAGGAATAGGGAGGGTTAGTGTTTACATTTTAGGGTTACGGTTTAGGGATAGGGTTAGTGTTAGGGTTAGGGTTAGAGTTAGGGTTAGGTTTAGGGTTAGGGTTAGGGTTAGGTTTTAGGGATAGGGTTAGGGTTAGGGTTACGGTTTAGGTTTAGGGTTTGGGTTTAGGGTTTAGGTTTAGGGTTAGGGTTAGTGTTAGGGTTTAGGGTAAGGTACACGTTTCGGGTTTGAGACATGGTTAGGTTTAGTGTTAGGGTTATAGTTAAGTTTAGGTTTTGGCTGATGGTTAAGGTTAGGTTTAGGGACAGGGTTAGTTACAGGGTGAGGGTTAGAGTTAAAGATAGAGAGACGGTAAGGGTCAGAGTTAGGTTTAGCGACAGTGTTAGTGTTAGGGTTAGGGTTAGGTTAGGGTTAGGGTTAGGGTTAGGGTTAGGGTTAGGTTTTAGGTATGAGGTTAGGGTTAGGGTTACGGTTTAGGTTTAGGGTTAGGGTTAAGGTTAGGGTTTAGGGTTAGGTACACGTTTCAGGTTTGAGACATGGTTAGGTTTAGTGTTAGGGTTATAGTTAAGTTTAGGGTTTAGGGTTTAGGGTTAGGGTTAGGGTTAAAGTTAGGGTTTAGGCTTTAGGATTAGGGTTAGTGTTAGGGTTTAGGGTTTAGGGTTAGGGTTAGGGTTAGGGTTAGGGTTAGGGTTAGGGTTTAGTGTTTATGGTTAGGGTTAGCGTTAGGGTTAGGGTTTGGGCTTAGGGTTTAGGTTTAGGGTTAGGGTTAGTGTTAGGGTTTCGGGTTTAGTGTTAGGGTTAAGGTTAGGGTTAGGGTTAGGTACACGTTTCGGGTTTGAGACATGGTTAGGTTTAGTGTTAGGGTTATAGTTAAGTTTAGGTTTTGGCTGATGGTTAAGGATAGGTTTAGGGACAGGGTTAGTTACAGGGTGAGGGTTAGAGTTAAAGATAGAGAGACGGTAAGTGTCAGAGTTAGGTTTAGCGACAGTGTCAGGGTTAGGGTTAGGGTTAGGTTAGGGTTAGGGTTAGGGTTAGGGTTAGGGTTAGGTTTTAGGGATAGGGTTAGGGTTAGGGTTACGGTTTAGGTTTAGGGTTAGGGTTAAGGTTAGGGTTTAGGGTTTAGGGTTAGGGTTAGGGTTAGGGTTAGCATTAGTTTTAGGGTTAGAGACAGGATTAGGGTTTGGGACATGGTTAGGTTTACTGTGAGGGTTATATTAAGTTTAGGTTTTGTCTGATGCTTAAGTTTAGGTTTAGGGACAGGGTTAGTGACAGGGTGAGGGTTAGAGTTAAGGTTGGAGAGACGGTAAGGGTCAGAGTTAGGTTTAGCGACAGTGTTAGGGTTAGGGATCAGGTTAGGTTAGGGTTTAGGGTTAGGGTTAGGGTTAGGGTTAGGAATAGGGGAGGGTTAGTGTTTACATTTTAGGGTTAGGGTTTAGGGATAGGGTTAGGGTTAGGGTTAGGGTTAGAGTTAGGGTTAGTGTTAGGGTTAGGTTTTAGAGATAGGGTTAGGGTTAGGGTTACGGTTTAGTGTTTATGGTTAGGGTTAGCTTTAGGGTTAGGGTTTGTGTTTAGTGTTTAGGTTTAGGGTTAGGGTTAGTGTTAGGGTTAGGGTTAGTGTTAGGGTTAGGGTTAGGGACAGGATTAGGGTTTGGGTCATGGTTAGGTTTACTGTTAGGGTAATATTAAGTTTAGGTTTTGTCTGATGCTTAAGTTTAGGTTTAGGGACAGGGTTAGTGACAGGGTGAGGGTTAGAGTTAAGGTTGGAGATACGGTAAGGGTCAGAGTTAGGTTTAGCGACAGTGTTAGGGTTAGGGATCAGGTTAGGTTAGGGTTTAGGGTTAGGGTTAGGGTTAGGGTTAGGAATAGGAGAGGGTTAGTGTTTACATTTTAGGGTTAGGGTTTAGGGATAGGGTTAGGGTTAGGGTTAGGGTTATAGTTAGGGTTAGGGTTAGGCTTAGGGTTAGGTTTTAGGGATAGGGTTAGGGTTAGGGTTACGGTTTAGGTTTAGGGTTAGGGATAAGGTTAGGGTTTAGGGTTTATGGTTAGGGTTAGGGTTAGAGTTAGGGTTTAGGCTTTAGGGTTAGGGTTAGTGTTAGGGTTTAGGGTTTAGGGTTAGGGTTAGGGTTAGGGTTAGGTTTAGGGTTTAGGTTTAGGGTTAGGGTTAGTGTTAGGGTTTCGGGTTTAGTGTTAGGGTTAAGGTTAGGGTTAGGGTTAGGGTTAGGTTTTAGGGATAGGGTTAGTGTTAGGGTTACGGTTTAGGTTTAGGGTTAGCGTTAAGGTTAGGGTTTAGGGTTTAGGGTTAGGGTTAGGGTTAGGGTTAGCATTAGGTTTAGGGTTAGGGACAGGATTAGGGTTTGGGACATGGTTAGGTTTACTGTTAGGGTTATATTAAGTTTAGGTTTTGTCTGATGCTTAAGTTTAGGTTTAGGGACAGGGTTAGTGACAGGGTGAGGGTTAGAGTTAAGGTTGGAGAGACGGTAAGCGTCAGAGTTAGGTGTAGCGACAGTGTTAGGGTTAGGGATCAGGTTAGGTTAGTGTTTAGGGTTAGGGTTAGGGTAAGGGTTAGGAATAGGGGAGGGTTAGTGTTTACATTTTAGGGTTAGGGTTTAGGGATAGGGTTAGGGTTAGGGTTAGGGTTAGAGTTAGGGTTAGGGTTACGGTTAGGGTTAGGGTTAGGGTTAGGTTTTAGGGATAGGGTTAGACTTAGGGTTACGGTTTAGATTTAGGGTTAGGGTTAAGGTTAGGGTTTAGGGTTTAGGGTTAGGGTTAGGGTTAAAGTTAGGGTTTAGGCTTCAGGGTTAGGGTTAGTGTTAGGGTTTAGGGTTTAGGGTTAGGGTTAGGGTTAGGGTTAGGTTTAGGGTTTAGTGTTTATGGTTAGGGTTAGCGTTAGGGTTAGGGTTTGGGTTTAGGGTTTAGGTTTAGGGTTAGGGTTAGTGTTAGGGTTTCGGGTTTAGTGTCAGGGTTAAGGTTAGTGTTAGGGTTAGGTACACGTTTCGGGTTTGAGACATGGTTAGGTTTAGTGTTAGGGTTATAGTTAAGTTTAGGTTTTGGCTGATGGTTAAGGTTAGGTTTAGGGACAGGGTTAGTTACAGGTTGAGGGTTAGAGTTAAAGATAGAGAGACGGTAAGGGTCAGAGTTAGGTTTAGCGACCGTGTTAGGGTTAGGGTTAGGGTTAGGTTAGGTTTAGGGTTAGGGTTAGGGTTAGGGTTAGGTTTTAGGGATAGGGTTAGGGTTAGGGTTACGGTTTAGGTTTAGGGTTAGGGTTAAGGTTAGGGTTTAGGGTTTAGGGTTAGGGTTAGGGTTAGGGTTAGCATTAGTTTTAGGGTTAGGGACAGGATTAGGGTTTGGGACATGGTTAGGTTTACTGTTAGGGTTATATTAAGTTTAGGTTTTTCTGATGCTTAAGTTTAGGTTTAGGGACAGGGTTAGTGACAGGGTGAGGGTTAGAGTTAAGGTTGGAGAGACGGTAAGGGTCAGAGTTAGGTTTAGCGACAGTGTTAGGGTTAGGGATCAGGTTAGGTTAGGGTTTAGGGTTAGGGTTAGGGTTAGGGTTAGGAATAGGGGAGGGTTAGTGTTTACATTTTAGGGTTAGGGTTTAGGGATAGGGTTAGGGTTAGGGTTAGGGTTAGAGTTAGGGTTAGGGTTAGGGTTAGATTTTAGGGATAGGGTTAGGGTTAGGGTTACGGTTTAGGTTTAGGGTAGGGTTAAGGTTAGGTTTTAGGGTTTAGGGTTAGGGTTAGGGTTAGAGTTAGGGTTTAGGCTTTAGGGTTAGGGTTAGTGTTAGGGTTTAGGGTTTAGTGTTAGGGTTAGGGTTAGGGTTAGGGTTAGGGTTTAGTGTTTATGGTTAGTGTTAGCGTTAGGTTTAGGGTTTGGGTTTAGTGTTTAGGTTTAGGGTTAGGGTTAGTGTTAGGGTTAGGGTTAGGGTTAGGGTTAGGGTTAGGGACAGATTTAGGGTTTGGGACATGGTTAGGTTTACTGTTAGGTTAATATTAAGTTTAGGTTTTGTGTGATGCTTAAGTTTAGGTTTAGGGACAGGGTTAGTGACAGGGTGAGGGTTAGAGTTAAGGATGGAGAGACGGTAAGGGTCAGAGTTAGGCTTAGCGACAGTGTTAGGGTTAGGGATCAGGTTAGGTTAGGGTTTAGGGTTAGGGTTAGGGTTAGGGTTAGGAATAGGGGAGGGTTAGTGTTTACATTTTAGGGTTAGGGTTTAGGGATAGGGTTAGGGTTAGGGTTAGTGTTAGAGTTAGGGTTAGGGTTAGTGTTAGGGTTAGGTTTTAGTGATAGGGTTAGGGTTAGGGTTACGGTTTAGGTTTAGGGTTAGGGTTAAGGTTAGGGTTTAGGGTTTAGGGTTAGGGTTAGGGTTAAAGTTACGGTTTAGGCTTTAGGGTTAGGGTTAGTGTTAGGGTTTAGGGTTTAGGGTTAGGTTTAGGGTTAGGGTTAGGTTTAGGGTTTAGTGTTTATGGTTAGGGTTAGCATTAGGGTTAGGGTTTGGGTTTAGGGTTTAGGTTTAGGGTTAGGGTTAGTGTTAGGGTTTCGGGTTTAATGTTAGGGTTAAGGTTAGGGTTAGGGTTAGGTACACGTTTCGGGTTTGAGACATGGTTAGGTTTAGTGTTAGGGTTATAGTTAAGTTTAGGTTTTGGCTGATGGTTAAGGTTAGGTTTAGGGACAGGGTTAGTTACAGGGTGAGGGTTAGAGTTAAAGATAGAGAGACGGTAAGGGTCAGAGTTAGGTTTAGCGACAGTGTTAGGGTTAGGGTTAGGGTTAGGTTAGGGTTAGGGTTAGGGTTAGGGTTAGGGTTAGGTTTTAGGAATGAGGTTAGGGTTAGGGTTACGGTTTAGGTTTAGGGTTAGGGTTAAGGTTAGGGTTTAGGGTTTAGGGTTAGGGTTAGGGTTAGGGTTAGCATTAGTTTTAGGGTTAGGGACAGGATTAGGGTTTGGGACATGGTTAGGTTTACTGTTAGGGTTATATTAAGTTTAGGTTTTGTCTGATGCTTAAGTTTAGGTTTAGGGACAGGGTTAGTGACAGGGTGAGGTTTAGAGTTAAGGTTGGAGAGACGGTAAGGGTCAGAGTTAGGTTTAGCGACAGTGTTAGGGTTAGGGATCAGGTTAGGTTAGGGTTTAGGGTTAGGGTTAAGGTTAGGGTTAGGAATAGGGGAGGGTTAGTGTTTACATTTTAGGGTTAGGGTTTAGGGATAGGGTTAGGGTTAGGGTTAGGGTTAGAGTTAGGTTTAGGGTTAGGGTTAGGGTTAGGTTTTAGGGATAGGGTTAGGGTTAGGGTTACGGTTTAGGTTTAGGGTTAGGGTTAAGGTTAGGGTTTAGGGTTTAGGGTTAGGGTTAGGGTTAAAGTTAGGGTTTAGGCTTTAGGATTAGGGTTAGTGTTAGGGTTTAGGGTTTAGGGTTAGGGTTAGGGTTAGGGTTAAGTTTAGGGTTTAGTGTTTATGGTTAGGCTTAGCGTTAGGGTTAGGGTTTGGGTTTAGGGTTTAGGTTTAGGGTTAGGGTTAGTGTTAGGGTTTCGGGTTTAGTGTTAGGGTTAAGGTTAGGGTTAGGGTTAGGTACACGTTTCGGGTTTGAGACATGGTTAGGTTTAGTGTTAGGGTTATAGTTAAGTTTAGGTTTTGGCTGATGGTTAAGGTTAGGTTTAGGGACAGGGTTAGTTACAGGGTGAGGGTTAGAGTTAAAGATAGAGAGACGGTAAGTGTCAGAGTTAGGTTTAGCGACAGTGTCAGGGTTAGGGTTAGGGTTAGGTTAGGGTTAGAGTTAGGGTTAGGGTTAGGGTTAGGTTTTAGGGATAGGGTTAGGGTTAGGGTTACGGTTTAGGTTTAGGGTTAGGGACAGGATTAGGGTTTGGGACATGGTTAGGTTTACTGTAAGGGTTATATTAAGTTTAGGTTTTGTCTGATGCTTAAGTTTAGGTTTAGGGACAGGGTTAGTGACAGGGTGAGGGTTAGAGTTAAGGTTGGAGAGACGGTAAGGGTCAGAGTTAGGTTTAGCGACAGTGTTAGGGTTAGGGATCAGGTTAGGTTAGGGTTTAGGGTTAGGGTTATGGTTAGGGTTAGGAATAGGGGAGGGTTAGTGTTTACATTTTAGGGTTAGGGTTTAGGGATAGGGTTAGGGTTAGGGTTAGGATTAGAGTTAGGGTTAGTGTTAGGGTTAGGTTTTAGGGATAGGGTTAGGGTTAGGGTTACGGTTTAGTGTTTATGGTTAGGGTTAGCTTTAGGGTTAGGGTTTGGGTTTAGTGTTTAGGTTTAGGGTTAGGGTTAGTGTTAGGGTTAGGGTTAGGGTTAGGGTTAGGGTTAGGGTCAGGATTAGGGTTTGGGTCATGGTTAGGTTTACTGTTAGGGTAATATTAAGTTTAGGTTTTGTCTGATGCTTAAGTTTAGGTTTAGGGACAGGGTTAGTGACAGGGTGAGGGTTAGAGTTAAGGTTGGAGAGACGGTACGGGTCAGAGTTAGGTTTAGCGACAGTGTTAGGGTTAGGGATCAGGTTAGGTTAGGGTTTAGGGTTAGGGTTAAGGTTAGGGTTAGGAATAGGGGAGGGTTAGTGTTTACATTTTAGGGTTAGTGTTTAGGGATAGGGTTAGGGTTAGGGTTAGGGTTAGAGTTAGGTTTAGGGTTAGGGTTAGGGTTAGGTTTTAGGGATAGGGTTAGGGTTAGGGTTACGGTTTAGGTTTAGGGTTAGGGTTAAGGTTAGGGATTAGGGTTTACGGTTAGGGTTAGGGTTAAAGTTAGGGTTTAGGCTTTAGGATTAGGGTTAGTGTTAGGGTTTAGGGTTTAGGGTTAGGGTTAGGGTTAGGGTTAGGTTTAGGGTTTAGTGTTTATGGTTAGGTTTAGTGTTAGGGTTATAGTTAAGTTTAGGTTTTGGCTGATGGTTAAGGTTAGGTTTAGGGACAGGGTTAGTTACAGGGTGAGGGTTAGAGTTAAAGATAGAGAGACGGTAAGTGTCAGAGTTAGGTTTAGCGACAGTGTCAGGGTTAGGGTTAGGGTTAGGTTAGGGTTAGGGTTAGGGTTAGGGTTAGGGTTAGGTTTTAGGGATAGGGTTAGGGTTAGGGTTACGGTTTAGGTTTAGGGTTAGGGTTAAGGTTAGGGTTTAGGGTTTAGGGTTAGGGTTAGGGTTAGGGTTAGCATTAGTTTTAGGGTTAGAGACAGGATTAGGGTTTGGGACATGGTTAGGTTTACTGTTAGGGTTATATTAAGTTTAGGTTTTGTCTGATGCTTAAGTTTAGGTTTAGGGACAGGGTTAGTGACAGGGTGAGGGTTAGAGTTAAGGTTGGAGAGACGGTAAGGGTCAGAGTTAGGTTTAGCGACAGTGTTAGGGTTAGGGATCAGGTTAGGTTAGGGTTTAGGGTTAGGTTTAGGGTTAAGGTTAGGAATAGGGGAGGGTTAGTGTTTACATTTTAGGGTTAGGGTTTAGGGATAGGGTTAGGGTTAGGGTTAGGATTAGAGTTAGGGTTAGTGTTAGGGTTAGGTTTTAGGGATAGGGTTAGGGTTAGGGTTACGGTTTAGTGTTTATGGTTAGGGTTAGCTTTAGGGTTAGGGTTTGGGTTTAGTGTTTAGGTTTAGGGTTAGGGTTAGTGTTAGGGTTAGGAATAGGAGAGGGTTAGTGTTTACATTTTAGGGTTAGGGTTTAGGGATAGGGTTAGGGTTAGGGTTAGGTTTAGAGTTAGGTTTTAGGGATAGGGTTAGGGTTAGGGTTACGGTTTAGGTTTAGGGTTAGGGATAAGGTTAGGGTTTAGGGTTTAGGGATAGGGTTAGGGTTAGAGTTAGGGTTTAGGCTTTAGGGTTAGGGTTAGTGTTATGGTTTAGGGTTTAGGGTTAGGGTTAGGGTTAGGGTTAGGTTTAGGGTTTAGGTTTAGGGTTAGGGTTAGTGTTAGGGTTTCGGGTTTAGTGTTAGGGTTAAGGTTAGGGTTAGGGTTAGGGTTAGGTTTTAGGGATTGGGTTAGTGTTAGGGTTACGGTTTAGGTTTAGGGTTAGCGTTAAGGTTAAGGTTTAGGGTTTAGGGTTAGGGTTAGGGTTAGGGTTAGCATTAGGTTTAGGGTTAGGGACAGGATTAGGGTTTGGGACATGGTTAGGTTTACTGTTAGGGTTATATTAAGTTTAGGTTTTGTCTGATGCTTAAGTTTAGGTTTAGGGACAGGGTTAGTGACAGGGTGAGGGTTAGAGTTAAGGTTGGAGAGACGGTAAGCGTCAGAGTTAAGTGTAGCGACAGTGTTAGGGTTAGGGATCAGGTTAGGTTAGTGTTTAGGGTTAGGGTTAGGGTTAGGGTTAGGAATAGGGGAGGGTTAGTGTTTACATTTTAGGGTTAGGGTTTAGGGATAAGGTTAGGGTTAGGGTTAGGTTTTAGGGATAGGGTTAGGGTTAGGATTTAGGGTTAGGGTTAGGGTTAGAGTTAGGGTTTAGGCTTTAGGATTAGGGATAGTGTTAGGGTTTAGGGTTTAGGGTTAGGGTTAGGGTTAGGGTTAGGGTTTAGTGTTTATGGTTAGGGTTAGCGTTAGGGTTAGGGTTTGGGTTTAGTGTTTAGGTTTAGGGTTAGGGTTAGTGTTAGGGTTTCGAGTTTAGTGTTAGGGTTAAGGTTAGGGTTAGGGTTAGGTACACGTTTCGGGTTTGAGACATGGTTAGGTTTAGTGTTAGGGTTATAGTTAAGTTTAGGTTTTGGCTGATGGTTAAGGTTTGGTTTCGGGTCAGGGTTAGTTACAGGGTGAGGGTTAGAGTTAAAGATAGAGAGACGGTAAGGGTCAGAGTTAGGTTTAGCGACAGTGTTAGGGTTAGGTTTAGGGTTAGAGTTAGGGTTTAGGGTTAGGGTTAGGGTTAGGGTTTAGGATTTATGGTTAGGGTTATGGTTAGGGTTAGGGTTAGGGGCAGGATTAGGGTTTGGGTCATGGTTAGGTTTACTGTTAGGGTTATATTAAGTTTAGGTTTTGTCTGATGCTTAAGTTTAGGTTTAGGGACAGGGTTAGTGACAGGGTGAGGGTTAGAGTTAACGTTGGAGAGACGGTAAGGGTCAGAGTTAGGTTTAGCGACAGTGTTAGGGTTAGGGATCAGGTTAGGTTAGGGTTTAGGGTTAGCCTTAGGGTTAGGGTTAGGAATAGGGAGGGTTAGTGTTTACATTTTAGGGTTACGGTTTAGGGATTGGGTTAGTGTTAGGGTTAGGGTTAGAGTTAGGGTTAGGTTTAGGGTTAGGGTTAGGGTTAGGTTTTAGGGATAGGGTTAGGGTTAGGGTTACGGTTTAGGTTTAGGGTTTGGGTTTAGGGTTTAGGTTTAGGGTTAGGGTTAGTGTTAGGGTTTCGGGTTTAGTGTTAGGGTTAAGGTTAGGGTTAGGGTTAGGTACACGTTTCGGGTTTGAGACATGGTTAGGTTTAGTGTTAGGGTTATAGTTAAGTTTAGGTTTTGGGTGATGGTTAAGGTTAGGTTTAGGGACAGGGTTAGTTACAGGGTGAGGGTTACAGTTAAATATAGAGAGACGGTAATGGTCAGAGTTAGCTTTATCGACAGTGTTAGGGTTAGGGTTAGGGTTAGGTTAGGGTTAGGGTTAGAGTTAGGGTTTAGGGTTAGGGTTAGGGTTAGGGTTTAGGATTTAGGGTTAGGGTTATGGTTAGGGTTAGGGTTAGGGTTAGGGGCAGGATTAGGGTTTGGGAAATGGTTAGGTTTAGTGTAGGGTTATAGTTAAATTTTGGTTTTGGCTGATGGTTAAGGTTAGTTTTAGGGACAGGTTTAGTGACAGGGTGAGGGTTAGAGTTAAGTTTAGAGAGACGGTAAGGGTCAGAGTTAGGTTTAGCGACAGTGTTAGTGTTATGAATCAGGTTAGGTTAGGGTTTAGGGTTAGGGTTAGGGTTAGGGTTAGGAATAGGGGAGGGTTAGTGTTTACATTTTAGGGTTAGGGTTTAGGGATAGGGTTAGAGTTATGGTTAGGGTTAGGGTTAGAGTTAGGATTTAGGCTTTAGGGTTAGGGTTAGAGTTAGAGTTAGGGTTTGGGTTTAGGGTTTAGGTTTAGGGTTAGGGTTAGGTACACGTTTCGGGTTTGAGACATGGTTAGGTTTAGTGTTAGGGTTATAGTTAAGTTTAGGTTTTGGCTGATGGTTAAGGTTAGGTTTCGGGACAGGGTTAGTTACAGGGTGAGGGTTAGAGTTAAAGATAGAGAGACGGTAAGGGTCAGAGTTAGGTTTAGCGACAGTGTTAGGGTTAGGGTTGGGGTTAGAGTTAGGGTTTATGGTTAGGGTTAGGGTTAGGGTTTAGGATTTAGGATTAGGGTTATGGTTAGGGTTAGGGTTAGGGTTAGGATTAGGGTTAGGGTTAGGTTTTAGGGATAGGGTTAGGGTTAGGGTTACGGTTTAGGTTTAGAGTTAGGGTTAAGGTTAGGGTTTAGGGTTTAGGGTTAGGGTTAGGGTTAGAGTTAGGGTTTAGGCTTTAGGGTTAGGGTTAGTGTTAGGGTTTAGGGTTTAGGGTTAGGGTTAGGGTTTAGTGTTTATGGTTAGGGTTAGCGTTAGGGTTAGGGTTTAGGTTTAGGGTTTAGGTTTAGGGTTAGGGTTAGGTACACGTTTCGGGTTTGAGACATGGTTAGGTTTAGTGTTAGGGTTATAGTTAAGTTTAGGTTTTGGCTGATGGTTAAGGTTTGGTTTCGGGACAGGGTTAGTTAAATGGTGAGGGTTAGAGTTAAAGATAGAGAGACGGTAAGGGTCAGAGTTAGGTTTAGCGACAGTGTTAGGGTTAGGGATCAGGTTAGGTTAGGGTTTAGGGTTAGGGTTAGTGTTAGGGTTTAGGATTTAGGATTAGGGTTATGGTTAGGGTTAGGGTTAGGGTTAGGGGCAGGATTAGGGTTTGGGACATGGTTAGGTTTACTGTTAGGGTTATATTAAGTTTAGGTTTTGTCTGATGCTTAAGTTTAGGTTTAGGGACAGGGTTAGTGACAGGGTGAGGGTTAGAGTTAAGGTTGGAGAGACGGTAAGGGTCAGAGTTAGGTTTAGCGACAGTGTTAGGGTTAGGGATCAGGTTAGGTTAGGGTTTAGGGTTAGGGTTAGGGTTAGGGTTAGGAATAGGGGAGGGTTAGTGTTTACATTTTAGGGTTAGAGTTTAGGTATAGGGTTAGTGTTAGGGTTAGGGTTAGATTTAGGGTTAGGGTTAGGGTTAGGGTTAGGGTTAGGTTTTAGGGATAGGGTTAGGGTTAGGGTTACGGTTTGGGTTTAGGGTTAGAGTTAAGGTTAGGGTTTAGGGTTTAGGGTTAGGGTTAGGGTTAGAGTTAGGGTTTAGGCTTTAGGTTTAGGGTTAGTGTTAGGGTTTAGGGTTTAGGGTTAGGGTTAGGGTTAGAGTTAGGGTTAGGGTTTAGTGTTTATGGTTAGGGTTAGCGTTAGGGTTAGGGTTTGGGTTTAGGGTTTAGGTTTAGGGTTAGGGTTAGTGTTAGGGTTTTGGGTTTAGTGTTAGGGTTAAGTTTAGGGTTAGGATTAGGTACACGTTTCGGGTTTGAGACATGGTTAGGTTTAGTGTTAGGGTTATAGTTAAGTTTAGGTTTTGTCTGATGCTTAAGTTTAGGTTTAGGGACAGGGTTAGTGACAGGGTGAGGGTTAGAGTTAAGGTTGGAGAGACGGTAAGGGTCAGAGTTAGGTGTAGCGACAGTGTTAGGGTTAGGGTTAATATTAGAGGCAGAGTTAGGGTTAAGGTTAGCGTTAGGGTTAGGGTTCGTGTTAGGATTAGGGTTAGGTACAGAGTTGGGAAGAGTGTTAGGGCTCCATTTAGAGTTAGGTCTAGGGATACGTTTAGATTTAGGTTTTGGGTTAGGAAAAGGGTTAGCTACAGGGGCAGGAATAGGGTAGGGACACAGTGAGTGTTAGAGTTAGGATTAGGGTTAGGGTTAGGGTTAGGGTTTGAGTTAGGGTTAGGGTTAGGGTTTAGGGTTACAGTTAGGGTTAGGATTAAGGTTTAGTGTTTAGGGTTTAGTCTTTAGGGTTAGGGTTAGCCTTAGGGTTGGGTTAGGTTTAGGGTTAGGGTTTAGGGTTAGGGTTATGGTTAGGGTTAGGGACAGGATTAGGGTTTGGGACATGGTTAGGTTTAGTGTTAGGGTTATAGTTAGGTTTAGGTTTTGTCTGATGCTTAAGTTTAGGTTTAGGGACAGGGTTACTGACAGGGTTTGGGTTAGAGTTAAGGGTGGAGAGACGGTAAGGGTCAGAGTTAGGTTTAGCGACAGTGTTAGGGTTAGGGTTAATATTAGAGTCAGAGTTAAGGTTAAGGTTAGCGTTATGGTTAGAAGCAGATTAGGTTGAGTGATAGTGTTAGTATTAGTGACAGGCTTAGTGTTAGTGTTAGAGTTAGGGTTTGGGACAGTGTTAGGGTTTGGTTTGGAGTTGAGTTTAGTGTTAGGTTTCAGTTTATGGCTATGGTATGTGTTAGAGACAGGGTGGCCTTCGGATTAGGGTAGGGATAGGGTCAGGCACAGGGATAGGGATATGGTTATGCTTAGGTTTGGGATTAGAAACAGGTTTAAAGTTAGGGTCAGGGTTAGAGACAGGTATGGTTAGGGTTAGGGTCAAGGTATAGGTAAGATTTAGGTTAAGATTAGGGACAGGTTACAGTTAGGTTTAAGGTTAGGCACAAGATTAGGGCTAGGGTTGAGGTGTATGTTAGTGTCAGGGTTAGGTCTGAAGTAGGATTAGAGTTAGGGTTAGAATTAGAGTTAGGGGAACGGTTAGGATTAAGGATAGGTTTAGGGTTAACGTTACGCACAGGAATAGGGTTAGTGTTAGGGTTATGATTAGGGATAGGTACAGAGTTAGGTTGAAGAGTACGAACAGGCTTATGGATTATTAGGGTTAGGGTTTATGACACAATTAAGGTCACGGTTAGAGTTACACTTAGCTTTACCGACATGGTTAGCTTTAGGGTTACTGTGAGCGTTAAGTTTAGGGACAGGTTAAGGGTTAGTGTTAGAGTTAGGGTCAGGGCTAGGGTTAGGTTTCTGGTTCGATTTACATTTAGGGTTATGGTTAAAGACAAGCTAGTGTTCTGGTTAGGATTAGGGTTTCCGTTAAAATTAGGGACACAGTTAAGGTTACTGTAAGGTTTAGGGTTAGTGATAAAGACACGGTTTGGTTTAGGGTATGGGTTTGGGTGAGATTCAGTGTTAGGGACAGGTTAGGGTAGGATTAGTGTTAGGGTACAGGCAGTTTTCGGGTTAGAGTTACAAAATTCGTTATGAGTAACTGTAAAAACAGGGGTAGGGTTAGTGAAGTCGTTAGGGTTATGGTTAGGGTTAGCTACAGGGTTTGGTTTAGGGAGATGGTTAGGTTTGGGGTTTGTGTGAAGTTTAGAAAAAGGGTTATTTTCAGAGTTCGGTTTAGGAAAAGGGTTACAATAACAGGGTTTGGATTAAGAAGAGTATGCATGGTAGGCACACGGATGGCTTAGGGTTCGCATGAGGGTGAGGAATACATTTGGGGTTTTCATTTGACATAGGGGAAGTCTTAGGGTTAGAGACAAGGTTAAGGTTAGGGACAGCATTAGGGTTAGAGACAAGATTAAGGTTAGGGACACTGTCAGGGTTAGTGTTAAGTTTAAGTTTAGGGTTACACTTAGGGTTAGGGACAAAATTAGGGTTAGTGTTATGGACAGTGTTAGGTTTAGGGTTAAAGTTAGGGTCTGCGCTCAAGTTCTGGTTAACATTAAGGTTAGGGATAGGTTTAGGGGTAGGGTTAGAAACAAGGTTAGACTTACGGTTAGGATTAGAGGCACGGTTATTTTTAAATTAGGGTTCAAAACAGAGTTAAGGGTAGTGTTATGGTTAGGAATATTTTTAGGGTTAGGGTTTGGTTTAGGGTTTGTTTTAGGTTTCGGGGCAGAGTTAGGGTTAGGAACATAGTTAGTGTTTGGTTTAGGGTTAAGGTTATGGTTAGGGTTAGGTACACGATTCGGGTTTGAGACATGGTTAGGTTTAGTGTTAGCGTTATAGTTAAGTTTAGGTTTTGGCTGATGGTTAAGGTTAGGTTTAGGGACAGGGTTAGTTACAGGGTGATGGTTAGAGTTAAAGATAGAGAGACGGTAAGTGTCAGAGTTAGGTTTAGCGACAGTGTTACGGTTAGGGTTAGGGTTAGGTTAGGGTTAGGGTTAGGGTTAGGGTTAGGGTTAGGTTTTAGGGATAGGGTTAGGGTTAGGGTTACGGTTTAGGATTTAGGGTTAGGGTTACGGTTAGGGTTAGGTTTAGGGTTAGGGACACGATTCGGGTTTGGGACATGGTTAAGTTCAGTGTTAGGGTTGTAGTTAAGTTTAAGTTTTGGCTGATGGTTAAGGTTAGGGTTAGGGACAGGATTAGTGACAGGGTGAGGGTTAGAATTAAGGTTAGAGAGATGGTAAGGGTCAGAGTTAGGTTTAGCGACAGTGTTAGGGTTAGGGTTAGGGTTAGGTTAGGGTTAGGCTTAGAGTTAGGGTTTAGGGTTAGGGTTAGGGTTTAGGATTTAGGGTTAGGGTTAGGGTTAGGGTTAGGGTTAGGTTTTAGGGATAGGGTTAGGGTTAGGGTTATGGTTTAGGTTTGGGGTTAGGGTTAAGGTTAGGGTTTAGGGTTTAGGGTTAGGGTTAGGGTTAGGGTTAGCATTAGTTTTAGGGTTAGGGACAGGATTAGGGTTTGGGACATGGTTAGGTTTACTGTTAGGGTTATATTAAGTTTAGGTTTTGTCTGATGCTTAAGTTTAGGTTTAGGGACAGGGTTAGTGACAGGGTGAGGGTTAGAGTTAAGGTTGGAGAGACGGTAAGGGTCAGAGTTAGGTTTAGCGACAGTGTTAGGGTTAGGGATCAGGTTAGGTTAGGGTTTACGGTTAGGGTTAGGGTTAGGGTTAGGAATAGGGGAGGGTTAGTGTTTACATTTTAGGGTTAGGGTTTAGGGATAGGGTTAGGGTTAGGGTTAGGGTTAGAGTTAGGCTTAGGGTTAGGGTTAGGTTTTAGGGATAGGGTTAGGGTTAGGGTTACGGTTTAGGTTTAGGGTTAGGGTTAAGGTTAGGGTTTAGGGTTTAGGGTTAGGGTTAGGGTTAGAGTTAGGGTTTAGGCTTTAGAGTTAGGGTTAGTGTTAGGGTTTAGGGTTTAGGGTTAGGGTTAGGGTTAGGTTTAGGGTTTAGTGTTTATGGTTAGGGTTAGCGTTAGGGTTAGGGTTTGGGTTTAGGGTTTAGGATTAGGGTTAGGGTTAGTGTTAGGGTTTCGGGTTTAGTGTCAGGGTTAAGGTTAGGGTTAGGGTTAGGTACACGTTTCGGGTCTGAGACATGGTTAGGTTTAGTGTTAGGGTTATAGTTAAGTTTAGGTTTTGGCTGATGGTTAAGGTTAGGTTTAGGGACAGGGTTAGTTACAGGTTGAGGGTTAGAGTTAAAGATAGAGAGACGGTAAGGGTCAGAGTTAGGTTTAGCGACAGTGTTAGGGTTAGGGTTAGGGTTAGGTTAGGGTTAGGGTTAGGGTTAGGGTTAGGGTTACGTTTTAGGGATAGGGTTAGGGTTAGGGTTAAGGTTTAGGTTTAGGGTTAGGGTTAAGGTTAGGGTTTAGGGTTTAGGGTTAGGGTTAGGGTTAGGGTTAGGGTTAGGTTTTAGGGATAGGGTTAGGGTTAGGGTTATGGTTTAGGTTTAGGGTTAGGGTTAAGGTTAGGGTTTAGGGTTTAGGGTTAGGGTTAGGGTTAGGGTTAGGGTTAGCATTAGTTTTAGGGTTAGGGACAGGATTAGGGTTTGGGACATGGTTAGGTTTACTGTTAGGGTTATATTAAGTTTAGGTTTTGTCTGATGCTTAAGTTTAGGTTTAGGGACAGGGTTAGTGACAGGGTGAGGGTTAGAGTTAAGGTTGGAGAGACGGTAAGGGTCAGAGTTAGGTTTAGCGACAGTGTTAGGGTTAGGGATCAGGTTAGGTTAGGGTTTAGGGTTAGGGTTAGGGTTAGGGTTAGGAATAGGGGAGGGTTAGTGTTTACATTTTAGGGTTAGGGTTTAGGGATAGGGTTAGGGTTAGGGTTAGGGTTAGAGTTAGGCTTAGGGTTAGGGTTAGGTTTTAGGGATAGGGTTAGGGTTAGGGTTACGGTTTAGGTTTAGGGTTAGGGTTAAGGTTAGGGTTTAGGGTTTAGGGTTAGGGTTAGGGTTAGAGTTAGGGTTTAGGCTTTAGAGTTAGGGTTAGTGTTAGGGTTTAGGGTTTAGGGTTAGGGTTAGGGTTAGGTTTAGGGTTTAGTGTTTATGGTTAGGGTTAGCGTTAGGGTTAGGGTTTGGGTTTAGGGTTTAGGTTTAGGGTTAGGGTTAGTGTTAGGGTTTCGGGTTTAGTGTCAGGGTTAAGGTTAGGGTTAGGGTTAGGTACACGTTTCGGGTCTGAGACATGGTTAGGTTTAGTGTTAGGGTTATAGTTAAGTTTAGGTTTTGGCTGATGGTTAAGGTTAGGTTTAGGGACAGGGTTAGTTACAGGTTGAGGGTTAGAGTTAAAGATAGAGAGACGGTAAGGGTCAGAGTTAGGTTTAGCGACAGTGTTAGGGTTAGGGTTAGGGTTAGGTTAGGGTTAGGGTTAGGGTTAGGGTTAGGGTTACGTTTTAGGGATAGGGTTAGGGTTAGGGTTAAGGTTTAGGTTTAGGGTTAGGGTTAAGGTTAGGGTTTAGGGTTTAGGGTTAGGGTTAGGGTTAGGGTTAGCATTAGTTTTAGGGTTAGGGACAGGATTAGGGTTTGGGACATGGTTAGGTTTACTGTAAGGGTTATATTAAGTTTAGGTTTTGTCTGATGCTTAAGTTTAGGTTTAGGGACAGGGTTAGTGACAGGGTGAGGGTTAGAGTTAAGGTTGGAGAGACGGTAAGGGTCAGAGTTAGGTTTAGCGACAGTGTTAGGGTTAGGGATCAGGTTAGGTTAGGGTTTATGGTTAGGGTTAGGGTTAGGGTTAGGAATAGGGGAGGGTTAGTGTTTACATTTTAGGGTTAGGGTTTAGGGATAGGGTTAGGGTTAGGGTTAGGGTTAGGGTTAGGGTTAGGTTTTAGGGATAGGGTTAGGGTTAGGGTTACGGTTTAGGTTTAGGGTTAGGGTTAAGGTTAGGGTTTAGGGTTTAGGGTTAGGGTTAGGGTTAGGGTTAGGGTTTAGTGTTTATGGTTAGTGTTAGCGTTAGGGTTAGGGTTAGGGTTAGTGTTAGGGTTAGGGTTAGGGTTAGGGTTAGGGTTAGGGACAGGATTAGGGTTTGGGACATGGTTAGGTTTACTGTTAGGGTAATATTAAGTTTAGGTTTTGTCTGATGCTTAAGTTTAGGTTTAGGGACAGGGTTAGTGACAGGTGAGGGTTAGAGTTAAGGTTGGAGAGACGGTAAGGGTCAGAGTTAGGTTTAGCGACAGTGTTAGGGTTAGGGATCAGGTTAGGTTAGGGTTTAGGGTTAGCCTTAGGGTTAGGGTTAGGAATAGGGAGGGTTAGTGTTTACATTTTAGGGTTACGGTTTAGGGATAGGGTTAGTGTTAGGGTTAGGGTTAGAGTTAGGGTTAGGTTTAGGGTTAGGGTTAGGGTTAGGTTTTAGGGATAGGGTTAGGGTTAGGGTTACGGTTTAGGTTTAGGGTTTGGGTTTAGGGTTTAGGTTTAGGGTTAGGGTTAGTGTTAGGGTTTCGGGTTTAGTGTTAGGGTTAAGGTTAGGGTTAGGGTTAGGTACACGTTTCGGGTTTGAGACATGGTTAGGTTTAGTGTTAGGGTTATAGTTAAGTTTAGGTTTTGGGTGATGGTTAAGGTTAGGTTTAGGGACAGGGTTAGTTACAGGGTGAGGGTTACAGTTAAATATAGAGAGACGGTAATGGTCAGAGTTAGCTTTATCGACAGTGTTAGGGTTAGGGTTAGGGTTAGGTTAGGGTTAGGGTTAGAGTTAGGGTTTAGGGTTAGGGTTAGGGTTAGGGTTTAGGATTTAGGGTTAGGGTTATGGTTAGGGTTAGGGTTAGGGTTAGGGGCAGGATTAGGGTTTGGGAAATGGTTAGGTTTAGTGTAGGGTTATAGTTAAATTTTGGTTTTGGCTGATGGTTAAGGTTAGTTTTAGGGACAGGTTTAGTGACAGGGTGAGGGTTAGAGTTAAGTTTAGAGAGACGGTAAGGGTCAGAGTTAGGTTTAGCGACAGTGTTAGTGTTATGAATCAGGTTAGGTTAGGGTTTAGGGTTAGGGTTAGGGTTAGGGTTAGGAATAGGGGAGGGTTAGTGTTTACATTTTAGGGTTAGGGTTTAGGGATAGGGTTAGAGTTATGGTTAGGGTTAGGGTTAGAGTTAGGATTTAGGCTTTAGGGTTAGGGTTAGAGTTAGAGTTAGGGTTTGGGTTTAGGGTTTAGGTTTAGGGTTAGGGTTAGGTACACGTTTCGGGTTTGAGACATGGTTAGGTTTAGTGTTAGGGTTATAGTTAAGTTTAGGTTTTGGCTGATGGTTAAGGTTAGGTTTCGGGACAGGGTTAGTTACAGGGTGAGGGTTAGAGTTAAAGATAGAGAGACGGTAAGGGTCAGAGTTAGGTTTAGCGACAGTGTTAGGGTTAGGGTTGGGGTTAGAGTTAGGGTTTATGGTTAGGGTTAGGGTTAGGGTTTAGGATTTAGGATTAGGGTTATGGTTAGGGTTAGGGTTAGGGTTAGGATTAGGGTTAGGGTTAGGTTTTAGGGATAGGGTTAGGGTTAGGGTTACGGTTTAGGTTTAGAGTTAGGGTTAAGGTTAGGGTTTAGGGTTTAGGGTTAGGGTTAGGGTTAGAGTTAGGGTTTAGGCTTTAGGGTTAGGGTTAGTGTTAGTGTTTAGGGTTTAGGGTTAGGGTTAGGGTTTAGTGTTTATGGTTAGGGTTAGCGTTAGGGTTAGGGTTTAGGTTTAGGGTTTAGGTTTAGGGTTAGGGTTAGGTACACGTTTCGGGTTTGAGACATGGTTAGGTTTAGTGTTAGGGTTATAGTTAAGTTTAGGTTTTGGCTGATGGTTAAGGTTTGGTTTCGGGACAGGGTTAGTTAAATGGTGAGGGTTAGAGTTAAAGATAGAGAGACGGTAAGGGTCAGAGTTAGGTTTAGCGACAGTGTTAGGGTTAGGGATCAGGTTAGGTTAGGGTTTAGGGTTAGGGTTAGTGTTAGGGTTTAGGATTTAGGATTAGGGTTATGGTTAGGGTTAGGGTTAGGGTTAGGGGCAGGATTAGGGTTTGGGACATGGTTAGGTTTACTGTTAGGGTTATATTAAGTTTAGGTTTTGTCTGATGCTTAAGTTTAGGTTTAGGGACAGGGTTAGTGACAGGGTGAGGGTTAGAGTTAAGGTTGGAGAGACGGTAAGGGTCAGAGTTAGGTTTAGCGACAGTGTTAGGGTTAGGGATCAGGTTAGGTTAGGGTTTAGGGTTAGGGTTAGGGTTAGGGTTAGGAATAGGGGAGGGTTAGTGTTTACATTTTAGGGTTAGAGTTTAGGTATAGGGTTAGTGTTAGGGTTAGGGTTAGATTTAGGGTTAGGGTTAGGGTTAGGGTTAGGGTTAGGTTTTAGGGATAGGGTTAGGGTTAGGGTTACGGTTTGGGTTTAGGGTTAGAGTTAAGGTTAGGGTTTAGGGTTTAGGGTTAGGGTTAGGGTTAGAGTTAGGGTTTAGGCTTTAGGTTTAGGGTTAGTGTTAGGGTTTAGGGTTTAGGGTTAGGGTTAGGGTTAGAGTTAGGGTTAGGGTTTAGTGTTTATGGTTAGGGTTAGCGTTAGGGTTAGGGTTTGGGTTTAGGGTTTAGGTTTAGGGTTAGGGTTAGTGTTAGGGTTTTGGGTTTAGTGTTAGGGTTAAGTTTAGGGTTAGGATTAGGTACACGTTTCGGGTTTGAGACATGGTTAGGTTTAGTGTTAGGGTTATAGTTAAGTTTAGGTTTTGTCTGATGCTTAAGTTTAGGTTTAGGGACAGGGTTAGTGACAGGGTGAGGGTTAGAGTTAAGGTTGGAGAGACGGTAAGGGTCAGAGTTAGGTGTAGCGACAGTGTTAGGGTTAGGGTTAATATTAGAGGCAGAGTTAGGGTTAAGGTTAGCGTTAGGGTTAGGGTTCGTGTTAGGATTAGGGTTAGGTACAGAGTTGGGAAGAGTGTTAGGGCTCCATTTAGAGTTAGGTCTAGGGATACGTTTAGATTTAGGTTTTGGGTTAGGAAAAGGGTTAGCTACAGGGGCAGGAATAGGGTAGGGACACAGTGAGTGTTAGAGTTAGGATTAGGGTTAGGGTTAGGGTTAGGGTTTGAGTTAGGGTTAGGGTTAGGGTTTAGGGTTACAGTTAGGGTTAGGATTAAGGTTTAGTGTTTAGGGTTTAGTCTTTAGGGTTAGGGTTAGCCTTAGGGTTGGGTTAGGTTTAGGGTTAGGGTTTAGGGTTAGGGTTATGGTTAGGGTTAGGGACAGGATTAGGGTTTGGGACATGGTTAGGTTTAGTGTTAGGGTTATAGTTAGGTTTAGGTTTTGTCTGATGCTTAAGTTTAGGTTTAGGGACAGGGTTACTGACAGGGTTTGGGTTAGAGTTAAGGGTGGAGAGACGGTAAGGGTCAGAGTTAGGTTTAGCGACAGTGTTAGGGTTAGGGTTAATATTAGAGTCAGAGTTAAGGTTAAGGTTAGCGTTATGGTTAGAAGCAGATTAGGTTGAGTGATAGTGTTAGTATTAGTGACAGGCTTAGTGTTAGTGTTAGAGTTAGGGTTTGGGACAGTGTTAGGGTTTGGTTTGGAGTTGAGTTTAGTGTTAGGTTTCAGTTTATGGCTATGGTATGTGTTAGAGACAGGGTGGCCTTCGGATTAGGGTAGGGATAGGGTCAGGCACAGGGATAGGGATATGGTTATGCTTAGGTTTGGGATTAGAAACAGGTTTAAAGTTAGGGTCAGGGTTAGAGACAGGTATGGTTAGGGTTAGGGTCAAGGTATAGGTAAGATTTAGGTTAAGATTAGGGACAGGTTACAGTTAGGTTTAAGGTTAGGCACAAGATTAGGGCTAGGGTTGAGGTGTATGTTAGTGTCAGGGTTAGGTCTGAAGTAGGATTAGAGTTAGGGTTAGAATTAGAGTTAGGGGAACGGTTAGGATTAAGGATAGGTTTAGGGTTAACGTTACGCACAGGAATAGGGTTAGTGTTAGGGTTATGATTAGGGATAGGTACAGAGTTAGGTTGAAGAGTACGAACAGGCTTATGGATTATTAGGGTTAGGGTTTATGACACAATTAAGGTCACGGTTAGAGTTACACTTAGCTTTACCGACATGGTTAGCTTTAGGGTTACTGTGAGCGTTAAGTTTAGGGACAGGTTAAGGGTTAGTGTTAGAGTTAGGGTCAGGGCTAGGGTTAGGTTTCTGGTTCGATTTACATTTAGGGTTATGGTTAAAGACAAGCTAGTGTTCTGGTTAGGATTAGGGTTTCCGTTAAAATTAGGGACACAGTTAAGGTTACTGTAAGGTTTAGGGTTAGTGATAAAGACACGGTTTGGTTTAGGGTATGGGTTTGGGTGAGATTCAGTGTTAGGGACAGGTTAGGGTAGGATTAGTGTTAGGGTACAGGCAGTTTTCGGGTTAGAGTTACAAAATTCGTTATGAGTAACTGTAAAAACAGGGGTAGGGTTAGTGAAGTCGTTAGGGTTATGGTTAGGGTTAGCTACAGGGTTTGGTTTAGGGAGATGGTTAGGTTTGGGGTTTGTGTGAAGTTTAGAAAAAGGGTTATTTTCAGAGTTCAGTTTAGGAAAAGGGTTACAATAACAGGGTTTGGATTAAGAAGAGTATGCATGGTAGGCACACGGATGGCTTAGGGTTCGCATGAGGGTGAGGAATACATTTGGGGTTTTCATTTGACATAGGGGAAGTCTTAGGGTTAGAGACAAGGTTAAGGTTAGGGACAGCATTAGGGTTAGAGACAAGATTAAGGTTAGGGACACTGTCAGGGTTAGTGTTAAGTTTAAGTTTAGGGTTACACTTAGGGTTAGGGACAAAATTAGGGTTAGTGTTATGGACAGTGTTAGGTTTAGGGTTAAAGTTAGGGTCTGCGCTCAAGTTCTGGTTAACATTAAGGTTAGGGATAGGTTTAGGGGTAGGGTTAGAAACAAGGTTAGACTTACGGTTAGGATTAGAGGCACGGTTATTTTTAAATTAGGGTTCAAAACAGAGTTAAGGGTAGTGTTATGGTTAGGAATATTTTTAGGGTTAGGGTTTGGTTTAGGGTTTGTTTTAGGTTTCGGGGCAGAGTTAGGGTTAGGAACATAGTTAGTGTTTGGTTTAGGGTTAAGGTTATGGTTAGGGTTAGGTACACGATTCGGGTTTGAGACATGGTTAGGTTTAGTGTTAGCGTTATAGTTAAGTTTAGGTTTTGGCTGATGGTTAAGGTTAGGTTTAGGGACAGGGTTAGTTACAGGGTGATGGTTAGAGTTAAAGATAGAGAGACGGTAAGTGTCAGAGTTAGGTTTAGCGACAGTGTTACGGTTAGGGTTAGGGTTAGGTTAGGGTTAGGGTTAGGGTTAGGGTTAGGGTTAGGTTTTAGGGATAGGGTTAGGGTTAGGGTTACGGTTTAGGATTTAGGGTTAGGGTTACGGTTAGGGTTAGGTTTAGGGTTAGGGACACGATTCGGGTTTGGGACATGGTTAAGTTCAGTGTTAGGGTTGTAGTTAAGTTTAAGTTTTGGCTGATGGTTAAGGTTAGGGTTAGGGACAGGATTAGTGACAGGGTGAGGGTTAGAATTAAGGTTAGAGAGATGGTAAGGGTCAGAGTTAGGTTTAGCGACAGTGTTAGGGTTAGGGTTAGGGTTAGGTTAGGGTTAGGCTTAGAGTTAGGGTTTAGGGTTAGGGTTAGGGTTTAGGATTTAGGGTTAGGGTTAGGGTTAGGGTTAGGGTTAGGTTTTAGGGATAGGGTTAGGGTTAGGGTTATGGTTTAGGTTTGGGGTTAGGGTTAAGGTTAGGGTTTAGGGTTTAGGGTTAGGGTTAGGGTTAGGGTTAGCATTAGTTTTAGGGTTAGGGACAGGATTAGGGTTTGGGACATGGTTAGGTTTACTGTTAGGGTTATATTAAGTTTAGGTTTTGTCTGATGCTTAAGTTTAGGTTTAGGGACAGGGTTAGTGACAGGGTGAGGGTTAGAGTTAAGGTTGGAGAGACGGTAAGGGTCAGAGTTAGGTTTAGCGACAGTGTTAGGGTTAGGGATCAGGTTAGGTTAGGGTTTACGGTTAGGGTTAGGGTTAGGGTTAGGAATAGGGGAGGGTTAGTGTTTACATTTTAGGGTTAGGGTTTAGGGATAGGGTTAGGGTTAGGGTTAGGGTTAGAGTTAGGCTTAGGGTTAGGGTTAGGTTTTAGGGATAGGGTTAGGGTTAGGGTTACGGTTTAGGTTTAGGGTTAGGGTTAAGGTTAGGGTTTAGGGTTTAGGGTTAGGGTTAGGGTTAGAGTTAGGGTTTAGGCTTTAGAGTTAGGGTTAGTGTTAGGGTTTAG
>CM063103.1:37870000-37892500 GCA_031876335.1 Hipposideros larvatus
TACACGTTTCGGGTTTGAGACATGGTTAGGTTTAGTGTTAGGGTTATAGTTAAGTTTAGGTTTTGGCTGATGGTTAAGGTTAGGTTTAGGGACAGGGTTAGTTACAGGTTGAGGGTTAGAGTTAAAGGTAGAGAGACGGTAAGGGTCAGAGTTAGGTTTAGCGACAGTGTTAGGGTTAGGTTTAGGGTTAGGTTAGGATTAGGGTTAGGGTTAGGGTTAGGGTTAGGTTTTAGGGATAGGGCTAGGGTTAGGGTTACGGTTTAGGTTTAGGGTTAGAGTTAAGGTTAGGGTTTAGGGTTTAGGGTTAGGGTTAGGGTTAGGGTTAGCATTAGTTTTAGGGTTAGGGACAGGATTAAGGTTTGGGACATGGTTAGGTTTACTGTTAGGGTTATATTAAGTTTAGGTTTTGTCTGATGCTTAAGTTTAGGTTTAGGGACAGGGTTAGTGACAGGGTGAGGGTTAGAGTTAAGGTTGGAGAGACGGTAAGGGTCAGAGTTAGGTTTAGCGACAGTGTTAGTGTTAGGGATCAGGTTAGGTTAGGGTTTAGGGTTAGGGTTAGGGTTAGGGTTAGGAATAGGGGAGGGTTAGTGTTTACATTTTAGGGTTAGGGTTTAGGGATAGGGTTAGTGTTAGGGTTAGGTTTAGAGTTAGGGTTAGGGTTAGAGTTAGGGTTTAGGCTTTAGGGTTAGGGTTAGTGTTAGGGTTTAGGGTTTAGTGTTAGGGTTAGGGTTAGGGTTAGGGTTAGGGTTTAGTGTTTATGGTTAGTGTTAGCGTTAGGTTTAGGGTTTGGGTTTAGTGTTTAGGTTTAGGGTTAGGGTTAGTGTTAGGGTTAGGGTTAGGGTTAGGGTTAGGGTTAGGGACAGATTTAGGGTTTGGGACATGGTTAGGTTTACTGTTAGGTTAATATTAAGTTTTGGTTTTGTCTGATGCTTAAGTTTAGGTTTAGGGACAGGGTTAGTGACAGGGTGAGGGTTAGAGTTAAGGTTGGAGAGACGGTAAGGGTCAGAGTTAGGTTTAGCGACAGTGTTAGGGTTAGGGATCAGGTAGGTTAGGGTTTAGGGTTAGGGTTAGGGTTAGGGTTAGGAATAGGGGAGGGTTAGTGTTTACATTTTAGGGTTAGGGTTTAGGGATAGGGTTAGGGTTAGGGTTAGTGTTAGAGTTAGGGTTAGGGTTAGGGTTAGGGTTAGGTTTTAGTGATAGGGTTAGGGTTAGGGTTACGGTTTAGGTTTAGGGTTAGGGTTAAGGTTAGGGTTTAGGGTTTAGGGTTAGGGTTAGGGTTAAAGGTACGGTTTAGGCTTTAGGGTTAGGGTTAGTGTTAGGGTTTAGAGTTTAGGGTTAGGGTTAGGGTTAGGGTTAGGTTTAGGGTTTAGTGTTTATGGTTAGGGTTAGCATTAGGGTTAGGGTTTGGGTTTAGGGTTTAGGTTTAGGGTTAGGGTTAGTGTTAGGGTTTCGGGTTTAATGTTAGGGTTAAGGTTAGGGTTAGGGTTAGGTACACGTTTCGGGTTTGAGACATGGTTAGGTTTAGTGTTAGGGTTATAGTTAAGTTTAGGTTTTGGCTGATGGTTAAGGTTAGGTTTAGGGACAGGGTTAGTTACAGGGTGAGGGTTAGAGTTAAAGATAGAGAGACGGTAAGGGTCAGAGTTAGGTTTAGCGACAGTGTTAGGGTTAGGGTTAGGGTTAGGTTAGGTTTAGGGTTAGGGTTAGTGTTAGGGTTAGGTTTTAGGAATGAGGTTAGGGTTAGGGTTACGGTTTAGGTTTAGGGTTAGGGTTAAGGTTAGGGTTTAGGGTTTAGGGTTAGGGTTAGGGTTAGGGTTAGCATTAGTTTTAGGGTTAGGGACAGGATTAGGGTTTGGGACATGGTTAGGTTTACTGTTAGGGTTATATTAAGTTTAGGTTTTGTCTGATGCTTAAGTTTAGGTTTAGGGACAGGGTTAGTGACAGGGTGAGGGTTAGAGTTAAGGTTGGAGAGACGGTACGGGTCAGAGTTAGGTTTAGCGACAGTGTTAGGGTTAGGGATCAGGTTAGGTTAGGGTTTAGGGTTAGGGTTAAGGTTAGGGTTAGGAATAGGGGAGGGTTAGTGTTTACATTTTAGGGTTAGGGTTTAGGGATAGGGTTAGGGTTAGGGTTAGGGTTAGAGTTAGGTTTAGGGTTAGGGTTAGGGTTAGGTTTTAGGGATAGGGTTAGGGTTAGGGTTACGGTTTAGGTTTAGGGTTAGGGTTAAAGTTAGGGTTTAGGCTTTAGGATTAGGGTTAGTGTTAGGGTTTAGGGTTTAGGGTTAGGGTTAGGGTTAGGGTTAGCATTAGTTTTAGGGTTAGAGACAGGATTAGGGTTTGGGACATGGTTAGGTTTACTGTTAGGGTTATATTAAGTTTAGGTTTTGTCTGATGCTTAAGTTTAGGTTTAGGGACAGGGTTAGTGACAGGGTGAGGGTTAGAGTTAAGGTTGGAGAGACGGTAAGGGTCAGAGTTAGGTTTAGCGACAGTGTTAGGGTTAGGGATCAGGTTAGGTTAGGGTTTAGGGTTAGGGTTAGGGTTAGGGTTAGGAATAGGGGAGGGTTAGTGTTTACATTTTAGGGTTAGGGTTTAGGGATAGGGTTAGGGTTAGGGTTAGGGTTAGAGTTAGGTTTAGGGTTAGGGTTAGGGTTAGGTTTTAGGGATAGGGTTAGGGTTAGGGTTACGGTTTAGGTTTAGGGTTAGGGTTAAGGTTAGGGTTTAGGGTTTAGGGTTAGGGTTAGGGTTAAAGTTAGGGTTTAGGCTTTAGGATTAGGGTTAGTGTTAGGGTTTAGGGTTTAGGGTTAGGGTTAGGGTTAGGGTTAGGTTTAGAGTTTAGTGTTTATGGTTAGGGTTAGCGTTAGGGTTAGGGTTTGGGTTTAGGGTTTAGGTTTAAGGTTAGGGTTAGTGGTAGGGTTTCGGGTTTAGTGTTAGGGTTAAGGTTAGGGTTAGGGTTAGGTACACGTTTCGGGTTTGAGACATGGTTAGGTTTAGTGTTAGGGTTATAGTTAAGTTTAGGTTTTGGCTGATGGTTAAGGTTAGGTTTAGGGACAGGGTTAGTTACAGGGTGAGAGTTAGAGTTAAAGATAGAGAGACGGTAAGTGTCAGAGTTAGGTTTAGCGACAGTGTCAGGGTTAGGGTTAGGGTTAGGTTAGGGTTAGGGTTAGGGTTAGGGTTAGGGTTAGGTTTTAGGGATAGGGTTAGGGTTAGGGTTACGGTTTAGGTTTAGGGTTAGGGTTAAGGTTAGGGTTTAGGGTTTAGGGTTAGGGTTAGGGTTAGGGTTAGCATTAGTTTTAGGGTTAGAGACAGGATTAGGGTTTGGGACATGGTTAGGTTTACTGTTAGGGTTATATTAAGTTTAGGTTTTGTCTGATGCTTAAGTTTAGGTTTAGGGACAGGGTTAGTGACAGGGTGAGGGTTAGAGTTAAGGTTGGAGAGACGGTAAGGGTCAGAGTTAGGTTTAGCGACAGTGTTAGGGTTAGGGATCAGGTTAGGTTAGGGTTTAGGGTTAGGGTTAGGGTTAGGGTTAGGAATAGGGGAGGGTTAGTGTTTACATTTTAGGGTTAGGGTTTAGGGATAGGGTTAGGGTTAGGGTTAGGGTTAGAGTTAGGGTTAGTGTTAGGGTTAGGTTTTAGGGATAGGGTTAGGGTTAGGGTTACAGTTTAGTGTTTATGGTTAGGGTTAGCTTTAGGGTTAGGGTTTGGGTTTAGTGTTTAGGTTTAGGGTTAGGGTTAGTGTTAGGGTTAGGGTTAGGGTTAGGGTTAGGGTTAGGGACAGGATTAGGGTTTGGGTCATGGTTAGGTTTACTGTTAGGGTAATATTAAGTTTAGGTTTTGTCTGATGCTTAAGTTTTGGTTTAGGGACAGGGTTAGTGACAGGGTGAGGGTTAGAGTTAAGGTTGGAGATACGGTAAGGGTCAGAGTTAGGTTTAGCGACAGTGTTAGGGTTAGGGATCAGGTTAGGTTAGGGTTTAGGGTTAGGGTTAGGGTTAGGGTTAGGATTAGGAGAGGGTTAGTGTTTACATTTTAGGGTTAGGGTTTAGGGATAGGGTTAGGGTTAGGGTTAGGGTTAGAGTTAGGGTTAGGGTTAGGGTTAGGGTTAGGTTTTAGGGATAGGGTTAGGGTTAGGGTTACGGTTTAGGTTTAGGGTTAGGGATAAGGTTAGGGTTTAGGGTTTAGGGTTAGGGTTAGGGTTAGAGTTAGGGTTTAGGCTTTAGTGTTAGGGTTAGTGTTAGGGTTTAGGGTTTAGGGTTAGGGTTAGGGTTAGGGTTAGGTTTAGGGTTTAGGTTTAGGGTTAGGGTTAGTGTTAGGGTTTCGGGTTTAGTGTTAGGGTTAAGGTTAGGGTTAGGGTTAGGGTTAGGTTTTAGGGATAGGGTTAGTGTTAGGGTTACGGTTTAGGTTTAGGGTTAGCGTTAAGGTTAGGGTTTAGGGTTTAGGGTTAGGGTTAGGGTTAGGGTTAGCATTAGGTTTAGGGTTAGGGACAGGATTAGGGTTTGGGACATGGTTAGGTTTACTGTTAGGGTTATATTAAGTTTAGGTTTTGTCTGATGCTTAAGTTTAGGTTTAGGGACAGGGTTAGTGACAGGGTGAGGGTTAGAGTTAAGGTTGGAGAGACGGTAAGCGTCAGAGTTAGGTGTAGCGACAGTGTTAGGGTTAGGGATCAGGTTAGGTTAGTGTTTAGTGTTAGGGTTAGGGTTAGGGTTAGGAATAGGGGAGGGTTAGTGTTTACATTTTAGGGTTAGGGTTTAGGGATAGGGTTAGGGTTAGGGTTAGGGTTAGAGTTAGGGTTAGGGTTAGACTTAGGGTTAGAGTTAGGGTTAGGGTTAGGGTTAGGGTTAGGTTTTAGGGATAGGGTTAGACTTAGGGTTACGGTTTAGATTTAGGGTTAGGGTTAAGGTTAGGGTTTAGGGTTTAGGGTTAGGGTTAGGGTTAAAGTTAGGGTTTAGGCTTTAGGGTAAGGGTTAGTGTTAGGGTTTAGGGTTTAGGGTTAGGGTTAGGGTTAGGGTTAGGTTTAGGGTTTAGTGTTTATGGTTAGGGTTAGCGTTAGGGTTAGGGTTTCGGTTTAGGGTTTAGGTTTAGGGTTAGGGTTAGTGTTAGGGTTTCGGGTTTAGTGTCAGGGTTAAGGTTAGGGTTAGGGTTAGGTACACGTTTCGGGTTTGAGACATGGTTAGGTTTAGTGTTAGGGTTATAGTTAAGTTTAGGTTTTGGCTGATGGTTAAGGTTAGGTTTAGGGACAGGGTTAGTTACAGGTTGAGGGTTAGAGTTAAAGATAGAGAGACGGTAAGGGTCAGAGTTAGGTTTAGCGACAGTGTTAGGGTTAGGTTTAGGGTTAGGTTAGGGTTAGGGTTAGGTTTTAGGGATAGGGTTAGGGTTAGGGTTACGGTTTAGGTTTAGGGTTAGGGTTAAGGTTAGGGTTTAGGGTTTAGGGTTAGGGTTAGGGTTAGGGTTAGCATTAGTTTTAGGGTTAGGGACAGGATTAGGGTTTGGGACATGGTTAGGTTTACTGTTAGGGTTATATTAAGTTTAGGTTTTGTCTGATGCTTAAGTTTAGGTTTAGGGACAGGGTTAGTGACAGGGTGAGGGTTAGAGTTAAGGTTGGAGAGACGGTAAGGGTCAGAGTTAGGTTTAGCGACAGTGTTAAGGTTAGGGATCAGGTTAGGTTAGGGTTTAGGGTTAGGGTTAGGGTTAGGGTTAGGAATAGGGGAGGGTTAGTGTTTACATTTTAGGGTTAGGGTTTAGGGATAGGGTTAGTGTTAGGGTTAGGGTTAGAGTTAGGGTTAGGGTTAGGGTTAGATTTTAGGGATAGGGTTAGGGTTAGGGTTACGGTTTAGGTTTAGGGTTAGGGTTAAGGTTAGGGTTTAGGGTTTAGGGTTAGGGTTAGGGTTAGAGTTAGGGTTTAGGCTTTAGGGTTAGGGTTAGTGTTAGGGTTTAGGGTTTAGTGTTAGGGTTAGGGTTAGGGTTAGGGTTAGGGTTTAGTGTTTATGGTTAGTGTTAGCGTTAGGTTTAGGGTTTGGGTTTAGTGTTTAGGTTTAGGGTTAGGGTTAGTGTTAGGGTTAGGGTTAGGGTTAGGGTTAGGGTTAGGGACAGATTTAGGGTTTGGGACATGGTTAGGTTTACTGTTAGGTTAATATTAAGTTTAGGTTTTGTGTGATGCTTAAGTTTAGGTTTAGGGACAGGGTTAGTGACAAGGTGAGGGTTAGAGTTAAGGTTGGAGAGACGGTAAGGGTCAGAGTTAGGTTTAGCGACAGTGTTAGGGTTAGGGATCAGGTTAGGTTAGGGTTTAGGGTTAGGGTTAGGGTTAGGGTTAGGAATAGGGGAGGGTTAGTGTTTACATTTTAGGGTTAGGGTTTAGGGATAGGGTTAGGGTTAGAGTTAGTGTTAGAGTTAGGGTTAGGGTTAGTGTTAGGGTTAGGTTTTAGTGATAGGGTTAGGGTTAGGGTTACGGTTTAGGTTTAGGGTTAGGGTTAAGGTTAGGGTTTAGGGTTTAGGGTTAGGGTTAGGGTTAAAGTTCCCGTTTAGGCTTTAGGGTTAGGCTTACTGTTAGGGTTTAGGTTTAGGGTTAGGATTAGGGTTAGGGTTAGGTTTAGGGTTTAGTGTTTATGGTTAGGGTTAGCATTAGGGTTAGGGTTTGGGTTTAGGGTTTAGGTTTAGGGTTAGGGTTAGTGTTAGTGTTTCGGGTTTAATGTTAGGGTTAAGGTTAGGGTTAGGGTTAGGTACACGTTTCGGGTTTGAGACATGGTTAGGTTTAGTGTTAGGGTTATAGTTAAGTTTAGGTTTTGGCTGATGGTTAAGGTTAGGTTTAGGGACAGGGTTAGTTACAGGGAGAGGGTTAGAGTTAAAGATAGAGAGACGGTAAGGGTCAGAGTTAGGTTTAGCGACAGTGTTAGGGTTAGGGTTAGGGTTAGGTTAGGGTTAGGGTTAGGGTTAGGGTTAGGGTTAGGTTTTAGGAATGAGGTTAGGGTTAGGGTTACGGTTTAGGTTTAGGGTTAGGGTTAAGGTTAGGGTTTAGGGTTTAGGGTTAGGGTTAGGGTTAGGGTTAGCATTAGTTTTAGGGTTAGGGACAGGATTAGGGTTTGGGACATGGTTAGGTTTACTGTTAGGGTTATATTAAGTTTAGGTTTTGTCTGATGCTTAAGTTTAGGTTTAGGGACAGGGTTAGTGACAGGGTGAGGGTTAGAGTTAAGGTTGGAGAGACGGTAAGGGTCAGAGTTAGGTTTAGCGACAGTGTTAGGGTTAGGGATCAGGTTAGGTTAGGGTTTAGGGTTAGGGTTAAGGTTAGGGTTAGGAATAGGGGAGGGTTAGTGTTTACATTTTAGGGTTAGGGTTTAGGGATAGGGTTAGGGTTAGGGTTAGGGTTAGAGTTAGGTTTAGGGTTAGGGTTAGGGTTAGGTTTTAGGGATAGGGTTAGGGTTAGGGTTACGGTTTAGGTTTCGGGTTAGGGTTAAGGTTAGGGTTTAGGGTTTAGGGTTAGGGTTAGGGTTAGGGTTAGGTTTAGGGTTTAGTGTTTATGGTTAGGGTTAGCGTTAGGGTTAGGGTTTGGGTTTAGGGTTTAGGTTTAGGGTTAGGGTTAGTGTTAGGGTTTCGGGTTTAGTGTTAGGGTTAAGGTTAGGGTTAGGGTTAGGTACACGTTTCGGGTTTGAGACATGGTTAGGTTTAGTGTTAGGGTTATAGTTAAGTTTAGGTTTTGGCTGATGGTTAAGGTTAGGTTTAGGGACAGGGTTAGTTACAGGGTGAGGGTTAGAGTTAAAGATAGAGAGACGGTAAGTGTCAGAGTTAGGTTTAGCGACAGTGTCAGGGTTAGGGTTAGGGTTAGGTTAGGGTTAGGGTTAGGGTTAGGGTTAGGGTTAGGTTTTAGGGATAGGGTTAGGGTTAGGGTTACGGTTTAGGTTTAGGGTTAGGGGCAGGATTAGGGTTTGGGACATGGTTAGGTTTACTGTAAGGGTTATATTAAGTTTAGGTTTTGTCTGATGCTTAAGTTTAGGTTTAGGGACAGGGTTAGTGACAGGGTGAGGGTTACAGTTAAGGTTGGAGAGACGGTAAGGGTCAGAGTTAGGTTTAGCGACAGTGTTAGGGTTAGGGATCAGGTTAGGTTAGGGTTTAGGGTTAGGGTTAGGGTTAGGGTTAGGAATAGGGGAGGGTTAGTGTTTACATTTTAGGGTTAGGGTTTAGGGATAGGGTTAGGGTTAGGGTTAGGGTTAGAGTTAGGGTTAGTGTTAGGGTTAGGTTTTAGGGATAGGGTTAGGGTTAGGGTTACGGTTTAGTGTTTATGGTTAGGGTTAGCTTTAGGGTTAGGGTTTGGGTTTAGTGTTTAGGTTTAGGGTTAGGGTTAGTGTTAGGGTTAGGGTTAGGGTTAGGGTTAGGGTTAGGGACAGGATTAGGGTTTGGGTCATGGTTAGGTTTACTGTTAGGGTAATATTAAGTTTAGGTTTTGTCTGATGCTTAAGTTTAGGTTTAGGGACAGGGTTAGTGACAGGGTGAGGGTTAGAGTTAAGGTTGGAGATACGGTAAGGGTCAGAGTTAGGTTTAGCGACAGTGTTAGGGTTAGGGATCAGGTTAGGTTAGGGTTTAGGGTTAGGGTTAGGGTTAGGGTTAGGAATAGGAGAGGGTTAGTGTTTACATTTTAGGGTTAGGGTTTAGGGATAGGGTTAGGGTTAGGGTTAGGGTTAGAGTTAGGGTTAGGGTTAGGGTTAGGGTTAGGTTTTAGGGATAGGGTTAGGGTTAGGGTTACGGTTTAGGTTTAGGGTTAGGGATAAGGTTAGGGTTTAGGGTTTAGGGTTAGGGTTAGGGTTAGAGTTAGGGTTTAGGCTTTAGGGTTAGGGTTAGTGTTAGGGTTTAGGGTTTAGGGTTAGGGTTAGGGTTAGGGTTAGGTTTAGGGTTTAGGTTTAGGGTTAGGGTTAGTGTTAGGGTTTCGGGTTTAGTGTTAGGGTTAAGGTTAGGGTTAGGTTTAGGGTTAGGTTTTAGGGATAGGGTTAGTGTTAGGGTTACGGTTTAGGTTTAGGGTTAGCGTTAAGGTTAGGGTTTAGGGTTTAGGGTTAGGGTTAGGGTTAGGGATAGCATTAGGTTTAGGGTTAGGGACAGGATTAGGGTTTGGGACATGGTTAGGTTTACTGTTAGGGTTATATTAAGTTTAGGTTTAGGGACAGGGTTAGTGACAGGGTGAGGGTAGAGTTAAGGTTGGAGAGACGGTAAGCGTCAGAGTTAGGTGTAGCGACAGTGTTAGGGTTAGGGATCAGGTTAGGTTAGTGTTTAGGGTTAGGGTAAGGGTTAGGGTTAGGAATAGGGGAGGGTTAGTGTTTACATTTTAGGGTTAGGGTTTAGGGATAGGGTTAGGGTTAGGGTTAGGGTTAGGTTTTAGGGATAGGGTTAGGTTTAGGATTTAGGGTTAGGGTTAGGATTAGAGTTAGGGTTTAGGCTTTAGGATTAGGGTTAGTGTTAGGGTTTAGGGTTTAGGGTTAGTGTTAGGGGTAGGGTTAGGGTTAGGGTTTAGTGTTTATGGTTAGGGTTAGCGTTAGGGTTAGGGTTTGGGTTTAGTGTTTAGGTTTAGGGTTAGGGTTAGTGTTAGGGTTTCGAGTTTAGTGTTAGGGTTAAGGTTAGGGTTAGGGTTAGGTACACGTTTCGGGTTTGAGACATGGTTAGGTTTAGTGTTAGGGTTATAGTTAAGTTTAGGTTTTGGCTGATGGTTAAGGTTTGGTTTCGGGACAGGGTTAGTTACAGGGTGAGGGTTAGAGTTAAAGATAGAGAGACGGTAAGGGTCAGAGTTAGGTTTAGCGACAGTGTTAGGGTTAGGTTTAGGGTTAGAGTTAGGGTTTAGTGTTAGGGTTAGGGTTAGGGTTTAGGATTTATGGTTAGGGTTATGGTTAGGGTTAGGGTTAGGGGCAGGATTAGGGTTTGGGACATGGTTAGGTTTACTGTTAGGGTTATATTAAGTTTAGGTTTTGTCTGATGCTTAAGTTTAGGTTTAAGGACAGGGTTAGTGACAGGGTGAGGGTTAGAGTTAAGGTTGGAGAGACGGTAAGGGTCAGAGTTAGGTTTAGCGACAGTGTTAGGGTTAGGGATCAGGTTAGGTTAGGGTTTAGGGTTAGCCTTAGGGTTAGGGTTAGGAATAGGGAGGGTTAGTGTTTACATTTTAGGGTTACGGTTTAGGGATAGGGTTAGTGTTAGGGTTAGGGTTAGAGTTAGGGTTAGGTTTAGGGTTAGGGTTAGGGTTAGGTTTTAGGGATAGGGTTAGGGTTAGGGTTACGGTTTAGGTTTAGGGTTAGGGTTAAGGTTAGGGTTTAGGGTTTAGTGTTAGCGTTAGGGTTAGAGTTAGGGTTTAGGCTTTAGGGTTAGGGTTAGTGTTAGGATTTAGGGTTTAGGGTTAGGGTTAGGGTTATGGTTAGGGTTTAGTGTTTATGGTTAGGGTTAGCATTAGGGTTAGGGTTTGGGTTTAGGGTTTAGGTATAGGGTTAGGGTTAGTGTTAGGGTTTCGGGTTTAGTGTTAGGGTTAAGGTTAGGGTTAGGGTTAGGTACACGTTTCGGGTTTGAGACATGGTTAGGTTTAGTGTTAGGGTTATAGTTAAGTTTAGGTTTTGGGTGATGGTTAAGGTTAGGTTTAGGGACAGGGTTAGTTACAGGGTGAGGGTTACAGTTAAAGATAGAGAGACGGTAAGGGTCAGAGTTAGGTTTATCGACAGTGTTAGGGTTAGGGTTAGGGTTAGGTTAGGGTTAGGGTTAGAGTTAGGGTTTAGGGTTAGGGTTAGGGTTAGGGTTTAGGATTTAGGGTTAGGGTTATGGTTAGGGTTAGGGTTAGGGTTAGGGGCAGGATTAGGGTTTGGGAAATGGTTAGGTTTAGTGTAGGGTTATAGTTAAGTTTTGGTTTTGGCTGATGGTTAAGGTTAGGTTTAGGGACAGGGTTAGTTACAGGGTGAGGGTTACAGTTAAAGATAGAGAGACGGTAAGGGTCAGAGTTAGGTTTAGCGACAGTGTTAGTGTTAGGAATCAGGTTAGGTTAGGGTTTAGGGTTAGGGTTAGGGTTAGGGTTAGGAATAGGGGAGGGTTAGTGTTTACATTTTAGGGTTAGGGTTTAGGGATAGGGTTAGAGTTATGGTTAGGGTTAGGGTTAGAGTTAGGATTTAGGCTTTAAGGTTAGGGTTAGAGTTAGAGTTAGGGTTTGTGTTTAGGGTTAGGGTTAGGGTTAGAGTTAGGGTTTAGGCTTTAGGGTTAGGGTTAGTGTTAGGGTTTAGGGTTTAGGGTTATGGTTAGGGTTAGGGTTAGGGTTTAGTGTTTATTGTTAGGGTTAGCATTAGGGTTAGGGTTTAGGTTTAGGGTTTAGGTTTAGGGTTAGGGTTAGGTACACGTTTCGGGTTTGAGACATGGTTAGGTTTAGTGTTAGGGTTATAGTTAAGTTTAGGTTTTGGCTGATGGTTAAGGTTTGGTTTCGGGACAGGGTTAGTTAAAGGGTGAGGGTTAGAGTTAAAGATAGAGAGACGGTAAGGGTCAGAGTTAGGTTTAGCGACAGTGTTAGGGTTAGGGATCAGGTTAGGTTAGGGTTTAGGGTTAGGGTTAGGGTTAGGGTTTAGGATTTAGGATTAGGGTTATGGTTAGGGTTAGGGTTAGGGTTAGGGGCAGGATTAGGGTTTGGGACATGGTTAGGTTTGCTGTTAGGGTTATATTAAGTTTAGGTTTTGTCTGATGCTTAAGTTTAGGTTTAGGGACAGGGTTAGTGACAGGGTGAGGGTTAGAGTTAAGGTTGGAGAGACGGTAAGGGTCAGAGTTAGGTTTAGCGACAGTGTTAGGGTTAGGGATCAGGTTAGGTTAGGGTTTAGGGTTAGGGTTAGGGTTAGGGTTAGGGTTAGGAATAGGGGAGGGTTAGTGTTTACATTTTAGGGTTAGGGTTTAGGTATAGGGTTAGTGTTAGGGTTAGGGTTAGATTTAGGGTTAGGGTTAGGGTTAGGGTTAGGGTTAGGTTTTATGGATAGGGTTAGGGTTAGGGTTACGGTTTAGGTTTAGGGTTAGAGTTAAGGTTAGGGTTTAGGGTTTAGGGTTAGGGTTAGGGTTAGAGTTAGGGTTTAGGCTTTAGGTTTAGGGTTAGTGTTAGGGTTTAGGGTTTAGGGTTAGGGTTAGGGTTAGAGTTAGGGTTAGGGTTTAGTGTTTATGGTTAGGGTTAGCGTTAGGGTTAGGGTTTGGGTTTAGGGTTTAGGTTTAGGGTTAGGGTTAGTGTTAGGGTTTTGGGTTTAGTGTTAGGGTTAAGATTAGGGTTAGGATTAGGTACACGTTTCGGGTTTGAGACATGGTTAGGTTTAGTGTTAGGGTTATAGTTAAGTTTAGGTTTTGTCTGATGCTTAAGTTTAGGTTTAGGGGCAGGGTTAGTGACAGGGTGAGGGTTAGAGTTAAGGTTGGACAGACGGTAAGGGTCAGAGTTAGGTGTAGCGACAGTGTTAGGGTTAGGGTTAATATTAGAGGCAGAGTTAGGGTTAAGGTTAGCGTTAGGGTTAGGGTTCGTGTTAGGATTAGGGTTAGGTACAGAGTTGGGAAGAGTGTTAGGGCTCCATTTAGAGTTAGGTCTAGGGATACGTTTAGATTTAGGTTTTGGGTTAGGAAAAGGGTTAGCTACAGGGGCAGGACTATGGTAGGGACACAGTGAGTGTTAGAGTTAGGATTAGGGTTAGGGTTAGGGTTAGGGTTTGAGTTAGGGTTAGGGTTAGGGTTTAGGGTTACAGTTAGGGTTAGGATTAAGGTTTAGTGTTTAGGGTTTAGTCTTTAGGGTTAGGGTTAGCCTTAGGGTTGGGTTAGGTTTAGGGTTAGGGTTTAGGGTTAGGGTTATGGTTAGGGTTAGGGACAGGATTAGGGTTTGGGACATGGTTAGGTTTAGTGTTAGGGTTATAGTTAGGTTTAGGTTTTGTCTGATGCTTAAGTTTAGGTTTAGGGACAGGGTTACTGACAGGGTTTGGGTTAGAGTTAAGGGTGGAGAGACGGTAAGGGTCAGAGTTAGGTTTAGCGACAGTGTTAGGGTTAGGGTTAATATTAGAGTCAGAGTTAAGGTTAAGGTTAGCGTTATGGTTAGAAGCAGATTAGGTTGAGTGATAGTGTTAGTATTAGTGACAGGCTTAGTGTTAGTGTTAGAGTTAGGGTTTGGGACAGTGTTAGGGTTTGGTTTGGAGTTGAGTTTAGTGTTAGGTTTCAGTTTACGGCTATGGTATGTGTTGGAGACAGGGTGGCCTTCGGATTAGGGTAGGGATAGGGTCAGGCACAGGGATAGGGATATGGTTATGCTTAGGGTTGGGATTAGAAACAGGTTTAAAGTTAGGGTCAGGGTTAGAGACAGGTATGTTTAGGGTTAGGGTCAAGGTATAGGTAAGATTTAGGTTAAGATTAGGGACAGGTTACAGTTAGGTTTAAGGTTAGGCACAAGATTAGGGCTAGGGTTGAGGTGTATGTTAGTGTCAGGGTTAGGTCTGAAGTAGGATTAGAGTTAGGGTTAGAATTAGAGTTAGGGGAACGGTTAGGATTAAGGATAGGTTTAGGGTTAACGTTACGCACAGGAATAGGGTTAGTGTTAGGGTTATGATTAGGGATAGGTACAGAGTTAGGTTGAAGAGTACGAACAGGCTTATGGATTATTAGGGTTAGGGTTTATGACACAATTAAGGTCACGGTTAGAGTTACACTTAGCTTTACCGACATGGTTAGCTTTAGGGTTACTGTGAGCGTTAAGTTTAGGGACAGGTTAAGGGTTAGTGTTAGAGTTAGGGTCAGGGCTAGGGTTAGGTTTCTGGTTCGATTTACATTTAGGGTTATGGTTAAAGACAAGCTAGTGTTCTGGTTAGGATTAGGGTTTCCATTAAAATTAGGGACACAGTTAAGGTTACTGTAAGGTTTAGGGTTAGTGATAAAGACACGGTTTGGTTTAGGGTATGGGTTTGGGTGAGATTCAGTGTTAGGGACAGGTTAGGGTAGGATTAGTGTTAGGGTACAGGCAGTTTTCGGGTTAGAGTTACAAAATTCGTTATGAGTAACTGTAAAAACAGGGGTAGGGTTAGTGAAGTCGTTAGGGTTATGGTTAGGGTTAGCTACAGGGTTTGATTTAGGGAGATGGTTAGGTTTGGGGTTTGTGTGAAGTTTAGAAAAAGGGTTATTTTCAGAGTTCGGTTCAGGAAAAGGGTTACAATAACAGGGTTTGGATTAAGAAGAGTATGCATGGTAGGCACACGGATGGCTTAGGGTTCGCATGAGGGTGAGGAATACATTTGGGGTTTTCATTTGACATAGGGGAAGTCTTAGGGTTAGAGACAAGGTTAAGGTTAGGGACAGCATTAGGGTTAGAGACAAGATTAAGGTTAGGGACACTGTCAGGGTTAGTGTTAAGTTTATGTTTAGGGTTACACTTAGGGTTAGGGACAAAATTAGGGTTAGGGTTATGGACAGTGTTAGGTTTAGGGTTAAAGTTAGGGTCAGCGCTCAAGTTCTGGTTAACATTAAGGTTAGGGATAGGTTTAGGGGTAGGGTTAGAAACAAGGTTAGACTTACGGTTAGGATTAGAGGCACGGTTATTTTTAAATTAGGGTTCAAAACAGAGTTAAGGGTAGTGTTATGGTTAGGAATATTTTTAGGGTTAGGGTTTGGTTTAGGGTTTGTTTTAGGGTTCGGGGCAGAGTTAGGGTTAGGAACATAGTTAGTGTTTGGTTTAGGGTTAAGGTTATGGTTAGGGTTAGGTACACGATTCGGGTTTGAGACATGGTTAGGTTTAGTGTTAGCGTTATAGTTAAGTTTAGGTTTTGGCTGATGGTTAAGGTTAGGTTTAGGGACAGGGTTAGTTACAGGGTGATGGTTAGAGTTAAAGATAGAGAGACGGTAAGTGTCAGAGTTAGGTTTAGCGACAGTGTTACGGTTAGGGTTAGGGTTAGGGTTAGGGTTAGGGTTAGGTTTTAGGGATAGGGTTAGGGTTAGGGTTACGGTTTAGGTTTAGGGTTAGGGTTAAGGTTAGGGTTTAGGGTTTAGGGTTAGGGTTAGGGTTAGGGTTAGCATTAGTTTTAGGGTTAGAGACAGGATTAGGGTTTGGGACATGGTTAGGTTTACTGTTAGGGTTATATTAAGTTTAGGTTTTGTCTGATGCTTAAGTTTAGGTTTAGGGACAGGGTTAGTGACAGGGTGAGGGTTAGAGTTAAGGTTGGAGAGACGGTAAGGGTCAGAGTTAGGTTTAGCGACAGTGTTAGGGTTAGGGATCAGGTTAGGTTAGGGTTTAGGGTTAGGTTTAGGGTTAAGGTTAGGAATAGGGGAGGGTTAGTGTTTACATTTTAGGGTTAGGGTTTAGGGATAGGGTTAGGGTTAGGGTTAGGATTAGAGTTAGGGTTAGTGTTAGGGTTAGGTTTTAGGGATAGGGTTAGGGTTAGGGTTACGGTTTAGTGTTTATGGTTAGGGTTAGCTTTAGGGTTAGGGTTTGGGTTTAGTGTTTAGGTTTAGGGTTAGGGTTAGTGTTAGGGTTAGGAATAGGAGAGGGTTAGTGTTTACATTTTAGGGTTAGGGTTTAGGGATAGGGTTAGGGTTAGGGTTAGGTTTAGAGTTAGGTTTTAGGGATAGGGTTAGGGTTAGGGTTACGGTTTAGGTTTAGGGTTAGGGATAAGGTTAGGGTTTAGGGTTTAGGGATAGGGTTAGGGTTAGAGTTAGGGTTTAGGCTTTAGGGTTAGGGTTAGTGTTATGGTTTAGGGTTTAGGGTTAGGGTTAGGGTTAGGGTTAGGTTTAGGGTTTAGGTTTAGGGTTAGGGTTAGTGTTAGGGTTTCGGGTTTAGTGTTAGGGTTAAGGTTAGGGTTAGGGTTAGGGTTAGGTTTTAGGGATTGGGTTAGTGTTAGGGTTACGGTTTAGGTTTAGGGTTAGCGTTAAGGTTAAGGTTTAGGGTTTAGGGTTAGGGTTAGGGTTAGGGTTAGCATTAGGTTTAGGGTTAGGGACAGGATTAGGGTTTGGGACATGGTTAGGTTTACTGTTAGGGTTATATTAAGTTTAGGTTTTGTCTGATGCTTAAGTTTAGGTTTAGGGACAGGGTTAGTGACAGGGTGAGGGTTAGAGTTAAGGTTGGAGAGACGGTAAGCGTCAGAGTTAAGTGTAGCGACAGTGTTAGGGTTAGGGATCAGGTTAGGTTAGTGTTTAGGGTTAGGGTTAGGGTTAGGGTTAGGAATAGGGGAGGGTTAGTGTTTACATTTTAGGGTTAGGGTTTAGGGATAAGGTTAGGGTTAGGGTTAGGTTTTAGGGATAGGGTTAGGGTTAGGATTTAGGGTTAGGGTTAGGGTTAGAGTTAGGGTTTAGGCTTTAGGATTAGGGATAGTGTTAGGGTTTAGGGTTTAGGGTTAGGGTTAGGGTTAGGGTTAGGGTTTAGTGTTTATGGTTAGGGTTAGCGTTAGGGTTAGGGTTTGGGTTTAGTGTTTAGGTTTAGGGTTAGGGTTAGTGTTAGGGTTTCGAGTTTAGTGTTAGGGTTAAGGTTAGGGTTAGGGTTAGGTACACGTTTCGGGTTTGAGACATGGTTAGGTTTAGTGTTAGGGTTATAGTTAAGTTTAGGTTTTGGCTGATGGTTAAGGTTTGGTTTCGGGTCAGGGTTAGTTACAGGGTGAGGGTTAGAGTTAAAGATAGAGAGACGGTAAGGGTCAGAGTTAGGTTTAGCGACAGTGTTAGGGTTAGGTTTAGGGTTAGAGTTAGGGTTTAGGGTTAGGGTTAGGGTTAGGGTTTAGGATTTATGGTTAGGGTTATGGTTAGGGTTAGGGTTAGGGGCAGGATTAGGGTTTGGGTCATGGTTAGGTTTACTGTTAGGGTTATATTAAGTTTAGGTTTTGTCTGATGCTTAAGTTTAGGTTTAGGGACAGGGTTAGTGACAGGGTGAGGGTTAGAGTTAACGTTGGAGAGACGGTAAGGGTCAGAGTTAGGTTTAGCGACAGTGTTAGGGTTAGGGATCAGGTTAGGTTAGGGTTTAGGGTTAGCCTTAGGGTTAGGGTTAGGAATAGGGAGGGTTAGTGTTTACATTTTAGGGTTACGGTTTAGGGATAGGGTTAGTGTTAGGGTTAGGGTTAGAGTTAGGGTTAGGTTTAGGGTTAGGGTTAGGGTTAGGTTTTAGGGATAGGGTTAGGGTTAGGGTTACGGTTTAGGTTTAGGGTTTGGGTTTAGGGTTTAGGTTTAGGGTTAGGGTTAGTGTTAGGGTTTCGGGTTTAGTGTTAGGGTTAAGGTTAGGGTTAGGGTTAGGTACACGTTTCGGGTTTGAGACATGGTTAGGTTTAGTGTTAGGGTTATAGTTAAGTTTAGGTTTTGGGTGATGGTTAAGGTTAGGTTTAGGGACAGGGTTAGTTACAGGGTGAGGGTTACAGTTAAATATAGAGAGACGGTAATGGTCAGAGTTAGCTTTATCGACAGTGTTAGGGTTAGGGTTAGGGTTAGGTTAGGGTTAGGGTTAGAGTTAGGGTTTAGGGTTAGGGTTAGGGTTAGGGTTTAGGATTTAGGGTTAGGGTTATGGTTAGGGTTAGGGTTAGGGTTAGGGGCAGGATTAGGGTTTGGGAAATGGTTAGGTTTAGTGTAGGGTTATAGTTAAATTTTGGTTTTGGCTGATGGTTAAGGTTAGTTTTAGGGACAGGTTTAGTGACAGGGTGAGGGTTAGAGTTAAGTTTAGAGAGACGGTAAGGGTCAGAGTTAGGTTTAGCGACAGTGTTAGTGTTATGAATCAGGTTAGGTTAGGGTTTAGGGTTAGGGTTAGGGTTAGGGTTAGGAATAGGGGAGGGTTAGTGTTTACATTTTAGGGTTAGGGTTTAGGGATAGGGTTAGAGTTATGGTTAGGGTTAGGGTTAGAGTTAGGATTTAGGCTTTAGGGTTAGGGTTAGAGTTAGAGTTAGGGTTTGGGTTTAGGGTTTAGGTTTAGGGTTAGGGTTAGGTACACGTTTCGGGTTTGAGACATGGTTAGGTTTAGTGTTAGGGTTATAGTTAAGTTTAGGTTTTGGCTGATGGTTAAGGTTAGGTTTCGGGACAGGGTTAGTTACAGGGTGAGGGTTAGAGTTAAAGATAGAGAGACGGTAAGGGTCAGAGTTAGGTTTAGCGACAGTGTTAGGGTTAGGGTTGGGGTTAGAGTTAGGGTTTATGGTTAGGGTTAGGGTTAGGGTTTAGGATTTAGGATTAGGGTTATGGTTAGGGTTAGGGTTAGGGTTAGGATTAGGGTTAGGGTTAGGTTTTAGGGATAGGGTTAGGGTTAGGGTTACGGTTTAGGTTTAGAGTTAGGGTTAAGGTTAGGGTTTAGGGTTTAGGGTTAGGGTTAGGGTTAGAGTTAGGGTTTAGGCTTTAGGGTTAGGGTTAGTGTTAGGGTTTAGGGTTTAGGGTTAGGGTTAGGGTTTAGTGTTTATGGTTAGGGTTAGCGTTAGGGTTAGGGTTTAGGTTTAGGGTTTAGGTTTAGGGTTAGGGTTAGGTACACGTTTCGGGTTTGAGACATGGTTAGGTTTAGTGTTAGGGTTATAGTTAAGTTTAGGTTTTGGCTGATGGTTAAGGTTTGGTTTCGGGACAGGGTTAGTTAAATGGTGAGGGTTAGAGTTAAAGATAGAGAGACGGTAAGGGTCAGAGTTAGGTTTAGCGACAGTGTTAGGGTTAGGGATCAGGTTAGGTTAGGGTTTAGGGTTAGGGTTAGTGTTAGGGTTTAGGATTTAGGATTAGGGTTATGGTTAGGGTTAGGGTTAGGGTTAGGGGCAGGATTAGGGTTTGGGACATGGTTAGGTTTACTGTTAGGGTTATATTAAGTTTAGGTTTTGTCTGATGCTTAAGTTTAGGTTTAGGGACAGGGTTAGTGACAGGGTGAGGGTTAGAGTTAAGGTTGGAGAGACGGTAAGGGTCAGAGTTAGGTTTAGCGACAGTGTTAGGGTTAGGGATCAGGTTAGGTTAGGGTTTAGGGTTAGGGTTAGGGTTAGGGTTAGGAATAGGGGAGGGTTAGTGTTTACATTTTAGGGTTAGAGTTTAGGTATAGGGTTAGTGTTAGGGTTAGGGTTAGATTTAGGGTTAGGGTTAGGGTTAGGGTTAGGGTTAGGTTTTAGGGATAGGGTTAGGGTTAGGGTTACGGTTTGGGTTTAGGGTTAGAGTTAAGGTTAGGGTTTAGGGTTTAGGGTTAGGGTTAGGGTTAGAGTTAGGGTTTAGGCTTTAGGTTTAGGGTTAGTGTTAGGGTTTAGGGTTTAGGGTTAGGGTTAGGGTTAGAGTTAGGGTTAGGGTTTAGTGTTTATGGTTAGGGTTAGCGTTAGGGTTAGGGTTTGGGTTTAGGGTTTAGGTTTAGGGTTAGGGTTAGTGTTAGGGTTTTGGGTTTAGTGTTAGGGTTAAGTTTAGGGTTAGGATTAGGTACACGTTTCGGGTTTGAGACATGGTTAGGTTTAGTGTTAGGGTTATAGTTAAGTTTAGGTTTTGTCTGATGCTTAAGTTTAGGTTTAGGGACAGGGTTAGTGACAGGGTGAGGGTTAGAGTTAAGGTTGGAGAGACGGTAAGGGTCAGAGTTAGGTGTAGCGACAGTGTTAGGGTTAGGGTTAATATTAGAGGCAGAGTTAGGGTTAAGGTTAGCGTTAGGGTTAGGGTTCGTGTTAGGATTAGGGTTAGGTACAGAGTTGGGAAGAGTGTTAGGGCTCCATTTAGAGTTAGGTCTAGGGATACGTTTAGATTTAGGTTTTGGGTTAGGAAAAGGGTTAGCTACAGGGGCAGGAATAGGGTAGGGACACAGTGAGTGTTAGAGTTAGGATTAGGGTTAGGGTTAGGGTTAGGGTTTGAGTTAGGGTTAGGGTTAGGGTTTAGGGTTACAGTTAGGGTTAGGATTAAGGTTTAGTGTTTAGGGTTTAGTCTTTAGGGTTAGGGTTAGCCTTAGGGTTGGGTTAGGTTTAGGGTTAGGGTTTAGGGTTAGGGTTATGGTTAGGGTTAGGGACAGGATTAGGGTTTGGGACATGGTTAGGTTTAGTGTTAGGGTTATAGTTAGGTTTAGGTTTTGTCTGATGCTTAAGTTTAGGTTTAGGGACAGGGTTACTGACAGGGTTTGGGTTAGAGTTAAGGGTGGAGAGACGGTAAGGGTCAGAGTTAGGTTTAGCGACAGTGTTAGGGTTAGGGTTAATATTAGAGTCAGAGTTAAGGTTAAGGTTAGCGTTATGGTTAGAAGCAGATTAGGTTGAGTGATAGTGTTAGTATTAGTGACAGGCTTAGTGTTAGTGTTAGAGTTAGGGTTTGGGACAGTGTTAGGGTTTGGTTTGGAGTTGAGTTTAGTGTTAGGTTTCAGTTTATGGCTATGGTATGTGTTAGAGACAGGGTGGCCTTCGGATTAGGGTAGGGATAGGGTCAGGCACAGGGATAGGGATATGGTTATGCTTAGGTTTGGGATTAGAAACAGGTTTAAAGTTAGGGTCAGGGTTAGAGACAGGTATGGTTAGGGTTAGGGTCAAGGTATAGGTAAGATTTAGGTTAAGATTAGGGACAGGTTACAGTTAGGTTTAAGGTTAGGCACAAGATTAGGGCTAGGGTTGAGGTGTATGTTAGTGTCAGGGTTAGGTCTGAAGTAGGATTAGAGTTAGGGTTAGAATTAGAGTTAGGGGAACGGTTAGGATTAAGGATAGGTTTAGGGTTAACGTTACGCACAGGAATAGGGTTAGTGTTAGGGTTATGATTAGGGATAGGTACAGAGTTAGGTTGAAGAGTACGAACAGGCTTATGGATTATTAGGGTTAGGGTTTATGACACAATTAAGGTCACGGTTAGAGTTACACTTAGCTTTACCGACATGGTTAGCTTTAGGGTTACTGTGAGCGTTAAGTTTAGGGACAGGTTAAGGGTTAGTGTTAGAGTTAGGGTCAGGGCTAGGGTTAGGTTTCTGGTTCGATTTACATTTAGGGTTATGGTTAAAGACAAGCTAGTGTTCTGGTTAGGATTAGGGTTTCCGTTAAAATTAGGGACACAGTTAAGGTTACTGTAAGGTTTAGGGTTAGTGATAAAGACACGGTTTGGTTTAGGGTATGGGTTTGGGTGAGATTCAGTGTTAGGGACAGGTTAGGGTAGGATTAGTGTTAGGGTACAGGCAGTTTTCGGGTTAGAGTTACAAAATTCGTTATGAGTAACTGTAAAAACAGGGGTAGGGTTAGTGAAGTCGTTAGGGTTATGGTTAGGGTTAGCTACAGGGTTTGGTTTAGGGAGATGGTTAGGTTTGGGGTTTGTGTGAAGTTTAGAAAAAGGGTTATTTTCAGAGTTCGGTTTAGGAAAAGGGTTACAATAACAGGGTTTGGATTAAGAAGAGTATGCATGGTAGGCACACGGATGGCTTAGGGTTCGCATGAGGGTGAGGAATACATTTGGGGTTTTCATTTGACATAGGGGAAGTCTTAGGGTTAGAGACAAGGTTAAGGTTAGGGACAGCATTAGGGTTAGAGACAAGATTAAGGTTAGGGACACTGTCAGGGTTAGTGTTAAGTTTAAGTTTAGGGTTACACTTAGGGTTAGGGACAAAATTAGGGTTAGTGTTATGGACAGTGTTAGGTTTAGGGTTAAAGTTAGGGTCAGCGCTCAAGTTCTGGTTAACATTAAGGTTAGGGATAGGTTTAGGGGTAGGGTTAGAAACAAGGTTAGACTTACGGTTAGGATTAGAGGCACGGTTATTTTTAAATTAGGGTTCAAAACAGAGTTAAGGGTAGTGTTATGGTTAGGAATATTTTTAGGGTTAGGGTTTGGTTTAGGGTTTGTTTTAGGTTTCGGGGCAGAGTTAGGGTTAGGAACATAGTTAGTGTTTGGTTTAGGGTTAAGGTTATGGTTAGGGTTAGGTACACGATTCGGGTTTGAGACATGGTTAGGTTTAGTGTTAGCGTTATAGTTAAGTTTAGGTTTTGGCTGATGGTTAAGGTTAGGTTTAGGGACAGGGTTAGTTACAGGTTGAGGGTTAGAGTTAAAGATAGAGAGACGGTAAGGGTCAGAGTTAGGTTTAGCGACAGTGTTAGGGTTAGGGTTAGGGTTAGGTTAGGGTTAGGGTTAGGGTTAGGGTTAGGGTTAGGTTTTAGGGATAGGGTTAGGGTTAGGGTTACGGTTTAGGATTTAGGGTTAGGGTTACGGTTAGGGTTAGGTTTAGGGTTAGGGACACGATTCGGGTTTGGGACATGGTTAAGTTCAGTGTTAGGGTTGTAGTTAAGTTTAAGTTTTGGCTGATGGTTAAGGTTAGGGTTAGGGACAGGATTAGTGACAGGGTGAGGGTTAGAATTAAGGTTAGAGAGATGGTAAGGGTCAGAGTTAGGTTTAGCGACAGTGTTAGGGTTAGGGTTAGGGTTAGGTTAGGGTTAGGCTTAGAGTTAGGGTTTAGGGTTAGGGTTAGGGTTTAGGATTTAGGGTTAGGGTTAGGGTTAGGGTTAGGGTTAGGTTTTAGGGATAGGGTTAGGGTTAGGGTTATGGTTTAGGTTTGGGGTTAGGGTTAAGGTTAGGGTTTAGGGTTTAGGGTTAGGGTTAGGGTTAGGGTTAGCATTAGTTTTAGGGTTAGGGACAGGATTAGGGTTTGGGACATGGTTAGGTTTACTGTTAGGGTTATA
>CM063103.1:37897500-37910000 GCA_031876335.1 Hipposideros larvatus
ATAGGGGAGGGTTAGTGTTTACATTTTAGGGTTAGGGTTTAGGGATAGGGTTAGGGTTAGGGTTAGGGTTAGAGTTAGGGTTAGGGTTAGGGTTAGGGTTAGAGTTAGGGTAAGGTTTAGGGTTAGGGTTAGGTTTTAGGGATAGGGTTAGGGTTAGGGTTACGGTTTAGATTTAGGGTTAGGGTTAAGGTTAGGGTTTAGGGTTTAGGGTTAGGGTTAGGGTTAAAGTTAGGGTTTAGGCTTTAGGGTTAGGGTTAGTGTTAGGGTTTAGGGTTTAGGGTTAGGGTTACGGTTAGGGTTAGGTTTAGGGTTTAGTGTTTATGGTTAGGGTTAGCGTTAGGGTTAGGGTTTGGGTTTAGGGTTTAGGTTTAGGGTTAGGGTTAGTGTTAGGGTTTCGGGTTTAGTGTCAGGGTTAAGGTTAGGTTTAGGGTTAGGTACACGTTTCGGGTTTGAGACATGGTTAGGTTTAGTGTTAGGGTTATAGTTAAGTTTAGGTTTTGGCTGATGGTTAAGGTTAGGTTTAGGGACAGGGTTAGTTACAGGTTGAGGGTTAGAGTTAAAGATAGAGAGACGGTAAGGGTCAGAGTTAGGTTTAGCGACAGTGTTAGGGTTAGGTTTAGGGTTAGGTTAGGATTAGGGTTAGGGTTAGGGTTAGGGTTAGGTTTTAGGGATAGGGCTAGGGTTAGGGTTACGGTTTAGGTTTAGGGTTAGAGTTAAGGTTAGGGTTTAGGGTTTAGGGTTAGGGTTAGGGTTAGGGTTAGCATTAGTTTTAGGGTTAGGGACAGGATTAAGGTTTGGGACATGGTTAGGTTTACTGTTAGGGTTATATTAAGTTTAGGTTTTGTCTGATGCTTAAGTTTAGGTTTAGGGACAGGGTTAGTGACAGGGTGAGGGTTAGAGTTAAGGTTGGAGAGACGGTAAGGGTCAGAGTTAGGTTTAGCGACAGTGTTAGTGTTAGGGATCAGGTTAGGTTAGGGTTTAGGGTTAGGGTTAGGGTTAGGGTTAGGAATAGGGGAGGGTTAGTGTTTACATTTTAGGGTTAGGGTTTAGGGATAGGGTTAGTGTTAGGGTTAGGTTTAGAGTTAGGGTTAGGGTTAGAGTTAGGGTTTAGGCTTTAGGGTTAGGGTTAGTGTTAGGGTTTAGGGTTTAGTGTTAGGGTTAGGGTTAGGGTTAGGGTTAGGGTTTAGTGTTTATGGTTAGTGTTAGCGTTAGGTTTAGGGTTTGGGTTTAGTGTTGAGGTTTAGGGTTAGGGTTAGTGTTAGGGTTAGGGTTAGGGTTAGGGTTAGGGTTAGGGACAGATTTAGGGTTTGGGACATGGTTAGGTTTACTGTTAGGTTAATATTAAGTTTTGGTTTTGTCTGATGCTTAAGTTTAGGTTTAGGGACAGGGTTAGTGACAGGGTGAGGGTTAGAGTTAAGGTTGGAGAGACGGTAAGGGTCAGAGTTAGGTTTAGCGACAGTGTTAGGGTTAGGGATCAGGTAGGTTAGGGTTTAGGGTTAGGGTTAGGGTTAGGGTTAGGAATAGGGGAGGGTTAGTGTTTACATTTTAGGGTTAGGGTTTAGGGATAGGGTTAGGGTTAGGGTTAGTGTTAGAGTTAGGGTTAGGGTTAGGGTTAGGGTTAGGTTTTAGTGATAGGGTTAGGGTTAGGGTTACGGTTTAGGTTTAGGGTTAGGGTTAAGGTTAGGGTTTAGGGTTTAGGGTTAGGGTTAGGGTTAAAGGTACGGTTTAGGCTTTAGGGTTAGCGTTAGTGTTAGGGTTTAGAGTTTAGGGTTAGGGTTAGGGTTAGGGTTAGGTTTAGGGTTTAGTGTTTATGGTTAGGGTTAGCATTAGGGTTAGGGTTTGGGTTTAGGGTTTAGGTTTAGGGTTAGGGTTAGTGTTAGGGTTTCGGGTTTAATGTTAGGGTTAAGGTTAGGGTTAGGGTTAGGTACACGTTTCGGGTTTGAGACATGGTTAGGTTTAGTGTTAGGGTTATAGTTAAGTTTAGGTTTTGGCTGATGGTTAAGGTTAGGTTTAGGGACAGGGTTAGTTACAGGGTGAGGGTTAGAGTTAAAGATAGAGAGACGGTAAGGGTCAGAGTTAGGTTTAGCGACAGTGTTAGGGTTAGGGTTAGGGTTAGGTTAGGGTTAGGGTTAGGGTTAGTGTTAGGGTTAGGTTTTAGGAATGAGGTTAGGGTTAGGGTTACGGTTTAGGTTTAGGGTTAGGGTTAAGGTTAGGGTTTAGGGTTTAGGGTTAGGGTTAGGGTTAGGGTTAGCATTAGTTTTAGGGTTAGGGACAGGATTAGGGTTTGGGACATGGTTAGGTTTACTGTTAGGGTTATATTAAGTTTAGGTTTTGTCTGATGCTTAAGTTTAGGTTTAGGGACAGGGTTAGTGACAGGGTGAGGGTTAGAGTTAAGGTTGGAGAGACGGTACGGGTCAGAGTTAGGTTTAGCGACAGTGTTAGGGTTAGGGATCAGGTTAGGTTAGGGTTTAGGGTTAGGGTTAAGGTTAGGGTTAGGAATAGGGGAGGGTTAGTGTTTACATTTTAGGGTTAGGGTTTAGGGATAGGGTTAGGGTTAGGGTTAGGGTTAGAGTTAGGTTTAGGGTTAGGGTTAGGGTTAGGTTTTAGGGATAGGGTTAGGGTTAGGGTTACGGTTTAGGTTTAGGGTTAGGGTTAAAGTTAGGGTTTAGGCTTTAGGATTAGGGTTAGTGTTAGGGTTTAGGGTTTAGGGTTAGGGTTAGGGTTAGGGTTAGGTTTAGGGTTTAGTGTTTATGGTTAGGGTTAGCGTTAGGGTTAGGGTTTGGGTTTAGGGTTTAGGTTTAAGGTTAGGGTTAGTGGTACGGTTTCGGGTTTAGTGTTAGGGTTAAGGTTAGGGTTAGGGTTAGGTACACGTTTCGGGTTTGAGACATGGTTAGGTTTAGTGTTAGGGTTATAGTTAAGTTTAGGTTTTGGCTGATGGTTAAGGTTAGGTTTAGGGACAGGGTTAGTTACAGGGTGAGAGTTAGAGTTAAAGATAGAGAGACGATAAGTGTCAGAGTTAGGTTTAGCGACAGTGTCAGGGTTAGGGTTAGGGTTAGGTTAGCGTTAGGGATAGGGTTAGGGTTAGGGTTAGGTTTTAGGGATAGGGTTAGGGTTAGGGTTACGGTTTAGGTTTAGGGTTAGGGTTAAGGTTAGGGTTTAGGGTTTAGGGTTAGGGTTAGGGTTAGGGTTAGCATTAGTTTTAGGGTTAGAGACAGGATTAGGGTTTGGGACATGGTTAGGTTTACTGTTAGGGTTATATTAAGTTTAGGTTTTGTCTGATGCTTAAGTTTAGGTTTAGGGACAGGGTTAGTGACAGGGTGAGGGTTAGAGTTAAGGTTGGAGAGACGGTAAGGGTCAGAGTTAGGTTTAGCGACAGTGTTAGGGTTAGGGATCAGGTTAGGTTAGGGTTTAGGGTTAGGGTTAGGGTTAGGGTTAGGAATAGGGGAGGGTTAGTGTTTACATTTTAGGGTTAGGGTTTAGGGATAGGGTTAGGGTTAGGGTTAGGGTTAGAGTTAGGTTTAGGGTTAGGGATAGGGTTAGGTTTTAGGGATAGGGTTAGGGTTAGGGTTACGGTTTAGGTTTAGGGTTAGGGTTAAGGTTAGGGTTTAGGGTTTAGGGTTAGGGTTAGGGTTAAAGTTAGGGTTTAGGCTTTAGGATTAGGGTTAGTGTTAGGGTTTAGGGTTTAGGGTTAGGGTTAGGGTTAGGTTTAGAGTTTAGTGTTTATGGTTAGGGTTAGCGTTAGGGTTAGGGTTTGGGTTTAGGGTTTAGGTTTAAGGTTAGGGTTAGTGGTAGGGTTTCGGGTTTAGTGTTAGGGTTAAGGTTAGGGTTAGGGTTAGGTACACGTTTCGGGTTTGAGACATGGTTAGGTTTAGTGTTAGGGTTATAGTTAAGTTTAGGTTTTGGCTGATGGTTAAGGTTAGGTTTAGGGACAGGGTTAGTTACAGGGTGAGAGTTAGAGTTAAAGATAGAGAGACGGTAAGTGTCAGAGTTAGGTTTAGCGACAGTGTCAGGGTTAGGGTTAGGGTTAGGTTAGGGTTAGGGTTAGGGTTAGGGTTAGGGTTAGGTTTTAGGGATAGGGTTAGGGTTAGGGTTACGGTTTAGGTTTAGGGTTAGGGTTAAGGTTAGGGTTTAGGGTTTAGGGTTAGGGTTAGGGTTAGGGTTAGCATTAGTTTTAGGGTTAGAGACAGGATTAGGGTTTGGGACATGGTTAGGTTTACTGTTAGGGTTATATTAAGTTTAGGTTTTGTCTGATGCTTAAGTTTAGGTTTAGGGACAGGGTTAGTGACAGGGTGAGGGTTAGAGTTAAGGTTGGAGAGACGGTAAGGGTCAGAGTTAGGTTTAGCGACAGTGTTAGGGTTAGGGATCAGGTTAGGTTAGGGTTTAGGGTTAGGGTTAGGGTTAGGGTTAGGAATAGGGGAGGGTTAGTGTTTACATTTTAGGGTTAGGGTTTAGGGATAGGGTTAGGGTTAGGGTTAGGGTTAGAGTTAGGGTTAGTGTTAGGGTTAGGTTTTAGGGATAGGGTTAGGGTTAGGGTTACGGTTTAGTGTTTATGGTTAGGGTTAGCTTTAGGGTTAGGGTTTGGGTTTAGTGTTTAGGTTTAGGGTTAGGGTTAGTGTTAGGGTTAGGGTTAGGGTTAGGGTTAGGGTTAGGGACAGGATTAGGGTTTGGGTCATGGTTAGGTTTACTGTTAGGGTAATATTAAGTTTAGGTTTTGTCTGATGCTTAAGTTTTGGTTTAGGGACAGGGTTAGTGACAGGGTGAGGGTTAGAGTTAAGGTTGGAGATACGGTAAGGGTCAGAGTTAGGTTTAGCGACAGTGTTAGGGTTAGGGATCAGGTTAGGTTAGGGTTTAGGGTTAGGGTTAGGGTTAGGGTTAGGAATAGGAGAGGGTTAGTGTTTACATTTTAGGGTTAGGGTTTAGGGATAGGGTTAGGGTTAGGGTTAGGGTTAGAGTTAGGGTTAGGGTTAGGGTTAGGGTTAGGTTTTAGGGATAGGGTTAGGGTTAGGGTTACGGTTTAGGTTTAGGGTTAGGGATAAGGTTAGGGTTTAGGGTTTAGGGTTAGGGTTAGGGTTAGAGTTAGGGTTTAGGCTTTAGTGTTAGGGTTAGTGTTAGGGTTTAGGGTTTAGGGTTAGGGTTAAAGTTAGGGTTAGGTTTAGGGTTTAGGTTTAGGGTTAGGGTTAGTGTTAGGGTTTCGGGTTTAGTGTTAGGGTTAAGGTTAGGGTTAGGGTTAGGGTTAGGTTTTAGGGATAGGGTTAGTGTTAGGGTTACGGTTTAGGTTTAGGGTTAGCGTTAAGGTTAGGGTTTAGGGTTTAGGGTTAGGGTTAGGGTTAGGGTTAGCATTAGGTTTAGGGTTAGGGACAGGATTAGGGTTTGGGACATGGTTAGGTTTACTGTTAGGGTTATATTAAGTTTAGGTTTTGTCTGATGCTTAAGTTTAGGTTTAGGGACAGGGTTAGTGACAGGGTGAGGGTTAGAGTTAAGTTTAGAGAGACGGTAAGGGTCAGAGTTAGGTTTAGCGACAGTGTTAGTGTTAGGAATCAGGTTAGGTTAGGGTTTAGGGTTAGGGTTAGGGTTAGGGTTAGGAATAGGGGAGGGTTAGTGTTTACATTTTAGGGTTAGGGTTTAGGGATAGGGTTAGAGTTATGGTTAGGGTTAGGGTTAGAGTTAGGATTTAGGCTTTAAGGTTAGGGTTAGAGTTAGAGTTAGGGTTTGTGTTTAGGGTTAGGGTTAGGGTTAGAGTTAGGGTTTAGGCTTTAGGGTTAGGGTTAGTGTTAGGGTTTAGGGTTTAGGGTTATGGTTAGGGTTAGGGTTAGGGTTTAGTGTTTATTGTTAGGGTTAGCATTAGGGTTAGGGTTTAGGTTTAGGGTTTAGGTTTAGGGTTAGGGTTAGGTACACGTTTCGGGTTTGAGACATGGTTAGGTTTAGTGTTAGGGTTATAGTTAAGTTTAGGTTTTGGCTGATGGTTAAGGTTTGGTTTCGGGACAGGGTTAGTTAAAGGGTGAGGGTTAGAGTTAAAGATAGAGAGACGGTAAGGGTCAGAGTTAGGTTTAGCGACAGTGTTAGGGTTAGGGATCAGGTTAGGTTAGGGTTTAGGGTTAGGGTTAGGGTTAGGGTTTAGGATTTAGGATTAGGGTTATGGTTAGGGTTAGGGTTAGGGTTAGGGGCAGGATTAGGGTTTGGGACATGGTTAGGTTTGCTGTTAGGGTTATATTAAGTTTAGGTTTTGTCTGATGCTTAAGTTTAGGTTTAGGGACAGGGTTAGTGACAGGGTGAGGGTTAGAGTTAAGGTTGGAGAGACGGTAAGGGTCAGAGTTAGGTTTAGCGACAGTGTTAGGGTTAGGGATCAGGTTAGGTTAGGGTTTAGGGTTAGGGTTAGGGTTAGGGTTAGGAATAGGGGAGGGTTAGTGTTTACATTTTAGGGTTAGGGTTTAGGTATAGGGTTAGTGTTAGGGTTAGGGTTAGATTTAGGGTTAGGGTTAGGGTTAGGGTTAGGGTTAGGTTTTATGGATAGGGTTAGGGTTAGGGTTACGGTTTAGGTTTAGGGTTAGAGTTAAGGTTAGGGTTTAGGGTTTAGGGTTAGGGTTAGGGTTAGAGTTAGGGTTTAGGCTTTAGGTTTAGGGTTAGTGTTAGGGTTTAGGGTTTAGGGTTAGGGTTAGGGTTAGAGTTAGGGTTAGGGTTTAGTGTTTATGGTTAGGGTTAGCGTTAGGGTTAGGGTTTGGGTTTAGGGTTTAGGTTTAGGGTTAGGGTTAGTGTTAGGGTTTTGGGTTTAGTGTTAGGGTTAAGATTAGGGTTAGGATTAGGTACACGTTTCGGGTTTGAGACATGGTTAGGTTTAGTGTTAGGGTTATAGTTAAGTTTAGGTTTTGTCTGATGCTTAAGTTTAGGTTTAGGGGCAGGGTTAGTGACAGGGTGAGGGTTAGAGTTAAGGTTGGACAGACGGTAAGGGTCAGAGTTAGGTGTAGCGACAGTGTTAGGGTTAGGGTTAATATTAGAGGCAGAGTTAGGGTTAAGGTTAGCGTTAGGGTTAGGGTTCGTGTTAGGATTAGGGTTAGGTACAGAGTTGGGAAGAGTGTTAGGGCTCCATTTAGAGTTAGGTCTAGGGATACGTTTAGATTTAGGTTTTGGGTTAGGAAAAGGGTTAGCTACAGGGGCAGGACTATGGTAGGGACACAGTGAGTGTTAGAGTTAGGATTAGGGTTAGGGTTAGGGTTAGGGTTTGAGTTAGGGTTAGGGTTAGGGTTTAGGGTTACAGTTAGGGTTAGGATTAAGGTTTAGTGTTTAGGGTTTAGTCTTTAGGGTTAGGGTTAGCCTTAGGGTTGGGTTAGGTTTAGGGTTAGGGTTTAGGGTTAGGGTTATGGTTAGGGTTAGGGACAGGATTAGGGTTTGGGACATGGTTAGGTTTAGTGTTAGGGTTATAGTTAGGTTTAGGTTTTGTCTGATGCTTAAGTTTAGGTTTAGGGACAGGGTTACTGACAGGGTTTGGGTTAGAGTTAAGGGTGGAGAGACGGTAAGGGTCAGAGTTAGGTTTAGCGACAGTGTTAGGGTTAGGGTTAATATTAGAGTCAGAGTTAAGGTTAAGGTTAGCGTTATGGTTAGAAGCAGATTAGGTTGAGTGATAGTGTTAGTATTAGTGACAGGCTTAGTGTTAGTGTTAGAGTTAGGGTTTGGGACAGTGTTAGGGTTTGGTTTGGAGTTGAGTTTAGTGTTAGGTTTCAGTTTACGGCTATGGTATGTGTTGGAGACAGGGTGGCCTTCGGATTAGGGTAGGGATAGGGTCAGGCACAGGGATAGGGATATGGTTATGCTTAGGGTTGGGATTAGAAACAGGTTTAAAGTTAGGGTCAGGGTTAGAGACAGGTATGTTTAGGGTTAGGGTCAAGGTATAGGTAAGATTTAGGTTAAGATTAGGGACAGGTTACAGTTAGGTTTAAGGTTAGGCACAAGATTAGGGCTAGGGTTGAGGTGTATGTTAGTGTCAGGGTTAGGTCTGAAGTAGGATTAGAGTTAGGGTTAGAATTAGAGTTAGGGGAACGGTTAGGATTAAGGATAGGTTTAGGGTTAACGTTACGCACAGGAATAGGGTTAGTGTTAGGGTTATGATTAGGGATAGGTACAGAGTTAGGTTGAAGAGTACGAACAGGCTTATGGATTATTAGGGTTAGGGTTTATGACACAATTAAGGTCACGGTTAGAGTTACACTTAGCTTTACCGACATGGTTAGCTTTAGGGTTACTGTGAGCGTTAAGTTTAGGGACAGGTTAAGGGTTAGTGTTAGAGTTAGGGTCAGGGCTAGGGTTAGGTTTCTGGTTCGATTTACATTTAGGGTTATGGTTAAAGACAAGCTAGTGTTCTGGTTAGGATTAGGGTTTCCATTAAAATTAGGGACACAGTTAAGGTTACTGTAAGGTTTAGGGTTAGTGATAAAGACACGGTTTGGTTTAGGGTATGGGTTTGGGTGAGATTCAGTGTTAGGGACAGGTTAGGGTAGGATTAGTGTTAGGGTACAGGCAGTTTTCGGGTTAGAGTTACAAAATTCGTTATGAGTAACTGTAAAAACAGGGGTAGGGTTAGTGAAGTCGTTAGGGTTATGGTTAGGGTTAGCTACAGGGTTTGGTTTAGGGAGATGGTTAGGTTTGGGGTTTGTGTGAAGTTTAGAAAAAGGGTTATTTTCAGAGTTCGGTTTAGGAAAAGGGTTACAATAACAGGGTTTGGATTAAGAAGAGTATGCATGGTAGGCACACGGATGGCTTAGGGTTCGCATGAGGGTGAGGAATACATTTGGGGTTTTCATTTGACATAGGGGAAGTCTTAGGGTTAGAGACAAGGTTAAGGTTAGGGACAGCATTAGGGTTAGAGACAAGATTAAGGTTAGGGACACTGTCAGGGTTAGTGTTAAGTTTAAGTTTAGGGTTACACTTAGGGTTAGGGACAAAATTAGGGTTAGGGTTATGGACAGTGTTAGGTTTAGGGTTAAAGTTAGGGTCAGCGCTCAAGTTCTGGTTAACATTAAGGTTAGGGATAGGTTTAGGGGTAGGGTTAGAAACAAGGTTAGACTTACGGTTAGGATTAGAGGCACGGTTATTTTTAAATTAGGGTTCAAAACAGAGTTAAGGGTAGTGTTATGGTTAGGAATATTTTTAGGGTTAGGGTTTGGTTTAGGGTTTGTTTTAGGGTTCGGGGCAGAGTTAGGGTTAGGAACATAGTTAGTGTTTGGTTTAGGGTTAAGGTTATGGTTAGGGTTAGGTACACGATTCGGGTTTGAGACATGGTTAGGTTTAGTGTTAGCGTTATAGTTAAGTTTAGGTTTTGGCTGATGGTTAAGGTTAGGTTTAGGGACAGGGTTAGTTACAGGGTGATGGTTAGAGTTAAAGATAGAGAGACGGTAAGTGTCAGAGTTAGGTTTAGCGACAGTGTTACGGTTAGGGTTAGGGTTAGGTTAGGGTTAGGGTTAGGGTTAGGGTTAGGGTTAGGTTTTAGGGATAGGGTTAGGGTTAGGGTTACGGTTTAGGATTTAGGGTTAGGGTTACGGTTAGGGTTAGGTTTAGGGTTAGGGACACGATTCGGGTTTGGGACATGGTTAAGTTCAGTGTTAGGGTTGTAGTTAAGTTTAAGTTTTGGCTGATGGTTAAGGTTAGGGTTAGGGACAGGATTAGTGACAGGGTGAGGGTTAGAATTAAGGTTAGAGAGATGGTAAGGGTCAGAGTTAGGTTTAGCGACAGTGTTAGGGTTAGGGTTAGGGTTAGGTTAGGGTTAGGCTTAGAGTTAGGGTTTAGGGTTAGGGTTAGGGTTAGGGTTTAGGATTTAGGGTTAGGGTTAGGGTTAGGGTTAGGGTTAGGTTTTAGGGATAGGGTTAGGGTTAGGGTTATGGTTTAGGTTTAGGGTTAGGGTTAAGGTTAGGGTTTAGGGTTTAGGGTTAGGGTTAGGGTTAGGGTTAGCATTAGTTTTAAGGTTAGGGACAGGATTAGGGTTTGGGACATGGTTAGGTTTACTGTTAGGGTTATATTAAGTTTACGTTTTGTCTGATGCTTAAGTTTAGGTTTAGGGACAGGGTTAGTGACAGGGTGAGGGTTAGAGTTAAGGTTGGAGAGACGGTAAGGGTCAGAGTTAGGTTTAGCGACAGTGTTAGGGTTAGGGATCAGGTTAGGTTAGGGTTTAGGGTTAGGGTTAGGGTTAGGGTTAGGAATAGGGGAGGGTTAGTGTTTACATTTTAGGGTTAGGGTTTAGGGATAGGGTTAGGGTTAGGGTTAGGGTTAGAGTTAGGGTTAGGGTTAGGGTTAGGTTTTAGGGATAGGGTTAGGGTTAGGGTTACGGTTTAGGTTTAGGGTTAGGGTTAAGGTTAGGGTTTAGGGTTTAGGGTTAGGGTTAGGGTTAGAGTTAGGGTTTAGGCTTTAGAGTTAGGGTTAGTGTTAGGGTTTAGGGTTTAGGGTTAGGGTTAGGATTAGGTTTAGGGTTTAGTGTTTATGGTTAGGGTTAGCGTTAGGGTTAGGGTTTGGGTTTAGGGTTTAGGTTTAGGGTTAGGGTTAGTGTTAGGATTTCGGGTTTAGTGTCAGGGTTAAGGTTAGGGTTAGGGTTAGGTACACGTTTCGGGTTTGAGACATGGTTAGGTTTAGTGTTAGGGTTATAGTTAAGTTTAGGTTTTGGCTGATGGTTAAGGTTAGGTTTAGGGACAGGGTTAGTTACAGGGTGAGGGTTAGAGTTAAAGATAGAGAGACGGTAAGGGTCAGAGTTAGGTTTAGCGACAGTGTTAGGGTTAGGGTTAGGGTTAGGTTAGGGTTAGGGTTAGGGTTAGGGTTAGGGTTAGGTTTTAGGGATAGGGTTAGGGTTAGGGTTACGGTTTAGGTTTAGGGTTAGGGTTAAGGTTAGGGTTTAGGGTTTAGGGTTAGGGTTAGGGTTAGGGTTAGCATTAGTTTTAGGGTTAGGGACAGGATTAGGGTTTGGGACATGGTTAGGTTTACTGTAAGGGTTATATTAAGTTTAGGTTTTGTCTGATGCTTAAGTTTAGGTTTAGGGACAGGGTTAGTGACAGGGTGAGGGTTAGAGTTAAGGTTGGAGAGACGGTAAGGGTCAGAGTTAGGTTTAGCGACAGTGTTAGGGTTAGGGATCAGGTTAGGTTAGGGTTTAGGGTTAGGGTTAGGGTTAGGGTTAGGAATAGGGGAGGGTTAGTGTTTACATTTTAGGGTTAGGGTTTAGGGATAGGGTTAGGGTTAGGGTTAGGGTTAGGGTTAGGTTTTAGGGATAGGGTTAGGGTTAGGGTTACGGTTTAGGTTTAGGGTTAGGGTTAAGGTTAGGGTTTAGGGTTTAGGGTTAGGGTTAGGGTTAGAGTTAGTGTTTAGGCTTTAGGGTTAGGTTTAGTGTTAGGGTTTAGGCTTTAGTGTTAGGGTTAGGGTTAGGGTTAGGGTTAGGGTTAGGGTTAGGGTTTAGTGTTTATGGTTAGTGTTAGCGTTAGGGTTAGGGTTTGGGTTTAGTGTTTAGGTTTAGGGTTAGGGTTAGTGTTAGGGTTAGGGTTAGGGTTAGGGTTAGGGTTAGGGACAGGATTAGGGTTTGGGACATGGTTAGGTTTACTGTTAGGGTAATATTAAGTTTAGGTTTTGTCTGATGCTTAAGTTTAGGTTTAGGGACAGGGTTAGTGACAGGTGAGGGTTAGAGTTAAGGTTGGAGAGACGGTAAGGGTCAGAGTTAGGTTTAGCGACAGTGTTAGGGTTAGGGATCAGGTTAGGTTAGGGTTTAGGGTTAGGGTTAGGGTTAGGGTTAGGAATAGGGGAGGGTTAGTGTTTACATTTTAGGGTTAGGGTTTAGGGATAGGGTTAGGTTTAGGGTTAGGTTTAGAGTTAGTGTTAGGGTTAGGGTTAGGGTTAGGTTTTAGGGATAGTGTTAGGGTTAGGATTACGGTTTAGGTTTAGGGTTAGGGTTAAGGTTAGGGTTTAGGGTTTAGGGTTAGGGTTAGGGTTAAAGTTAGGGTTTAGGCTTTAGGGTTAGGGTTAGTGTTAGGGTTTAGGGTTTAGGGTTAGGGTTAGGGTTAGGGTTAGGTTTAGGGTTTAGTGTTTATGGTTAGGGTTAGCGTTAGGGTTAGGGTTTGGTTTAAGGGTTTAGGTTTAGGGTTAGGGTTAGTGTTAGGGTTTCGGGTTTAGTGTCAGGGTTAAGGTTAGGGTTTAGGGTTTAGGGTTAGGGTTAGGGTTAGGGTTAGGGTTAGCATTAGTTTTCGGGTTAGGGACAGGATTAGGGTTTGGGACATGGTTAGGTGTACTGTTAGGGTTATATTAAGTTTAGGTTTTGTCTGATGCTTAAGTAGGTTTAGGGACAGGGTTAGTGACAGGGTGAGGGTTAGAGTTAAGGTTGGAGAGACGGTAAGGGTCAGAGTTAGGTTTAGCGACAGTGTTAGGGTTAGGGATCAGGTTAGGTTAGGGTTTAGGGTTAGGGTTAGGGTTAGGGTTAGGAATAGGGGAGGGTTAGTGTTTACATTTTAGGGTTAGGGTTTAGGGATAGGGTTAGGGTTAGGTTT
>CM063103.1:37917500-37922500 GCA_031876335.1 Hipposideros larvatus
GGGTTAGGGTTAGGGTTAGGGTTAGGAATAGGGGAGGGTTAGTGTTTACATTTTAGGGTTAGGGTTTAGGGATAGGGTTAGGGTTAGGGTTAGGGTTAGAGTTAGGGTTAGGGTTAGGGTTAGATTTTAGGGATAGGGTTAGGGTTAGGGTTACGGTTTAGGTTTAGGGTTAGGGTTAAGGTTAGGGTTTAGGGTTTAGGGTTAGGGTTAGGGTTAGAGTTAGGGTTTAGGCTTTAGGGTTAGGGTTAGTGTTAGGGTTTAGGGTTTAGTGTTAGGGTTAGGGTTAGGGTTAGGGTTTAGTGTTTATGGTTAGTGTTAGCGTTAGGTTTAGGGTTTGGGTTTAGTGTTTAGGTTAGGGTTAGGGTTAGTGTTAGGGTTAGGGTTAGGGTTAGGGTTAGGGTTAGGGACAGATTTAGGGTTTGGGACATGGTTAGGTTTACTGTTAGGTTAATATTAAGTTTAGGTTTTGTGTGATGCTTAAGTTTAGGTTTAGGGACAGGGTTAGTGACAGGGTGAGGGTTAGAGTTAAGGTTGGAGAGACGGTAAGGGTCAGAGTTAGGTTTAGCGACAGTGTTAGGGTTAGGGATCAGGTTAGGTTAGGGTTTAGGGTTAGGGTTAGGGTAAGGGTTAGGAATAGGGGAGGGTTAGTGTTTACATTTTAGGGTTAGGGTTTAGGGATAGGGTTAGGGTTAGGGTTAGTGTTAGAGTTAGGGTTAGGGTTAGGGTTAGGGTTAGGTATTAGTGATAGGTTTAGGGTTAGGGTTACGGTTTAGGTTTAGGGTTAGGGTTAAGGTTAGGGTTTAGGGTTTAGGGTTAGGGTTAGGGTTAAAGTTACGGTTTAGGCTTTAGGGTTAGGGTTAGTGTTAGGGTTTAGGGTTTAGGGTTAGGGTTAGGGTTAGGGTTAGGTTTAGGGTTTAGTGTTTATGGTTAGGGTTAGCATTAGGGTTAGGGTTTGGGTTTAGGGTTTAGGTTTAGGGTTAGGGTTAGTGTTAGGGTTTCGGGTTTAATGTTAGGGTTAAGGTTAGGGTTAGGGTTAGGTACACGTTTCGGGTTTGAGACATGGTTAGGTTTAGTGTTAGGGTTATAGTTAAGTTTAGGTTTTGGCTGATGGTTAAGTTTAGGTTTAGGGACAGGGTTAGTTACAGGGTGAAGGTTAGAGTTAAAGATAGAGAGACGGTAAGGGTCAGAGTTAGGTTTAGCGACAGTGTTAGGGTTAGGGTTAGGGTTAGGTTAGGGTTAGGGTTAGGGTTAGGGTTAGTTTTAGGTTTTAGGAATGAGGTTAGGGTTAGGGTTACGGTTTAGGTTTAGGGTTAGGGTTAAGGTTAGGGTTTAGGGTTTAGGGTTAGGGTTAGGGTTAGGGTTAGCATTAGTTTTAGGGTTAGGGACAGGATTAGGGTTTGGGACATGGTTAGGTTTACTGTTAGGGTTATATTAAGTTTAGGTTTTGTCTGATGCTTAAGTTTAGGTTTAGGGACAGGGTTAGTGACAGGGTGAGGGTTAGAGTTAAGGTTGGAGAGACGGTACGGGTCAGAGTTAGGTTTAGCGACAGTGTTAGGGTTAGGGATCAGGTTAGGTTAGGGTTTAGGGTTAGGGTTAAGGTTAGGGTTAGGAATAGGGGAGGGTTAGTGTTTACATTTTCGGGTTAGGGTTTAGGGATAGGGTTAGGGTTAGGGTTAGGGTTAGAGTTAGGTTTAGGTTTAGGGTTAAGGTTAGGTTTTAGGGATAGGGTTAAGGTTAGGGTTACGGTTTAGGTTTAGGGTTAGGGTTAAGGTTAGGGTTTAGGGTTTAGGCTTTGGGTTAGGGTTAAAGTTAGGGTTTAGGCTTTAGGATTAGGGTTAGTGTTAGGGTTTAGGGTTTAGGGTTAGGGTTAGGGTTAGGGTTAGGTTTAGGGTTTAGTGTTTATGGTTAGGGTTAGCGTTAGGGTTAGGGTTTGGGTTTAGGGTTTAGGGTTAGGGTTAGTGTTAGGGTTTCGGGTTTAGTGTTAGGGTTAAGGTTAGGGTTAGGGTTAGGTACACGTTTCGGGTTTGAGACATGGTTAGGTTTAGTGTTAGGGTTATAGTTAAGTTTAGGTTTTGGCTGATGGTTAAGGTTAGGTTTAGGGACAGGGTTAGTTACAGGGTGAGGGTTAGAGTTAAAGATACAGAGACGGTAAGTGTCAGAGTTAGGTTTAGCGACAGTGTCAGGGTTAGGGTTAGGGTTAGGTTAGGGTTAGGGTTAGGGTTAGGGTTAGGGTTAGGTTTTAGGGATAGGGTTAGGGTTAGGGTTACGGTTTAGGTTTAGGGTTAGGGTTAAGGTTAGGGTTTAGGGTTTAGGGTTAGGGTTAGGGTTAGGGTTAGCATTAGTTTTAGGGTTAGAGACAGGATTAGGGTTTGGGACATGGTTAGGTTTACTGTGAGGGTTATATTAAGTTTAGGTTTTGTCTGATGCTTAAGTTTAGGTTTAGGGACAGGTTTAGTGACAGGGTGAGGGTTAGAGTTAAGGTTGGAGAGACGGTAAGGGTCAGAGTTAGGTTTAGCGACAGTGTTAGGGTTAGGGATCAGGTTAGGTTAGGGTTTAGGGTTAGGGTTAGGGTTAGGGTTAGGAATAGGGGAGGGTTAGTGTTTACATTTTAGGGTTAGGGTTTAGGGATAGGGTTAGGGTTAGGGTTAGGGTTAGAGTTAGGGTTAGTGTTAGGGTTAGGTTTTAGGGATAGGGTTAGGGTTAGGGTTACGGTTTAGTGTTTATGGTTAGGGTTAGCTTTAGGGTTAGGGTTTGGGTTTAGTGTTTAGGTTTAGGGTTAGGGTTAGTGTTAGGGTTAAGGTTAGGGTTAGGGTTAGGGTTAGGGACAGGATTAGGGTTTGGGTCATGGTTAGGTTTACTGTTAGGGTAATATTAAGTTTAGGTTTTGTCTGATGCTTAAGTTTAGGTTTAGGGACAGGGTTAGTGACAGGGTGAGGGTTAGAGTTAAGGTTGGAGAGACGGTACGGGTCAGAGTTAGGTTTAGCGACAGTGTTAGGGTTAGGGATCAGGTTAGGTTAGGGTTTAGGGTTAGGGTTAAGGTTAGGGTTAGGAATAGGGGAGGGTTAGTGTTTACATTTTAGGGTTAGGGTTTAGGGATAGGGTTAGGGTTAGGGTTAGGGTTAGAGTTAGGTTTAGGGTTAGGGTTAGGGTTAGGTTTTAGGGATAGGGTTAGGGTTAGGGTTACGGTTTAGGTTTAGGGTTAGGGTTAAGGTTAGGGTTTAGGGTTTAGGGTTAGGGTTAGGTTTAAAGTTAGGGTTTAGGCTTCAGGATTAGGGTTAGTGTTAGGGTTTAGGGTTTAGGGTTAGGGTTAGGGTTAGGGTTAGGTTTAGGGTTTAGTGTTTATGGTTATGGTTAGCGTTAGGGTTAGGGTTTGGGTTTAGGGTTTAGGTTTAGGGTTAGGGTTAGTGTTAGGGTTTCGGGTTTAGTGTTAGGGTTAAGGTTAGGTTTAGGGTTAGGTACACGTTTCGGGTTTGAGACATGGTTAGGTTTAGTGTTAGGGTTATAGTTAAGTTTAGGTTTTGGCTGATGGTTAAGGTTAGGTTTAGGGACAGGGTTAGTTACAGGGTGAGGGTTAGAGTTAAAGATAGAGAGACGGTAAGTGTCAGAGTTAGGTTTAGCGACAGTGTCAGGGTTAGGGTTAGGGTTAGGTTAGGGTTAGGGTTAGGGTTAGGGTTAGGGTTAGGTTTTAGGGATAGGGTTAGGGTTAGGGTTACGGTTTAGGTTTAGGGTTAGGGTTAAGGTTAGGGTTTAGGGTTTAGGGTTAGGGTTAGGGTTAGGGTTAGCATTAGTTTTAGGGTTAGGGACAGGATTAGGGTTTGGGACATGGTTAGGTTTACTGTAAGGGTTATATTAAGTTTAGGTTTTGTCTGATGCTTAAGTTTAGGTTTAGGGACAGGGTTAGTGACAGGGTGAGGGTTAGAGTTAAGGTTGGAGAGACGGTAAGGGTCAGAGTTAGGTTTAGCGACAGTGTTAGGGTTAGGGATCAGGTTAGGTTAGGGTTTAGGGTTAGGGTTAGGGTTAGGGTTAGGAATAGGGGAGGGTTAGTGTTTACATTTTAGGGTTAGGGTTTAGGGATAGGGTTAGGGTTAGGGTTAGGGTTAGGGTTAGGTTTTAGGGATAGGGTTACGGTTAGGGTTACGGTTTAGGTTTAGGGTTAGGGATAAGGTTAGGGTTTAGGGTTTAGGGTTAGGGTTAGGGTTAGAGTTAGTGTTTAGGCTTTAGGGTTAGGTTTAGTGTTAGGGTTTAGGCTTTAGTGTTAGGGTTAGGGTTAGGGTTAGGGTTAGGGTTAGGGTTAGGGTTAGGGTTTAGTGTTTATGGTTAGTGTTAGCGTTAGGGTTAGGGTTTGGGTTTAGTGTTTAGGTTTAGGGTTAGGGTTAGTGTTAGGGTTAGGGTTAGGGTTAGGGTTAGGGTTAGGGATAGGATTAGGGTTTGGGACATGGTTAGGTTTACTGTTAGGGTAATATTAAGTTTAGGTTTTGTCTGATGCTTAAGTTTAGGTTTAGGGACAGGGTTAGTGACAGGTGAGGGTTAGAGTTAAGGTTGGAGAGACGGTAAGGGTCAGAGTTAGGTTTAGCGACAGTGTTAGGGTTAGGGATCAGGTTAGGTTAGGGTTTAGGGTTAGGGTTAGGGTTAGGGTTAGGAATAGGGGAGGGTTAGTGTTTACATTTTAGGGTTAGGGTTTAGGGATAGGGTTAGGTTTAGGGTTAGGTTTAGAGTTAGTGTTAGGGTTAGGGTTAGGGTTAGGTTTTAGGGATAGGGTTAGGGTTAGGATTACGGTTTAGGTTTAGGGTTAGGGTTAAGGTTAGGGTTTAGGGTTTAGGGTTAGGGTTAGTGTTAGGGTTTCGGGTTTAGTGTCAGGGTTAAGGTTAGGGTTTAGGGTTTAGGGTTAGTGTTAGGGTTAGGGTTAGGGTTAGCATTAGTTTTCGGGTTAGGGACAGGATTAGGGTTTGGGACATGGTTAGGTGTACTGTTAGGGTTATATTAAGTTTAGGTTTTGTCTG
>CM063103.1:37927500-37940000 GCA_031876335.1 Hipposideros larvatus
GGGTTAGGGTTAGGGTTAGAGTTAGGGTTTAGGCTTTAGGGTTAGGGTTAGTGTTAGGGTTTAGGGTTTAGTGTTAGGGTTAGGGTTAGGGTTCGGGTTAAGGTTTAGTGTTTATGGTTAGTGTTAGCGTTAGGTTTAGGGTTTGGGTTTAGTGTTTAGGTTTAGGGTTAGGGTTAGTGTTAGGGTTAGGGTTAGGGTTAGGGTTAGGGTTAGGGACAGATTTAGGGTTTGGGACATGGTTAGGTTTACTGTTAGGTTAATATTAAGTTTAGGTTTTGTCTGATGCTTAAGTTTAGGTTTAGGGACAGGGTTAGTGACAGGGTGAGGGTTAGAGTTAAGGTTGGAGAGACGGTAAGGGTCAGAGTTAGGTTTAGCGACAGTGTTAGGGTTAGGGATCAGGTAGGTTAGGGTTTAGGGTTAGGGTTAGGGTTAGGGTTAGGAATAGGGGAGGGTTAGTGTTTACATTTTAGGGTTAGGGTTTAGGTATAGGGTTAGGGTTAGGGTTAGTGTTAGAGTTAGGGTTAGGGTTAGGGTTAGGGTTAGATTTTAGTGATAGGGTTAGGGATAGGGTTACGGTTTAGGTTTAGGGTTAGTGTTAAGGTTAGGGTTTATGGTTTAGGGTTAGGGTTAGGGTTAAAGTTACGGTTTAGGCTTTAGGGTTAGGGTTAGTGTTAGGGTTTAGGGTTTAGGGTTAGGGTTAGGGTTAGGGTTAGGTTTATGGTTTAGTGTTTATGGTTAGGGTTAGCATTAGGGTTAGGGTTTGGGTTTAGGGTTTAGGTTTAATGTTAGGGTTAAGGTTAGGGTTAGGGTTAGGTACACGTTTCGGGTTTGAGACATGGTTAGGTTTAGTGTTAGGGTTATAGTTAAGTTTAGGTTTTGGCTGATGGTTAAGGTTAGGTTTAGGGACAGGGTTAGTTACAGGGTGAGGGTTAGAGTTAAAGATAGAGAGACGGTAAGGGTCAGAGTTAGGTTTAGCGACAGTGTTAGGGTTAGGGTTAGGGTTAGGTTAGGGTTAGGGTTAGGGTTAGGGTTAGGTTTTAGGAATGAGGTTAGGGTTAGGGTTACGGTTTAGGTTTAGGGTTAGGGTTAAGGTTAGGGTTTAGGGTTTAGGGTTAGGGTTAGGGTTAGGGTTAGCATTAGTTTTAGGGTTAGGGACAGGATTAGGGTTTGGGACATGGTTAGGTTTACTGTTAGGGTTATATTAAGTTTAGGTTTTGTCTGATGCTTAAGTTTAGGTTTAGGGACAGGGTTAGTGACAGGGTGAGGGTTAGAGTTAAGGTTGGAGAGACGGTACGGGTCAGAGTTAGGTTTAGCGACAGTGTTAGGGTTAGGGATCAGGTTAGGTTAGGGTTTAGGGTTAGGGTTAAGGTTAGGGTTAGGAATAGGGGAGGGTTAGTGTTTACATTTTAGGGTTAGGGTTTAGGGATAGGGTTAGGGTTAGGGTTAGGGTTAGATTTAGATTTAGGGTTAGGGTTAGGGTTAGGTTTTAGGGATAGGGTTAGGGTTAGGGTTACGGTTTAGGTTTAGGGTTAGGGTTAAGGTTAGGGTTTAGGGTTTAGGGTTAGGGTTAGGGTTAGAGTTAGGGTTTAGGCTTTAGGGTTAGGGTTAGTGTTAGGGTTTAGGGTTTAGGGTTAGGGTTAGGGTTAGGGTTAGGTTTAGGGTTTAGGTTTAGGGTTAGGGTTAGTGTTAGGGTTTCGGGTTTAGTGTTAGGGTTAAGTTTAGGGTTAGGGTTAGGGTTAGGTTTTAGGGATAGGGTTAGTGTTAGGGTTACGGTTTAGGTTTAGGGTTAGCGTTAAGGTTAGGGTTTAGGGTTTAGGGTTAGGGTTAGGGTTAGGTTTAGCATAAGGTTTAGGGTTAGGGACAGGATTAGGGTTTGGGACATGGTTAGGTTTACTGTTAGGGTTATATTAAGTTTAGGTTTTGTCTGATGCTTAAGTTTAGGTTTAGGGACAGGGTTAGTGACAGGGTGAGGGTTAGAGTTAAGGTTTGAGAGACGGTAAGCGTCAGAGTTAGGTGTAGCGACAGTGTTAGGGTTAGGGATCAGGTTAGGTTCGTGTTTAGGGTTAGGGTTAGGGTTAGGGTTAGGAATAGGGGAGGGTTAGTGTTTACATTTTAGGGTTAGGGTTTAGGGATAGGGTTAGGGTTAGGGTTAGGGTTAGAGTTAGGGTTAGGGTTAGGGTTAGGGTTAGAGTTAGGGTTAGGGTTAGGGTTAGGGTTAGGTTTTAGGGATAGGGTTAGGGTTAGGGTTACGGTTTAGATTTAGGGTTAGGGTTAAGGTTAGGGTTTAGGCTTTAGGGTTAGGGTTAGGGTTAAAGTTAGGGTTTAGGCTTTAGGGTTAGGGTTAGTGTTAGGGTTTAGGGTTTAGGGTTAGGGTTAGGGTTAGGGTTAGGTTTAGGGTTTAGTGTTTATGGTTAGGGTTAGCGTTAGGGTTAGGGTTTGGGTTTAGGGTTTAGGTTTAGGGTTAGGGTTAGTGTTAGGGTTTCGGGTTTAGTGTTAGGGTTAAGGTTAGGGTTAGGGTTAGGTACACGTTTCGGGTTTGAGACATGGTTAGGTTTAGTGTTAGGGTTATAGTTAAGTTTAGGTTTTGGCTGATGGTTAAGGTTAGGTTTAGGGACAGGGTTAGTTACAGGTTGAGGGTTAGAGTTAAAGATAGAGAGACGGTAAGGGTCAGAGTTAGGTTTAGCGACAGTGTTAGGGTTAGGTTTAGGGTTAGGTTAGGGTTAGGGTTAGGGTTAGGGTTAGGTTTTAGGGATAGGGTTAGGGTTAGGGTTACGGTTTAGGTTTAGGGTTAGGGTTAAGGTTAGGGTTTAGGGTTTAGGGTTAGGGTTAGGGTTAGGGTTAGCATTAGTTTTAGGGTTAGGGACAGGATTAGGGTTTGGGACATGGTTAGGTTTACTGTTAGGGTTATATTAAGTTTAGGTTTTGTCTGATGCTTAAGTTTAGGTTTAGGGACAGGGTTAGTGACAGGGTGAGGGTTAGAGTTAAGGTTGGAGAGACGGTAAGGGTCAGAGTTAGGTTTAGCGACAGTGTTAGGGTTAGGGATCAGGTTAGGTTAGGGTTTAGGGTTAGGGTTAGGGTTAGGGTTAGGAATAGGGGAGGGTTAGTGTTTACATTTTAGGGTTAGGGTTAAGGGATAGGGTTAGGGTTAGGGTTAGGGTTAGAGTTAGGGTTAGGGTTAGGGTTAGATTTTAGGGATAGGGTTAGGGTTAGGGTTACGGTTTAGGTTTAGGGTTAGGGTTAGGGTTTAGGGTTTAGGGTTAGGGTTAGGGTTAGAGTTAGGGTTTAGGCTTTAGGGTTAGGGTTAGTGTTAGGGTTTAGGGTTTAGTGTTAGGGTTAGGGTTAGGGTTAGGGTTTAGTGTTTATGGTTAGTGTTAGCGTTAGGTTTAGGGTTTGGGTTTAGTGTTTAGGTTAGGGTTAGGGTTAGTGTTAGGGTTAGGGTTAGGGTTAGGGTTAGGGTTAGGGACAGATTTAGGGTTTGGGACATGGTTAGGTTTACTGTTAGGTTAATATTAAGTTTAGGTTTTGTGTGATGCTTAAGTTTAGGTTTAGGGACAGGGTTAGTGACAGGGTGAGGGTTAGAGTTAAGGTTGGAGAGACGGTAAGGGTCAGAGTTAGGTTTAGCGACAGTGTTAGGGTTAGGGATCAGGTTAGGTTAGGGTTTAGGGTTAGGGTTAGGGTAAGGGTTAGGAATAGGGGAGGGTTAGTGTTTACATTTTAGGGTTAGGGTTTAGGGATAGGGTTAGGGTTAGGGTTAGTGTTAGAGTTAGGGTTAGGGTTAGGGTTAGGGTTAGGTATTAGTGATAGGTTTAGGGTTAGGGTTACGGTTTAGGTTTAGGGTTAGGGTTAAGGTTAGGGTTTAGGGTTTAGGGTTAGGGTTAGGGTTAAAGTTACGGTTTAGGCTTTAGGGTTAGGGTTAGTGTTAGGGTTTAGGGTTTAGGGTTAGGGTTAGGGTTAGGGTTAGGTTTAGGGTTTAGTGTTTATGGTTAGGGTTAGCATTAGGGTTAGGGTTTGGGTTTAGGGTTTAGGTTTAGGGTTAGGGTTAGTGTTAGGGTTTCGGGTTTAATGTTAGGGTTAAGGTTAGGGTTAGGGTTAGGTACACGTTTCGGGTTTGAGACATGGTTAGGTTTAGTGTTAGGGTTATAGTTAAGTTTAGGTTTTGGCTGATGGTTAAGTTTAGGTTTAGGGACAGGGTTAGTAACAGGGTGAAGGTTAGAGTTAAAGATAGAGAGACGGTAAGGGTCAGAGTTAGGTTTAGCGACAGTGTTAGGGTTAGGGTTAGGGTTAGGTTAGGGTTAGGGTTAGGGTTAGGGTTAGGGTTAGGTTTTAGGAATGAGGTTAGGGTTAGGGTTACGGTTTAGGTTTAGGGTTAGGGTTAAGGTTAGGGTTTAGGGTTTAGGGTTAGGGTTAGGGTTAGGGTTAGCATTAGTTTTAGGGTTAGGGACAGGATTAGGGTTTGGGACATGGTTAGGTTTACTGTTAGGGTTATATTAAGTTTAGGTTTTGTCTGATGCTTAAGTTTAGGTTTAGGGACAGGGTTAGTGACAGGGTGAGGGTTAGAGTTAAGGTTGGAGAGACGGTACGGGTCAGAGTTAGGTTTAGCGACAGTGTTAGGGTTAGGGATCAGGTTAGGTTAGGGTTTAGGGTTAGGGTTAAGGTTAGGGTTAGGAATAGGGGAGGGTTAGTGTTTACATTTTAGGGTTAGGGTTTAGGATAGGGTTAGGGTTAGGGTTAGGGTTAGAGTTAGGTTTAGGTTTAGGGTTAAGGTTAGGTTTTAGGGATAGGGTTAAGGTTAGGGTTACGGTTTAGGTTTAGGGTTAGGGTTAAGGTTAGGGTTTAGGGTTTAGGCTTTGGGTTAGGGTTAAAGTTAGGGTTTAGGCTTTAGGATTAGGGTTAGTGTTAGGGTTTAGGGTTTAGGGTTAGGGTTAGGGTTAGGGTTAGGTTTAGGGTTTAGTGTTTATGGTTAGGGTTAGCGTTAGGGTTAGGGTTTGGGTTTAGGGTTTAGGTTTAGGGTTAGGGTTAGTGTTAGGGTTTCGGGTTTAGTGTTAGGGTTAAGGTTAGGGTTAGGGTTAGGTACACGTTTCGGGTTTGAGACATGGTTAGGTTTAGTGTTAGGGTTATAGTTAAGTTTAGGTTTTGGCTGATGGTTAAGGTTAGGTTTAGGGACAGGGTTAGTTACAGGGTGAGGGTTAGAGTTAAAGATACAGAGACGGTAAGTGTCAGAGTTAGGTTTAGCGACAGTGTCAGGGTTAGGGTTAGGGTTAGGTTAGGGTTAGGGTTAGGGTTAGGGTTAGGGTTAGGTTTTAGGGATAGGGTTAGGGTTAGGGTTACGGTTTAGGTTTAGGGTTAGGGTTAAGGTTAGGGTTTAGGGTTTAGGGTTAGGGTTAGGGTTAGGGTTAGCATTAGTTTTAGGGTTAGAGACAGGATTAGGGTTTGGGACATGGTTAGGTTTACTGTGAGGGTTATATTAAGTTTAGGTTTTGTCTGATGCTTAAGTTTAGGTTTAGGGACAGGTTTAGTGACAGGGTGAGGGTTAGAGTTAAGGTTGGAGAGACGGTAATGGTCAGAGTTAGGTTTAGCGACAGTGTTAGGGTTAGGGATCAGGTTAGGTTAGGGTTTAGGGTTAGGGTTAGGGTTAGGGTTAGGAATAGGGGAGGGTTAGTGTTTACATTTTAGGGTTAGGGTTTAGGGATAGGGTTAGGGTTAGGGTTAGGGTTAGAGTTAGGGTTAGTGTTAGGGTTAGGTTTTAGGGATAGGGTTAGGGTTAGGGTTACGGTTTAGTGTTTATGGTTAGGGTTAGCTTTAGGGTTAGGGTTTGGGTTTAGTGTTTAGGTTTAGGGTTAGGGTTAGTGTTAGGGTTAAGGTTAGGGTTAGGGTTAGGGTTAGGGACAGGATTAGGGTTTGGGTCATGGTTAGGTTTACTGTTAGGGTAATATTAAGTTTAGGTTTTGTCTGATGCTTAAGTTTAGGTTTAGGGACAGGGTTAGTGACAGGGTGAGGGTTAGAGTTAAGGTTGGAGAGACGGTACGGGTCAGAGTTAGGTTTAGCGACAGTGTTAGGGTTAGGGATCAGGTTAGGTTAGGGTTTAGGGTTAGGGTTAAGGTTAGGGTTAGGAATAGGGGAGGGTTAGTGTTTACATTTTAGGGTTAGGGTTTAGGGATAGGGTTAGGGTTAGGGTTAGGGTTAGAGTTAGGTATAGGGTTAGGGTTAGGGTTAGGTTTTAGGGATAGGGTTAGGGTTAGGGTTACGGTTTAGGTTTAGGGTTAGGGTTAAGGTTAGGGTTTAGGGTTTAGGGTTAGGGTTAGGGTTAAAGTTAGGGTTTAGGCTTCAGGATTAGGGTTAGTGTTAGGGTTTAGGGTTTAGGGTTAGGGTTAGGGTTAGGGTTAGGTTTAGGGTTTAGTGTTTATGGTTATGGTTAGCGTTAGGGTTAGGGTTTGGGTTTAGGGTTTAGGTTTAGGGTTAGGGTTAGTGTTAGGGTTTCGGGTTTAGTGTTAGGGTTAAGGTTAGGTTTAGGGTTAGGTACACGTTTCGGGTTTGAGACATGGTTAGGTTTAGTGTTAGGGTTATAGTTAAGTTTAGGTTTTGGCTGATGGTTAAGGTTAGGTTTAGGGACAGGGTTAGTTACAGGGTGAGGGTTAGAGTTAAAGATAGAGAGACGGTAAGTGTCAGAGTTAGGTTTAGCGACAGTGTCAGGGTTAGGGTTAGGGTTAGGTTAGGGTTAGGGTTAGGGTTAGGGTTAGGGTTAGGTTTTAGGGATAGGGTTAATGTTAGGGTTACGGTTTAGGTTTAGGGTTAGGGTTAAGGTTAGGGTTTAGGGTTTAGGGTTAGGGTTAGGGTTAGGGTTAGCATTAGTTTTAGGGTTAGAGACAGGATTAGGGTTTGGGACATGGTTAGGTTTACTGTGAGGGTTATATTAAGTTTAGGTTTTGTCTGATGCTTAAGTTTAGGTTTAGGGACAGGGTTAGTGACAGGGTGAGGGTTAGAGTTAAGGTTGGAGAGACGGTAAGGGTCAGAGTTAGGTTTAGCGACAGTGTTAGGGTTAGGGATCAGGTTAGGTTAGGGTTTAGGGTTAGGGTTAGGGTTAGGGTTAGGAATAGGGGAGGGTTAGTGTTTACATTTTAGGGTTAGGGTTTAGGGATAGGGTTAGTGTTAGGGTTAGGGTTAGAGTTAGGGTTAGTGTTAGGGTTAGGTTTTAGGGATAGGGTTAGGGTTAGGGTTACGGTTTAGTGTTTATGGTTAGGGTTAGCTTTAGGGTTAGGGTTTGGGTTTAGTGTTTAGGTTTAGGGTTAGGGTTAGTGTTAGGGTTAGGGTTAGGGTTAGGGTTAGGGTTAGGGACAGGATTAGGGTTTGGGTCATGGTTAGGTTTACTGTTAGGGTAATATTAAGTTTAGGTTTTGTCTGATGCTTAAGTTTAGGTTTAGGGACAGGGTTAGTGACAGGGTGAGGGTTAGAGTTAAGGTTGGAGATACGGTAAGGGTCAGAGTTAGGTTTAGCGACAGTGTTAGGGTTAGGGATCAGGTTAGGTTAGGGTTTAGGGTTAGGGTTAGGGTTAGGGTTAGGAATAGGAGAGGGTTAGTGTTTACATTTTAGGGTTAGGGTTTAGGGATAGGGTTAGCGTTAGGGTTAGGGTTAGAATTAGGGTTAGGGTTAGGGTTAGGGTTAGGTTTTAGGGATAGGGTTAGGTTTAGGGTTACGGATTAGGTTTAGGGTTAGGGATAAGGTTAGGGTTTAGGGTTTAGGGTTAGGGTTAGGGTTAGAGTTAGGGTTTAGGCTTTAGGGTTAGGGTTAGTGTTAGGGTTTAGGGTTTAGGGTTAGGGTTAGGGTTAGGGTTAGGTTTAGGGTTTAGGTTTAGGGTTAGGGTTAGTGTTAGGGTTTCGGGTTTAGTGTTAGGGTTAAGGTTAGGGTTAGGGTTAGGGTTAGGTTTTAGGGATAGGGTTACTGTTAGGGTTACGGTTTAGGTTTAGGGTTAGCGTTAAGGTTAGGGTTTAGGGTTTAGGGTTAGGGTTAGGGTTAGGGTTAGCATTAGGTTTAGGGTTAGGGACAGGATTAGGGTTTGGGACATGGTTAGGTTTACTGTTAGGGTTATATTAAGTTTAGGTTTTGTCTGATGCTTAAGTTTAGGTTTAGGGACAGGGTTAGTGACAGGGTGAGGGTTAGAGTTAAGGTTGGAGAGACGGTAAGCGTCAGAGTTAGGTGTAGCGACAGTGTTAGGGTTAGGGATCAGGTTAGGTTAGTGTTTAGGGTTAGGGTTAGGGTTAGGGTTAGGAATAGGGGAGGGTTAGTGTTTACATTTTAGGGTTAGGGTTTAGGGATAGGGTTAGGGTTAGGGTTAGGGTTAGAGTTAGGGTTAGGGTTAGGGTTAGGGTTAGAGTTAGGGTTAGGGTTAGGGTTAGGGTTAGGTTTTAGGGATAGGGTTAGGGTTAGGGTTACGGTTTAGATTTAGGGTTAGGGTTAAGGTTAGGGTTTAGGGTTTAGGGTTAGGGTTAGGGTTAAAGTTAGGGTTTAGGCTTTAGGGTTAGGGTTAGTGTTAGGGTTTAGGGTTTAGGGTTAGGGTTAGGGTTAGGGTTAGGTTTAGGGTTTAGTGTTTATGGTTAGGGTTAGCGTTAGGGTTAGGGTTTAGGTTTAGGGTTAGGGTTAGTGTTAGGGTTTCGGGTTTAGTGTCAGGGTTAAGGTAAGGGTTAGGGTTAGGTACACGTTTCGGGTTTGAGACATGGTTAGGTTTAGTGTTAGGGTTATAGTTAAGTTTAGGTTTTGGCTGATGGTTACGGTTAGGTTTAGGGACAGGGTTAGTTACAGGTTGAGGGTTAGAGTTAAAGATAGAGAGACGGTAAGGGTCAGAGTTAGGTTTAGCGACAGTGTTAGGGTTAGGTTTAGGGTTAGGTTAGGGTTAGGGTTAGGGTTAGGGTTAGGGTTAGGTTTTAGGGATAGGGTTAGGGATAGGGTTACGGTTTAGGTTTAGGGTTAGGGTTAAGGTTAGGGTTTAGGGTTTAGGGTTAGGGTTAGGGTTAGGGTTAGCATTAGTTTTAGGGTTAGGGACAGGATTAGGGTTTGGGACATGGTTAGGTTTACTGTTAGGGTTATATTAAGTTTAGGTTTTGTCTGATGCTTAAGTTTAGGTTTAGGGACAGGGTTAGTGACAGCGTGAGGGTTTGAGTTAAGGTTGGAGAGACGGTAAGGGTCAGAGTTAGGTTTAGCGACACTGTTAGGGTTAGGGATCAGGTTAGGTTAGGGTTTAGGGTTAGGGTTAGGGTTAGGGTTAGGAATAGGGGAGGGTTAGTGTTTACATTTTAGGGTTAGGGTTTAGGGATAGGGTTAGGGTTAGGGTTAGGGTTAGAGTTAGGGTTAGGGTTAGGGTGATATTTTAGGGATAGGGTTAGGGTTAGGGTTACGGTTTAGGTTTAGGGTTAGGGTTAAGGTTAGGGTTTAGGGTTTAGAGTTAAGGTTAGGGTTAGAGTTAGGGTTTAGGCTTTAGGGTTAGGGTTAGTGTTAGGGTTTAGGGTTTAGTGTTAGGGTTAGGGTTAGGGTTAGGGTTAGGGTTTAGTGTTTATGGTTAGTGTTAGCGTTAGGTTTAGGGTTTGGGTTTAGTATTTAGGTTTAGGGTTAGGGTTAGTGTTAGGGTTAGGGTTAGGGTTAGGGTTAGGGTTAGGGACAGATTTAGGGTTTGGGACATGGTTAGGTTTACTGTTAGGTTAATATTAAGTTTAGGTTTTGTGTGATGCTTAAGTTTAGGTTTAGGGACAGGGTTAGTGACAGGGTGAGGATTAGAGTTAAGGTTGGAGAGACGGTAAGGGTCAGAGTTAGGTTTAGCGACAGTGTTAGGGTTAGGGATCAGGTAAGGTTAGGGTTTAGGGTTAGGGTTAGGGTTAGGGTTAGGAATAGGGGAGGGTTAGTGTTTACATTTTAGGGTTAGGGTTTAGGGATAGGGTTAGGGTTAGGGTTAGGGTTAGAGTTAGGGTTAGGGTTAGGGTTAGTGTTAGGTTTTAGTGATAGGGTTAGGGTTAGGGTTACATTTTAGGTTTAGGGTTAGGGTTAAGGTTAGGGTTTAGGGTTTAGGGTTAGGGTTAGGGTTAAAGTTACGGTTTAGGCTTTATGGTTAGGGTTAGTGTTAGGGTTTAGGGTTTAGGGTTAGGGTTAGGGTTAGGGTTAGGTTTAGGGTTTAGTGTTTATGGTTAGGGTTAGCATTAGGGTTAGGGTTTGGGTTTAGGTTTTAGGTTTAGGGTTAGGTTTAGTGTTAGGGTTTCGGGTTTAATGTTAGGGTTAAGGTTAGGGTTAGGGTTAGGTACACGTTTCGGGTTTGAGACTTGGTTAGGTTTAGTGTTAGGGTTATAGTTAAGTTTAGGTTTTGGCTGATGGTTAAGGTTAGGTTTAGGGACAGGGTTAGTTACAGGGTGAGGGTTAGAGTTAAAGATAGAGAGACTGTAAGGGTCAGAGTTAGGTTTAGCGACAGTGTTAGGGTTAGGGTTAGGGTTAGGTTAGGGTTAGGGTTAGGGTTAGGTTTAGGGTTAGGTTTTAGGAATGAGGTTAGGGTTAGGGTTACGGTTTAGGTTTAGGGTTAGGGTTAAGGTTAGGGTTAGGGTTAGGGTTAGGGTTAGGGTTAGGGTTAGGGTTAGGGTTAGGGTTAGGGTTAGGGTTACGGTTTAGGTTTAGGGTTAGGGTTAAGGTTAGGGTTTAGGGTTTAGGGTTAGGGTTAGGGTTAGGGTTAGCATTAGTTTTAGGGTTAGGGACAGGATTAGGGTTTGGGACATGGTTAGGTATACTGTTAGGGTTATATTAAGTTTAGGTTTTGTCTGATGCTTAAGTTTAGGTTTAGGGACAGGGTTAGTGACAGGGTGAGGGTTAGAGTTAAGGTTGGAGAGACGGTAAGGGTCAGAGTTAGGTTTAGCGACAGTGTTAGGGTTAGGGATCAGGTTAGGTTAGGGTTTAGGGTTAGGGTTAGGGTTAGGGTTAGGAATAGGGGAGGGTTAGTGTTTACATTTTAGGGTTAGGGTTTAGGGATAGGGTTAGTGTTAGGGTTAGGGTTAGAGTTAGGGTTAGGGTTAGGGTTAGATTTTAGGGATAGGGTTAGGGTTAGGGTTAATGTTTAGGTTTAGGGTTAGGGTTAAGTTTAGGGTTTAGGGTTTAGGGTTAGGGTTAGGGTTAGAGTTAGGGTTTAGGCTTTAGGGTTAGGGTTAGTGTTAGGGTTTAGGGTTTAGTGTTAGGGTTAGGGTTAGGGTTCGGGTTAAGGTTTAGTGTTTATGGTTAGTGTTAGCGTTAGGTTTAGGGTTTGGGTTTAGTGTTTAGGTTTAGGGTTAGGGTTAGTGTTAGGGTTAGGGTTAGGGTTAGGGTTAGGGACAGATTTAGGGTTTGGGACATGGTTAGGTTTACTGTTAGGTTAATATTAAGTTTAGGTTTTGTCTGATGCTTAAGTTTAGGTTTAGGGACAGGGTTAGTGACAGGGTGAGGGTTAGAGTTAAGGTTGGAGAGACGGTAAGGGTCAGAGTTAGGTTTAGCGACAGTGTTAGGGTTAGGGATCAGGTAGGTTAGGGTTTAGGGTTAGGGTTAGGGTTAGGGTTAGGAATAGGGGAGGGTTAGTGTTTACATTTTAGGGTTAGGGTTTAGGTATAGGGTTAGGGTTAGGGTTAGTGTTAGAGTTAGGGTTAGGGTTAGGGTTAGGGTTAGGTTTTAGTGATAGGGTTAGGGATAGGGTTACGGTTTAGGTTTAGGGTTAGTGTTAAGGTTAGGGTTTATGGTTTAGGGTTAGGGTTAGGGTTAAAGTTACGGTTTAGGCTTTAGGGTTAGGGTTAGTGTTAGGGTTTAGGGTTTAGGGTTAGGGTTAGGGTTAGGGTTAGGTTTATGGTTTAGTGTTTATGGTTAGGGTTAGCATTAGGGTTAGGGTTTGGGTTTAGGGTTTAGGTTTAGGGTTAGGGTTAGTGTTAGGGTTTCGGGTTTAATGTTAGGGTTAAGGTTAGGGTTAGGGTTAGGTACACGTTTCGGGTTTGAGACATGGTTAGGTTTAGTGTTAGGGTTATAGTTAAGTTTAGGTTTTGGCTGATGGTTAAGGTTAGGTTTAGGGACAGGGTTAGTTACAGGGTGAGGGTTAGAGTTAAAGATAGAGAGACGGTAAGGGTCAGAGTTAGGTTTAGCGACAGTGTTAGGGTTAGGGTTAGGGTTAGGTTAGGGTTAGGGTTAGGGTTAGGGTTAGGTTTTAGGAATGAGGTTAGGGTTAGGGTTACGGTTTAGGTTTAGGGTTAGGGTTAAGGTTAGGGTTTAGGGTTTAGGGTTAGGGTTAGGGTTAGGGTTAGCATTAGTTTTAGGGTTAGGGACAGGATTAGGGTTTGGGACATGGTTAGGTTTACTGTTAGGGTTATATTAAGTTTAGGTTTTGTCTGATGCTTAAGTTTAGGTTTAGGGACAGGGTTAGTGACAGGGTGAGGGTTAGAGTTAAGGTTGGAGAGACGGTACGGGTCAGAGTTAGGTTTAGCGACAGTGTTAGGGTTAGGGATCAGGTTAGGTTAGGGTTTAGG
>CM063103.1:37942500-37945000 GCA_031876335.1 Hipposideros larvatus
TTAGGGTTTAGGGTTAGGGTTAGGGTTAAAGTTACGGTTTAGGCTTTAGGGTTAGGGTTAGTGTTAGGGTTTAGGGTTTAGGGTTAGGGTTAGGGTTAGGGTTAGGTTTAGGGTTTAGTGTTTATGGTTAGGGTTAGCATTAGGGTTAGGGTTTGGGTTTAGGGTTTAGGTTTAGGGTTAGGGTTAGTGTTAGGGTTTCGGGTTTAATGTTAGGGTTAAGGTTAGGGTTAGGGTTAAGTACACGTTTCGGGTTTGAGACATGGTTAGGTTTAGTGTTAGGGTTATAGTTAAGTTTAGGTTTTGGCTGATGGTTAAGTTTAGGTTTAGGGACAGGGTTAGTTACAGGGTGAAGGTTAGAGTTAAAGATAGAGAGACGGTAAGGGTCAGAGTTAGGTTTAGCGACAGTGTTAGGGTTAGGGTTAGGGTTAGGTTAGGGTTAGGGTTAGGGTTAGGGTTAGGGTTAGGTTGTAGGAATGAGGTTAGGGTTAGGGTTACGGTTTAGGTTTAGGGTTAGGGTTAAGGTTAGGGTTTAGGGTTTAGGGTTAGGGTTAGGGTTAGGGTTAGCATTAGTTTTAGGGTTAGGGACAGGATTAGGGTTTGGGACATGGTTAGGTTTACTGTTAGGGTTATATTAAGTTTAGGTTTTGTCTGATGCTTAAGTTTAGGTTTAGGGACAGGGTTAGTGACAGGGTGAGGGTTAGAGTTAAGGTTGGAGAGACGGTACGGGTCAGAGTTAGGTTTAGCGACAGTGTTAGGGTTAGGGATCAGGTTAGGTTAGGGTTTAGGGTTAGGGTTAAGGTTAGGGTTAGGAATAGGGGAGGGTTAGTGTTTACATTTTAGGGTTAGGGTTTAGGGATAGGGTTAGGGGTTAGGGTTAGGGTTAGAGTTAGGTTTAGGTTTAGGGTTAAGGTTAGGTTTTAGGGATAGGGTTAAGGTTAGGGTTACGGTTTAGGTTTAGGGTTAGGGTTAAGGTTAGGGTTTAGGGTTTAGGCTTTGGGTTAGGGTTAAAGTTAGGGTTTAGGCTTTAGGATTAGGGTTAGTGTTAGGGTTTAGGGTTTAGGGTTAGGGTTAGGGTTAGGGTTAGGTTTAGGGTTTAGTGTTTATGGTTAGGGTTAGCGTTAGGGTTAGGGTTTGGGTTAGGGTTTAGGTTTAGGGTTAGGGTTAGTGTTAGGGTTTCGGGTTTAGTGTTAGGGTTAAGGTTAGGGTTAGGGTTAGGTACACGTTTCGGGGTTTGAGACATGGTTAGGTTTAGTGTTAGGGTTATAGTTAAGTTTAGGTTTTGGCTGATGGTTAAGGTTAGGTTTAGGGACAGGGTTAGTTACAGGGTGAGAGTTAGAGTTAAAGATAAGAGACGGTAAGTGTCAGAGTTAGGTTTAGCGACAGTGTCAGGGTTAGGGTTAGGGTTAGGTTAGGGTTAGGGTTAGGGTTAGGGTTAGGGTTAGGTTTTAGGGATAGGGTTAGGGTTAGGGTTACGGTTTAGGTTTAGGGTTAGGGTTAAGGTTAGGGTTTAGGGTTTAGGGTTAGGGTTAGGGTTAGGGTTAGCATTAGTTTTAGGGTTAGAGACAGGATTAGGGTTTGGGACATGGTTAGGTTTACTGTGAGGGTTATATTAAGTTTAGGTTTTGTCTGATGCTTAAGTTTAGGTTTAGGGACAGGTTTAGTGACAGGGTGAGGGTTAGAGTTAAGGTTGGAGAGACGGTAAGGGTCAGAGTTAGGTTTAGCGACAGTGTTAGGGTTAGGGATCAGGTTAGGTTAGGGTTTAGGGTTAGGGTTAGGGTTAGGGTTAGGAATAGGGGAGGGTTAGTGTTTACATTTTAGGGTTAGGGTTTAGGGATAGGGTTAGGGTTAGGGTTAGGGTTAGAGTTAGGGTTAGTGTTAGGGTTAGGTTTTAGGGATAGGGTTAGGGTTAGGGTTACGGTTTAGTGTTTATGGTTAGGGTTAGCTTTAGGGTTAGGGTTTGGGTTTAGTGTTTAGGTTTAGGGTTAGGGTTAGTGTTAGGGTTAAGGTTAGGGTTAGGGTTAGGGTTAGGGACAGGATTAGGGTTTGGGTCATGGTTAGGTTTACTGTTAGGGTAATATTAAGTTTAGGTTTTGTCTGATGCTTAAGTTTAGGTTTAGGGACAGGGTTAGTGACAGGGTGAGGGTTAGAGTTAAGGTTGGAGAGACGGTACGGGTCAGAGTTAGGTTTAGCGACAGTGTTAGGGTTAGGGATCAGGTTAGGTTAGGGTTTAGGGTTAGGGTTAAGGTTAGGGTTAGGAATAGGGGAGGGTTAGTGTTTACATTTTAGGGTTAGGGTTTAGGGATAGGGTTAGGGTTAGGGTTAGGGTTAGAGTTAGGTATAGGGTTAGGGTTAGGGTTAGGTTTTAGGGATAGGGTTAGGGTTAGGGTTACGGTTTAGGTTTAGGGTTAGGGTTAAGGTTAGGGTTTAGGGTTTAGGGTTAGGTTTGGGTTAAAGTTAGGGTTTAGGCTTCAGGATTAGGGTTAGTGTTAGGGTTTAGGGT
>CM063103.1:37950000-37955000 GCA_031876335.1 Hipposideros larvatus
GTCAGAGTTAGGTTTAGCGACAGTGTCAGGGTTAGGGTTAGGGTTAGGTTAGGGTTAGGGTTAGGGTTAGGGTTAGGGTTAGGTTTTATGGATAGGGTTAGGGTTAGGGTTACGGTTTAGGTTTAGGGTTAGGGTTAAGGTTAGGGTTTAGGGTTTAGGGTTAGGGTTAGGGTTAGGGTTAGCATTAGTTTTAGGGTTAGAGACAGGATTAGGGTTTGGGACATGGTTAGGTTTACTGTGAGTGTTATATTAAGTTTAGGTTTTGTCTGATGCTTAAGTTTAGGTTTAGGGACAGGGTTAGTGACAGGGTGAGGGTTAGAGTTAAGGTTGGAGAGACGGTAAGAGTCAGAGTTAGGTTTAGCGACAGTGTTAGGGTTAGGGATCAGGTTAGGTTAGGGTTTAGGGTTAGGGTTAGGGTTAGGGTTAGGAATAGGGGAGGGTTAGTGTTTACATTTTAGGGTTAGGGTTTAGGGATAGGGTTAGGGTTAGGGTTAGGGTTAGAGTTAGGGTTAGTGTTAGGGTTAGGTTTTAGGGATAGGGTTAGGGTTAGGGTTACGGTTTAGTGTTTATGGTTAGGGTTAGCTTTAGGGTTAGGGTTTGGGTTTAGTGTTTAGGTTTAGGGTTAGAGTTAGTGTTAGGGTTAGGGTTAGGGTTAGGGTTAGGGTTAGGGACAGGATTAGGGTTTGGGTCATGGTTAGGTTTACTGTTAGGGTAATATTAAGTTTAGTTTTTGTCTGATGCTTAAGTTTAGGTTTAGGGACAGGGTTAGTGACAGGGTGAGGGTTAGAGTTAAGGTTGGAGATACGGTAAGGGTCAGAGTTAGGTTTAGCGACAGTGTTAGGGTTAGGGATCAGGTTAGGTTAGGGTTTAGGGTTAGGGTTAGGGTTAGGGTTAGGAATAGGAGAGGGTTAGTGTTTACATTTTAGGGTTAGGGTTTAGGGATAGGGTTAGGGTTAGGGTTAGGGTTAGAGTTAGGGTTAGGGTTAGGGTTAGGGTTAGGGTTAGGTTTTAGGGATAGTGTTAGGGTTAGGGTTACGGTTTAGGTTTAGGGTTAGGGATAAGGTTAGGGTTTAGGGTTTAGGGTTAGGGTTAGGGTTAGAGTTAGGGTTTAGGCTTTAGGGTTAGGGTTAGTGTTAGGGTTTAGGGTTTAGGGTTAGGGTTAGGGTTAGGGTTAGGTTTAGGGTTTAGGTTTAGGGTTAGGGTTAGTGTTAGGGTTTCGGGTTTAGTGTTAGGGTTAAGGTTAGGGTTAGGGTTAGGGTTAGGTTTTAGGGATAGGGTTAGTGTTAGGGTTACGGTTTAGGTTTAGGGTTAGCGTTAAGGTTAGGGTTTAGGGTTTAGGGTTAGGGTTAGGGTTAGGGTTAGCATTAGGTTTAGGGTTAGGGACAGGATTAGGGTTTGGGACATGGTTAGGTTTACTGTTAGGGTTATATTAAGTTTAGGTTTTGTCTGATGCTTAAGTTTAGGTTTAGGGACAGGGTTAGTGACAGGGTGAGGGTTAGAGTTAAGGTTGGAGAGACGGTAAGCGTCAGAGTTAGGTGTAGCGACAGTGTTAGGGTTAGGGATCAGGTTAGGTTAGTGTTTAGGGTTAGGGTAAGGGTTAGGGTTAGGAATAGGGGAGGGTTAGTGTTTACATTTTAGGGTTAGGGTTTAGGGATAGGGTTAGGGTTAGGTTTAGGGTTAGGTTTTAAGGATAGGGTTAGGGTTAGGATTTAGGGTTAGGGTTAGGGTTAGAGTTAGGGTTTAGGCTTTAGGATTAGGGTTAGTGTTAGGGTTTAGGGTTTAGGGTTAGGGTTAGGGTTAGGGTTAGGGTTAGGGTTTAGTGCTTATGGTTAGGGTTAGCGTTAGGGTTAGGGTTTGGTTTTAGTGTTTAGGTTTAGGGTTAGGGTTAGTGTTAGGGTTTCGAGTTTAGTGTTAGGGTTAAGGTTAGGGTTAAGGTTAGGTACACGTTTCGGGTTTGAGACATGGTTAGGTTTAGTGTTAGGGTTATAGTTAAGTTTAGGTTTTGGCTGATGGTTAAGGTTTGGTTTCGGGACAGGGTTAGTTACAGGGTGAGGGTTAGAGTTAAAGATAGAGAGACGGTAAGGGTCAGAGTTAGGTTTAGCGACAGTGTTAGGGTTAGGTTTAGGGTTAGAGTTAGGGTTTAGGGTTAGGGTTAGGGTTAGGGTTTAGGATTTATGGTTAGGGTTATGGTTAGGTTAGGGTTAGGGGCAGGATTAGGGTTTGGGACATGGTTAGGTTTACTGTTAGGGTTATATTAAGTTTAGGTTTTGTCTGATGCTTAAGTTTAGGTTTAGGGACAGGGTTAGTGACAGGGTGAGGGTTAGAGTTAAGGTTGGAGAGACGGTAAGAGTAAGAGTTAGGTTTAGCGACAGTGTTAGGGTTAGGGATCAGGTTAGGTTAGGGTTTAGGGTTAGCCTTAGGGTTAGGGTTAGGAATAGGGAGGGTTAGTGTTTACATTTTAGGGTTACGGTTTAGGGATAGGGTTAGTGTTAGGGTTAGGTTTAGAGTTAGGGTTAGGTTTAGGGTTAGGGTTAGGGTTAGGTTTTAGGGATAGGGTTAGGGTTAGGGTTACGGTTTAGGTTTAGGGTTAGGGTTAAGGTTAGGGTTTAGGGTTTAGTGTTAGCGTTAGGGTTAGAGTTAGGGTTTAGGCTTTAGGGTTAGGGTTAGTGTTAGGATTTAGGGTTTAGGGTTAGGGTTAGGGTTATGGTTAGGGTTTAGTGTTTATGGTTAGGGTTAGCATTAGGGTTAGGGTTTGGGTTTAGGGTTTAGGTATAGGGTTAGGGTTAGTGTTAGGGTTTCGGGTTTAGTGTTAGGGTTAAGGTTAGGGTTAGGGTTAGGTACACGTTTCGGGTTTGAGACATGGTTAGGTTTAGTGTTAGGGTTATAGTTAAGTTTAGGTTTTGGGTGATGGTTAAGGATAGGTTTAGGGACAGGGTTAGTTACAGGGTGAGGGTTACAGTTAAAGATAGAGAGACGGTAAGGGTCAGAGTTAGGTTTATCGACAGTGTTAGGGTTAGGGTTAGGGTTAGGTTAGGGTTAGGGTTAGAGTTAGGGTTTAGGGTTAGGGTTAGGGTTAGGGTTTAGGATTTAGGGTTAGGGTTATGGTTATGGTTAGGGTTAGGGTTAGGGGCAGGATTAGGGTTTGGGAAATGGTTAGGTTTAGTGTAGGGTTATAGTTAAGTTTTGGTTTTGGCTGATGGTTAAGGTTAGTTTTAGGGACAGGTTTAGTGACAGGGTGAGGGTTAGAGTTAAGTTTAGAGAGACGGTAAGGGTCAGAGTTAGGTTTAGCGAGAGTGTTAGTGTTAGGAATCAGGTTAGGTTAGGGTTTAGGGTTAGGGTTAGGGTTAGGGTTAGGAATAGGGGAGGGTTAGTGTTTACATTTTAGGGTTAGGGTTTAGGGATAGGGTTAGAGTTATGGTTAGGGTTAGGGTTAGAGTTAGGATTTAGGCTTTAGGGTTAGGGTTAGAGTTAGAGTTAGGGTTTGGGTTTAGGGTTAGGGTTAGGGTTAGAGTTAGGGTTTAGGCTTTAGGGTTAGGGTTAGTGTTAGGGTTTAGGGTTTAGGGTTAGGGTTAGGGTTAGGGTTAGGGTTTAGTGTTTATGGTTAGGGTTAGCGTTAGGGTTAGGGTTTAGGTTTAGGGTTTAGGTTTAGGGTTAGGGTTAGGTACACGTTTCGGGTTTGAGACATGGTTAGGTTTAGTGTTAGGGTTATAGTTAAGTTTAGGTTTTGGCTGATGGTTAAGGTTTGGTTTCGGGACAGGGTTAGTTAAAGTGTGAGGGTTAGAGTTAAAGATAGAGAGACGGTAAGGGTCAGAGTTAGGTTTAGCGACAGTGTTAGGGTTAGGGATCAGGTTAGGTTAGGGTTTAGGGTTAGGGTTAGGGTTAGGGTTTAGGATTTAGGATTAGGTTTATGGTTAGGGTTAGGGTTAGGGTTAGGGGCAGGATTAGGGTTTGGGACATGGTTAGGTTTACTGTTAGGGTTATATTAAGTTTAGGTTTTGTCTGATGCTTAAGTTTAGGTTTAGGGACAGGGTTAGTGACAGGGTGAGGGTTAGAGTTAAGGTTGGAGAGACGGTAAGGGTCAGAGTTAGGTTTAGCGACAGTGTTAGGGTTAGGGATCAGGTTAGGTTAGGGTTTAGGGTTAGGGTTAGGGTTAGGGTTAGGAATAGGGGAGGGTTAGTGTTTACATTTTAGGGTTAGGGTTTAGGGATAGGGTTAGTGTTAGGGTTAGTGTTAGAGTTAGGGTTAGTGTTAGGGTTAGGTTTTAGGGATAGGGTTAGGGTTAGGGTTACGGTTTAGTGTTTATGGTTAGGGTTAGCTTTAGGGTTAGGGTTTGGGTTTAGTGTTTAGGTTTAGGGTTAGGGTTAGTGTTAAGGTTAGGGTTAAGGTTAGGGTTAGGGTTAGGGACAGGATTAGGGTTTGGGTCATGGTTAGGTTTACTGTTAGGGTAATATTAAGTTTAGGTTTTGTCTGATGCTTAAGTTTAGGTTTAGGGACAGGGTTAGTGACAGGGTGAGGGTTAGAGTTAAGGTTGGAGATACGGTAAGGGTCAGAGTTAGGTTTAGCGACAGTGTTAGGGTTAGGGATCAGGTTAGGTTAGGGTTTAGGGTTAGGGTTAGGGTTAGGGTTAGGAATAGGAGAGGGTTAGTGTTTACATTTTAGGGTTAGGGTTTAGGGATAGGGTTAGCGTTAGGGTTAGGGTTAGAATTAGGGTTAGGGTTAGGGTTAGGGTTAGGTTTTAGGGATAGGGTTAGGTTTAGGGTTACGGATTAGGTTTAGGGTTAGGGATAAGGTTAGGGTTTAGGGTTTAGTGTTAGGGTTAGGGTTAGAGTTAGGGTTTAGGCTTTAGGGTTAGGGTTAGTGTTAGGGTTTAGGGTTTAGGGTTAGGGTTAGGGTTAGGGTTAGGTTTAGGGTTTAGGTTTAGGGTTAGGGTTAGTGTTAGGGTTTCGGGTTTAGTGTTAGGGTTAAGGTTAGGGTTAGGGTTAGGGTTAGGTTTTAGGGAT
>CM063103.1:37957500-37962500 GCA_031876335.1 Hipposideros larvatus
TTAGGGTTAGGGTTAGGTTTTAAGGATAGGGTTAGGGTTAGGATTTAGGGTTAGGGTTAGGGTTAGAGTTAGGGTTTAGGCTTTAGGATTAGGGTTAGTGTTAGGGTTTAGGGTTTAGGGTTAGGGTTAGGGTTAGGGTTAGGGTTAGGGTTTAGTGCTTATGGTTAGGGTTAGCGTTAGGGTTAGGGTTTGGTTTTAGTGTTTAGGTTTAGGGTTAGGGTTAGTGTTAGGGTTTCGAGTTTAGTGTTAGGGTTAAGGTTAGGGTTAAGGTTAGGTACACGTTTCGGGTTTGAGACATGGTTAGGTTTAGTGTTAGGGTTATAGTTAAGTTAGGTTTTGGCTGATGGTTAAGGTTTGGTTTCGGGACAGGGTTAGTTACAGGGTGAGGGTTAGAGTTAAAGATAGAGAGACGGTAAGGGTCAGAGTTAGGTTTAGCGACAGTGTTAGGGTTAGGTTTAGGGTTAGAGTTAGGGTTTAGGGTTAGGGTTAGGGTTAGGGTTTAGGATTTATGGTTAGGGTTATGGTTAGGTTAGGGTTAGGGGCAGGATTAGGGTTTGGGACATGGTTAGGTTTACTGTTAGGGTTATATTAAGTTTAGGTTTTGTCGGATGCTTAAGTTTAGGTTTAGGGACAGGGTTAGTGACAGGGTGAGGGTTAGAGTTAAGGTTGGAGAGACGGTAAGAGTAAGAGTTAGGTTTAGCGACAGTGTTAGGGTTAGGGATCAGGTTAGGTTAGGGTTTAGGGTTAGCCTTAGGGTTAGGGTTAGGAATAGGGAGGGTTAGTGTTTACATTTTAGGGTTACGGTTTAGGGATAGGGTTAGTGTTAGGGTTAGGTTTAGAGTTAGGGTTAGGATTAGGGTTAGGGTTAGGGTTAGGTTTTAGGGATAGGGTTAGGGTTAGGGTTACGGTTTAGGTTTAGGGTTAGGGTTAAGGTTAGGGTTTAGGGTTTAGTGTTAGCGTTAGGGTTAGAGTTAGGGTTTAGGCTTTAGGGTTAGGGTTAGTGTTAGGATTTAGGGTTTAGGGTTAGGGTTAGCGTTATGGTTAGGGTTTAGTGTTTATGGTTAGGGTTAGCATTAGGGTTAGGGTTTGGGTTTAGGGTTTAGGTATAGGGTTAGGGTTAGTGTTAGGGTTTCGGGTTTAGTGTTAGGGTTAAGGTTAGGGTTAGGGTTAGGTACACGTTTCGGGTTTGAGACATGGTTAGGTTTAGTGTTAGGGTTATATTTAAGTTTAGGTTTTGGGTGATGGTTAAGGATAGGTTTAGGGACAGGGTTAGTTACAGGGTGAGGGTTACAGTTAAAGATAGAGAGACGGTAAGGGTCAGAGTTAGGTTTATCGACAGTGTTAGGGTTAGGGTTAGGGTTAGGTTAGGGTTAGGGTTAGAGTTAGGGTTTAGGGTTAGGGTTAGGGTTAGGGTTTAGGATTTAGGTTTAGGGTTATGGTTAGGGTTAGGGTTAGGGTTAGGGGCAGGATTAGGGTTTGGGAAATGGTTAGGTTTAGTGTAGGGTTATAGTTAAGTTTTGGTTTTGGCTGATGGTTAAGGTTAGTTTTAGGGACAGGTTTAGTGACAGGGTGAGGGTTAGAGTTAAGTTTAGAGAGACGGTAAGGGTCAGAGTTAGGTTTAGCGACAGTGTTAGTGTTAGGAATCAGGTTAGGTTAGGGTTTAGGGTTAGGGTTAGGGTTAGGGTTAGGAATAGGGGAGGGTTAGTGTTTACATTTTAGGGTTAGGGTTTAGGGATAGGGTTAGAGTTATGGTTAGGGTTAGGGTTAGAGTTAGGATTTAGGCTTTAGGGTTAGGGTTAGAGTTAGAGTTAGGGTTTGGGTTTAGGGTTAGGGTTAGGGTTAGAGTTAGGGTTTAGGCTTTAGGGTTAGGGTTAGTGTTAGGGTTTAGGCTTTAGGGTTAGGGTTAGGGTTAGGGTTAGGGTTTAGTGTTTATGGTTAGGGTTAGCGTTAGGGTTAGGGTTTAGGTTTAGGGTTTAGGTTTAGGGTTAGGGTTAGGTACACGTTTCGGGTTTGAGACATGGTTAGGTTTAGTGTTAGGGTTATAGTTAAGTTTAGGTTTTGGCTGATGGTTAAGGTTTGGTTTCGGGACTGGGTTAGTTAAAGTGTGAGGGTTAGAGTTAAAGATAGAGAGACGGTAAGGGTCAGAGTTAGGTTTAGCGACAGTGTTAGGGTTAGGGATCAGGTTAGGTTAGGGTTTAGGGTTAGGGTTAGGGTTAGGGTTTAGGATTTAGGATTAGGTTTATGGTTAGGGTTAGGGTTAGGGTTAGGGGCAGGATTAGGGTTTGGGACATGGTTAGGTTTACTGTTAGGGTTATATTAAGTTTAGGTTTTGTCTGATGCTTAAGTTTAGGTTTAGGGACAGGGTTAGTGACAGGGTGAGGGTTAGAGTTAAGGTTGGAGAGACGGTAAGGGTCAGAGTTAGGTTTAGCGACAGTGTTAGGGTTAGGGATCAGGTTAGGTTAGGGTTTAGGGTTAGGGTTAGGGTTAGGGTTAGGAATAGGGGAGGGTTAGTGTTTACATTTTAGGGTTAGGGTTTAGGTATAGGGTTAGTGTTAGTGTTAGGGTTAGATTTAGGGTTAGGGTTAGGGTTAGGGTTAGGGTTAGGTTTTAGGGATAGGGTTAGGGTTAGGGTTACAGTTTAGGTTTAGGGTTAGAGTTAAGGTTAGGGTTTAGGGTTTAGGGTTAGGGTTAGGGTTAGAGTTAGGGTTTAGGCTTTAGGTTTAGGGTTAGTGTTAGGGTTTAGGGTTTAGGGTTAGGGTTAGGGTTAGAGTTAGGGTTAGGGTTTAGTGTTTATGGTTAGTGTTAGCGTTAGGGTTAGGGTTTGGGTTTAGGGTTTAGGTTTAGGGTTAGGGTTAGTGTTAGGGTTTTGGGTTTAGTGTTAGGGTTAAGGTTAGGGTTAGGATTAGGTACACGTTTCGGGTTTGAGACATGGTTAGGTTTAGTGTTAGGGTTATAGTTAAGTTTAGGTTTTGTCTTATGCTTAAGTTTAGGTTTAGGGACAGGGTTAGTGACAGGGTGAGGGTTAGAGTTAAGGTTGGAGAGACGGTAAGGGTCAGAGTTAGGTGTAGCGACAGTGTTAGGGTTACGGTTAATATTAGAGGCAGAGTTAGGGTTAAGGTTAGCGTTAGGGTTAGGGTTCGTGTTAGGATTAGGGTTAAGTACAGAGTTGGGAAGAGTGTTAGGGCTCCATTTAGAGTTAGGTCTAGGGATACGTTTAGATTTAGGTTTTGGGTTAGGAAAAGGGTTAGCTACAGGGGCAGGAATAGGGTAGGGATACAGTGAGTGTTAGAGTTAGGATTAGGGTTAGGGTTAGGGTTAGGGTTTGAGTTAGGGTTAGGGTTAGGGTTTAGGGTTACAGTTAGGGTTAGGATTAAGGTTTAGTGTTTAGGGTTTAGTCTTTAGGGTTAGGGTTAGCCTTAGGGTTGGGTTAGGTTTAGGGTTAGGGTTTAGGGTTAGGGTTATGGTTAGGGTTAGGGACAGGATTAGGGTTTGGGACATGGTTAGGTTTAGTGTTAGGGTTATAGTTAGGTTTAGGTTTTGTCTGATGCTTAAGTTTAGGTTTAGGGACAGGGTTACTGACAGGGTTTGGGTTAGAGTTAAGGGTGGAGAGACGGTAAGGGTCAGAGTTAGGTTTAGCGACAGTGTTAGGGTTAGGGTTAATATTAGAGTCAGAGTTAAGGTTAAGGTTAGCGTTATGGTTAGAAGCAGATTCGGTTGAGTGATAGTGTTAGTATTAGTGACAGGCTTAGTGGTAGTGTTAGAGTTAGGGTTTGGGACAGTGTTAGGGTTTGGTTTGGAGTTGAGTTTAGTGTTAGGTTTCAGTTTACGGCTATGGTATGTGTTAGAGACAGGGTGGCCTTCGGATTAGGGTAGGGATAGGGTCAGGCACAGGGATAGGGATATGGTTATGCTTAGGGTTGGGATTAGAAACAGGTTTAAAGTTAGGGTCAGGGTTAGAGACAGGTATGGTTAGGGTTAGGGTCAAGGTATAGGTAAGATTTAGGTTAAGATTAGGGACAGGTTACAGTTAGGTTTAAGGTTAGGCACAAGATTAGGGCTAGGGTTGAGGTGTATGTTAGTGTCAGGGTTAGGTCTGAAGTAGGATTAGAGTTAGGGTTAGAATTAGAGTTAGGGGAACGGTTAGGATTAAGGATAGGTTTAGGGTTAACGTTACGCACAGGAATAGGGTTAGTGTTAGGGTTATGATTAGGGATAGGTACAGAGTTAGGTTGAAGAGTACGAACAGGCTTATGGATTATTAGGGTTAGGGTTTATGACACAATTAAGGTCACGGTTAGAGTTACACTTAGCTTTACCGACATGGTTAGCTTTAGGGTTACTGTGAGCGTTAAGTTTAGGGACAGGTTAAGGGTTAGTGTTAGAGTTAGGGTCAGGGCTAGGGTTAGGTTTCTGGTTCGATTTACATTTAGGGTTATGGTTAAAGACAAGCTAGTGTTCTGGTTAGGATTAGGGTTTCCGTTAAAATTAGGGACACAGTTAAGGTTACTGTAAGGTTTAGGGTTAGTGATAAAGACACGGTTTGGTTTAGGGTATGGGTTTGGGTGAGATTCAGTGTTAGGGACAGGTTAGGGTAGGATTAGTGTTAGGGTACAGGCAGTTTTCGGGTTAGAGTTACAAAATTCGTTATGAGTAACTGTAAAAACAGGGGTAGGGTTAGTGAAGTCGTTAGGGTTATGGTTAGGGTTAGCTACAGGGTTTGGTTTAGGGAGATGGTTAGGTTTGGGGTTTGTGTGAAGTTTAGAAAAAGGGTTATTTTCAGAGTTCGGTTTAGGAAAAGGGTTACAATAACAGGGTTTGGATTAAGAAGAGTATGCATGGTAGGCACACGGATGGCTTAGGGTTCGCATGAGGGTGAGGAATACATTTGGGGTTTTCATTTGACATAGGGGAAGTCTTAGGGTTAGAGACAAGGTTAAGGTTAGGGACAGCATTAGGGTTAGAGACAAGATTAAGGTTAGGGACACTGTCAGGGTTAGTGT
>CM063103.1:37965000-37972500 GCA_031876335.1 Hipposideros larvatus
TTAGTGTTAGGGTTTAGGGTATAGTGTTAGGGTTAGGTTTAGGGTTAGGGTTAGGGTTAGGGTTTAGTGTTTATGGTTAGTGTTAGCGTTAGGGTTTTGGTTTAGTGTTTAGGTTTAGGGTTAGGGTTAGTGTTAGGGTTAGGGTTAGGGTTAGGGTTAGGGTTAGGGTTAGGGACAGGATTAGGGTTTGGGACATGGTTAGGTTTACTGTTAGGGTAATATTAAGTTTAGGTTTTGTCTGATGCTTAAGTTTAGGTTTAGGGACAGGGTTAGTGACAGGTGAGGGTTAGAGTTAAGGTTGGAGAGACGGTAAGGGTCAGAGTTAGGTTTAGCGACAGTGTTAGGGTTAGGGATCAGCTTAGGTTAGGGTTTAGGGTTAGGGTTAGGGTTAGGGTTAGGAATAGGGGAGGGTTAGTGTTTACATTTTAGGGTTAGGGTTTAGGGATAGGGTTAGTGTTAGGGTTAGGGTTAGAGTTAGGGTTAAGGTTAGGGTTAGTGTTAGGTTTTAGGGATAGGGTTAGGGTTAGGGTTACGGTTTAGGTTTAGGGTTAGGGTTAAGGTTAGGGTTTAGGGTTTAGGGTTAGGGTTAGGGTTAAAGTTAGGGTTTAGGCTTTAGGGTTAGGGTTAGTGTTAGGGTTTAGGGTTTAGGGTTAGGGTTAGGGTTAGGGTTAGGTTTAGGGTTTAGTGTTTATGGTTAGGGTTAGCGTTAGGGTTAGGGTTTGGGTTAAGGGTTTAGGTTTAGGGTTAGGGTTAGTGTTAGGGTTTCGGGTTTAGTGTCAGGGTTAAGGTTAGGGTTTAGGGTTTAGGGTTAGGGTTAGGGTTAGGGTTAGGGTTAGCATTAGTTTTAGGGTTAGGGACAGGATTAGGGTTTGGGACATGGTTAGGTGTACTGTTAGGGTTATATTAAGTTTAGGTTTTGTCTGATGCTTAAGTTTAGGTTTAGGGACAGGGTTAGTGACAGGGTGAGGGTTAGAGTTAAGGTTGGAGAGACGGTAAGGGTCAGAGTTAGGTTTAGCGACAGTGTTAGGGTTAGGGATCAGGTTAGGTTAGGGTTTAGGGTTAGGGTTAGGGTTAGGGTTAGGAATAGGGGAGGGTTAGTGTTTACATTTTAGGGTTAGGGTTTAGGGATAGGGTTAGGGTTAGGGTTAGGGTTAGAGTTAGGGTTAGAGTTAGGGTTAGGGTTAGGTTTTAGGGATAGGGTTAGGGTTAGGGTTACGGTTTAGGTTTAGGGTTAGGGTTAAGGTTAGGGTTTAGGGTTTAGGGTTAGGGTTAGGGTTAGAGTTAGGGTTTAGGCTTTAGAGTTAGGGTTAGTGTTAGGGTTAGGTTTAGGGTTTAGTGTTTATGGTTAGGGTTAGCGTTAGGGTTAGGGTTTGGGTTTAGGGTTTAGGTTTAGGGTTAGGGTTAGTGTTAGGGTTTCGGGTTTAGTGTCAGGGTTAAGGTTAGGGTTAGGGTTAGGTACACGTTTCGGGTTTGAGACATGGTTAGGTTTAGTGTTAGGGTTATAGATAAGTTTAGGTTTTGGCTGATGGTTAAGGTTAGGTTTAGGGACAGGGTTAGTTACAGGTTGAGGGTTAGAGTTAAAGATAGAGATACGGTAAGGGTCAGAGTTAGGTTTAGCGACAGTGTTAGGGTTAGGGTTAGGGTTAGGTTAGGGTTAGGGTTAGGGTTAGGGTTAGGGTTAGGGTTAGGTTTTAGGGATAGGGTTAGGGTTAGGGTTACGGTTTAGGTTTAGGGTTAGCGTTAAGGTTAGGGTTTAGGGTTTAGGGTTAGGGTTAGGGTTAGCATTAGTTTTGGGGTTAGGGACAGGATTAGGGTTTGGGACATGGTTAGGTTTACTGTAAGGGTTATATTAAGTTTAGGTTTTGTCTGATGCTTAAGTTTAGGTTTAGGGACAGTGTTAGTGACAGGGTGAGGGTTAGAGTTAAGGTTGGAGAGACGGTAAGGGTCAGAGTTAGGTTTAGCGACAGTGTTAGGGTTAGGGATCAGGTTAGGTTAGGGTTTAGGGTTAGGGTTAGGGTTAGGGTTAGGAATAGGGGAGGGTTAGTGTTTACATTTTAGGGTTAGGTTTTAGGGATAGGGTTAGTGTTAGGGTTAGGGTTAGGGTTAGGGTTAGGTTTTAGGGATAGGGTTAGGGTTAGGGTTACGGTTTAGGTTTAGGGTTAGGGTTAAGGTTAGGGTTTAGGGTTTAGGGTTAGGTTAGGGTTAGTGTTAGTGTTTAGGCTTTAGGGTTAGGGTTAGTGTTAGGGTTTAGGGTTTAGTGTTAGGGTTAGGGTTAGGGTTAGGGTTAGGGTTAGGGTTAGGGTTTAGTGTTTATGGTTAGTGTTAGCGTTAGGGTTAGGGTTTGGGTTTAGTGTTTAGGTTTAGGGTTAGGGTTAGTGTTAGGGTTAGGGTTAGGGTTAGGGTTAGGGTTAGGGACAGGATTAGTGTTTGGGACATGGTTAGGTTTACTGTTAGGGTAATATTAAGTTTAGGTTTTGTCTGATGCTTAAGTTTAGGTTTAGGGACAGGGTTAGTGACAGGTGACGGTTAGAGTTAAGGTTGGAGAGACGGTAAGGGTCAGAGTTAGGTTTAGCGACAGTGTTAGGGTTAGGGATCATGTTAGGTTAGCGTTTAGGGTTAGGGTTAGGGTTAGGGTTAGGAATAGGGGAGGGTTAGTGTTTACATTTTAGGGTTAGGGTTTAGGGATAGGGTTAGGTTTAGGGTTAGGGTTAGAGTTAGTGTTAGGGTTAGGGTTAGGGTTAGGTTTTAGGGATAGGGTTAGGGTTAGGGTTACGGTTTAGGTTTAGGGTTAGGGTTAAAGTTAGGGTTTAGGTTTTAGGGTTAGGGTTAGGGTTAAAGTTAGGGTTTAGGCTTTAGGGTTAGGGTTAGTGTTAGGGTTTAGGGTTTAGGGTTAGGGTTAGGGTTAGGTTTAGGGTTTAGTGTTTATGGTTAGGGTTAGCGTTAGGGTTAGGGTTTGGGTTTAGGGTTTAGGTTTAGGGTTAGGGTTAGTGTTAGGGTTTCGGGTTTAGTGTCAGGGTTAATGTTAGGGTTTAGGGTTTAGGGTTAGGGTTAGGGTTACGGTTAGGGTTAGCATTAGTTTTAGGGTTAGGGACAGGATTAGGGTTTGGGACATGGTTAGGTTTACTGTTAGGGTTATATTAAGTTTAGGTTTTGTCTGATGCTTAAGTTTAGGTTTAGGGACACGGTTAGTGACAGGGTGAGGGTTAGAGTTAAGGTTGGAGAGACGGTAAGGGTCAGAGTTAGGTTTAGCGACAGTTTTAGGGTTAGGGATCAGGTTAGGTTAGGGTTTAGGGTTAGGGTTAGGGTTAGGGTTAGGAATAGGGGAGGGTTAGTGTTTACATTTTAGGGTTAGGGTTTAGGGATAGGGTTAGGGTTAGGGTTAGGGTTAGAGTTAGGGTTAGGGTTAGGGTTAGGGTTAGGTTTTAGGGATAGGGTTAGGGTTAGGGTTACGGTTTAGGTTTAGGGTTAGGGTTAAGGTTAGGGTTTAGGGTTTAGGGTTAGGGTTAGGGTTAAAGTTAGGGTTTAGGCTTTAGGGTTAGGGTTAGTGTTAGGGTTTAGGGTTTAGGGTTAGGGTTAGGGTTAGGGTTAGGTTTAGGGTTTAGTGTTTATGGTTAGGGTTAGCGTTAGGGTTAGGGTTTGGGTTTAGGGTTTAGGTTTAGGGTTAGGGTTAGTGTTAGGGTTTCGGGTTTAGTGTCAGGGTTAAGGTTAGGGTTAGGGTTAGGTACACGTTTCGGGTTTGAGACATGGTTAGGTTTAGTGTTAGGGTTATAGTTAAGTTTAGGTTTTGGCTGATGGTTAAGGTTAGGTTTAGGGACAGGGTTAGTTACAGGTTGAGGGTTAGAGTTAAAGATAGAGAGACGGTAAGGGTCAGAGTTAGGTTTAGCGACAGTGTTAGGGTTAGGGTTAGGGTTAGGTTAGGGTTAGGGTTAGGGTTAGGGTTAGGGTTAGGGTTAGGGTTAGGGTTAGGTTTTAGGGATAGGGTTAGGGTTAGGGTTACGGTTTAGGTTTAGGGTTAGGGTTAAGGTTAGGGTTTAGGGTTTAGGGTTAGGGTTAGGGTTAGGGTTAGCATTAGTTTTAGGGTTAGGGACAGGATTAGGGTTTGGGACATGGTTAGGTTTACTGTTAGGGTTATATTAAGTTTAGGTTTTGTCTGATGCTTAAGTTTAGGTTTAGGGACACGGTTAGTGACAGGGTGAGGGTTAGAGTTAAGGTTGGAGAGACGGTAAGGGTCAGAGTTAGGTTTAGCGACAGTGTTAGGGTTAGGGATCAGGTTAGGTTAGGGTTTAGGGTTAGGGTTAGGGTTAGGGTTAGGAATAGGGGAGGGTTAGTGTTTACATTTTAGGGTTAGGGTTTAGGTATAGGGTTAGTGTTAGGGTTAGGGTTAGATTTAGGGTTAGGGTTAGGGTTAGGGTTAGGGTTAGGTTTTAGGGATAGGGTTAGGGTTAGGGTTTAGGTTTAGGTTTAGGGTTAGAGTTAAGGTTAGGGTTTAGGGTTTAGGGTTAGGGTTAGGGTTAGAGTTAGGGTTTAGGCTTTAGGTTTAGGGTTAGTGTTAGGGTTTAGGGTTTAGGGTTAGGGTTAGGGTTAGAGTTAGGGTTAGGGTTTAGTGTTTATGGTTAGGGTTAGCGTTAGGGTTAGGGTTTGGGTTTAGGGTTTAGGTTTAGGGTTAGGGTTAGTGTTAGGGTTTTGGGTTTAGTGTTAGGGTTAAGGTTAGGGTTAGGATTAGGTACACGTTTCGGGTTTGAGACATGGTTAGGTTTAGTGTTAGGGTTATAGTTAAGTTTAGGTTTTGTCTGATGCTTAAGTTTAGGTTTAGGGACAGGGTTAGTGACAGGGTGAGGGTTAGAGTTAAGGTTGGAGAGACGGTAAGGGTCAGAGTTAGGTGTAGCGACAGTGTTAGCGTTAGGGTTAATATTAGAGGCAGAGTTAGTGTTAAGGTTAGCGTTAGGGTTAGGGTTCGTGTTAGGATTAGGGTTAGGTACAGAGTTGGGAAGAGTGTTAGGGCTCCATTTAGAGTTAGGTCTAGGGATACGTATAGATTTAGGTTTTGGGTTAGGAAAAGGGTTAGCTACAGGGGCAGGAATAGGGTAGGGACACAGTGAGTGTTAGAGTTAGGATTAGGGTTAGGGTTAGGGTTAGGGTTTGAGTTAGGGTTAGGGTTAGGGTTTAGGGTTACAGTTAGGGTTAGGATTAAGGTTTAGTGTTTAGGGTTGAGTCTTTAGGGTTAGGGTTAGCCTTAGGGTTGGGTTAGGTTTAGGGTTAGGGTTTAGGGTTAGGGTTATGGTTAGGGTTAGGGACAGGATTAGGGTTTGGGACATGGTTAGGTTTAGTGTTAGGGTTATAGTTAGGTTTAGGTTTTGTCTGATGCTTAAGTTTAGGTTTAGGGACAGGGTTACTGACAGGGTTTGGGTTAGAGTTAAGGGTGGAGAGACGGTAAGGGTCAGAGTTAGGTTTAGCGACAGTGTTAGGGTTAGGGTTAATATTAGAGTCAGAGTTAAGGTTAAGGTTAGCGTTATGGTTAGAAGCAGATTAGGTTGAGTGATAGTGTTAGTATTAGTGACAGGCTTAGTGTTAGTGTTAGAGTTAGGGTTTGGGACAGTGTTAGGGTTTGGTTTGGAGTTGAGTTTAGTGTTAGGTTTCAGTTTACGGCTATGGTATGTGTTAGAGACAGGGTGGCCTTCGGATTAGGGTAGGGATAGGGTCAGGCACAGGGATAGGGATATGGTTATGCTTAGAGTTGGGATTAGAAACAGGTTTAAAGTTAGGGTCAGGGTTAGAGACAGGTATGGTTAGGGTTAGGGTCAAGGTATAGGTAAGATTTAGGTTAAGATTAGGGACAGGTTACAGTTAGGTTTAAGGTTAGGCACAAGATTAGGGCTAGGGTTGAGGTGTATGTTAGTGTCAGGGTTAGGTCTGAAGTAGGATTAGAGTTAGGGTTAGAATTAGAGTTAGGGGAACGGTTAGGATTAAGGATAGGTTTAGGGTTAACGTTACGCACAGGAATAGGGTTAGTGTTAGGGTTATGATTAGGGATAGGTACAGAGTTAGGTTGAAGAGTACGAACAGGCTTATGGATTATTAGGGTTAGGGTTTATGACACAATTAAGGTCACGGTTAGAGTTACACTTAGCTTTACCGACATGGTTAGCTTTAGGGTTACTGTGAGCGTTAAGTTTAGGGACAGGTTAAGGGTTAGTGTTAGAGTTAGGGTCAGGGCTAGGGTTAGGTTTCTGGTTCGATTTACATTTAGGGTTATGGTTAAAGACAAGCTAGTGTTCTGGTTAGGATTAGGGTTTCCGTTAAAATTAGGGACACAGTTAAGGTTACTGTAAGGTTTAGGGTTAGTGATAAAGACACGGTTTGGTTTAGGGTATGGGTTTGGGTGAGATTCAGTGTTAGGGACAGGTTAGGGTAGGATTAGTGTTAGGGTACAGGCAGTTTTCGGGTTAGAGTTACAAAATTCGTTATGAGTAAGTGTAAAAACAGGGGTAGGGTTAGTGAAGTCGTTAGGGTTATGGTTAGGGTTAGCTACAGGGTTTGGTTTAGGGAGATGGTTAGGTTTGGGGTTTGTGTGAAGTTTAGAAAAAGGGTTATTTTCAGAGTTCGGTTTAGGAAAAGGGTTACAATAACAGGGTTTGGATTAAGAAGAGTATGCATGGTAGGCACACGGATGGCTTAGGGTTCGCATGAGGGTGAGGAATACATTTGGGGTTTTCATTTGACATAGGGGAAGTCTTAGGGTTAGAGACAAGGTTAAGGTTAGGGACAGCATTAGGGTTAGAGACAAGATTAAGGTTAGGGACACTGTCAGGGTTAGTGTTAAGTTTAAGTTTAGGGTTACACTTAGGGTTAGGGACAAAATTAGGGTTAGGGTTATGGACAGTGTTAGGTTTAGGGTTAAAGATAGGGTCAGCGCTCAAGTTCTGGTTAACATTAAGGTTAGGGATAGGTTTAGGGGTAGGGTTAGAAACAAGGTTAGACTTACGGTTAGGATTAGAGGCACGGTTATTTATAAATTAGGGTTCAAAACAGAGTTAAGGGTAGTGTTAGGGTTAGGAATATTTTTAGGGTTAGGGTTTGGTTTAGGGTTTGTTTTAGGGTTCGGGGCAGAGTTAGGGTTAGGAACATAGTTAGTGTTTGGTTTAGGGTTAAGGTTATGGTTAGGGTTAGGTACACGATTCGGGTTTGAGACATGGTTAGGTTTAGTGTTAGGGTTATAGTTAAGTTTAGGTTTTGGCTGATGGTTAAGTTTAGGTTTAGGGACAGGGTTTGTTACAGGGTGATGGTTAGAGTTAAAGATAGAGAGACGGTAAGTGTCAGAGTTAGGTTTAGCGACAGTGTTACGGTTAGGGTTAGGGTTAGGTTAGGGTTAGGGTTAGGGTTAGGGTTAGGGTTAGGTTTTAGGGATAGGGTTAGGGTTAGGGTTACGGTTTAGGATTTAGGGTTAGGGTTACGGTTAGGGTTAGGTTTAGGGTTAGGGACACGATTCGGGTTTGGGACATG
>CM063103.1:37975000-37982500 GCA_031876335.1 Hipposideros larvatus
TTTAGCGACAGTGTTAGGGTTAGGGATCAGGTTAGGTTAGGGTTTAGGGTTAGGGTTAGGGTTAGGGTTAGGAATAGGGGAGGGTTAGTGTTTACATTTTAGGGTTAGGGTTTAGGGATAGGGTTAGGGTTAGGGTTAGGGTTAGGGTTAGGGTTAGGTTTTAGGGATAGGGTTAGGGTTAGGGTTACGGTTTAGGTTTAGGGTAGGGTTAAGGTTAGGATTTAGGGTTTAGGGTTAGGGTTAGGGTTAGAGTTAGTATTTAGGCTTTAGGGTTAGGGTTAGTGTTAGGGTTTAGGGTTTAGTGTTAGGGTTAGGGTTAGGATTAGGGTTAGGGTTAGGGTTAGGGTTTGGGTTTAGTGTTTAGGTTTAGGGTTAGGGTTAGTGTAGGGTTAGGGTTAGGGTTAGGGTTAGGGTTAGGGACAGGATTAGTGTTTGGGACATGGTTAGGTTTACTGTTAGGGTAATATTAAGTTTAGGTTTTGTCTGATGCTTAAGTTTAGGTTTAGGGACAGGGTTAGTGACAGTTGACGGTTAGAGTTAAGGTTGGAGAGACGGTAAGGGTCAGAGTTAGGTTTAGCGACAGTGTTAGGGTTAGGGATCAGGTTAGGTTAGCGTTTAGGGTTAGGGTTAGGGTTAGGGTTAGGAATAGGGGAGGGTTAGTGTTTATATTTTAGGGTTAGCGTTTAGGGATAGGGTTAGGGTTAGGGTTAGGGTTAGAGTTAGTGTTAGGGTTAGGGTTAGGGTTAGGTTTTAGGGATAGGGTTAGGGTTAGGGTTACGGTTTAGGTTTAGGGTTAGGGTTAAGGTTAGGTTTTAGGGTTTAGGGTTAGGGTTAGGGTTAAAGTTAGGGTTTAGGCTTTATGGTTAGGGTTAGTGTTAGGGTTTAGGGTTTAGGGTTAGGGTTAGGGTTAGGGTTAGGTTTAGGGTTTAGTGTTTATGGTTAGGGTTAGCGTTAGGGTTAGGGTTTGGGTTTAGGGTTTAGGTTTAGGGTTAGGGTTAGTGTCAGGGTTTCGGGTTTAGTGTCAGTGTTAATGTTAGGGTTTAGGGTTTAGGGTTAGGGTTAGGGTTAGCATTAGTTTTAGGGTTAGGGACAGGATTAGGGTTTGGGACATGGTTAGGTTTACTGTTAGGGTTATATTAAGTTTAGGTTTTGTCTGATGCTTAAGTTTAGGTTTAGGGACAGGGTTAGTGACAGGGTGAGGGTTAGAGTTAAGGTTGGAGAGACGGTAAGGGTCAGAGTTAGGTTTAGCGACAGTGTTAGGGTTAGGGATCAGGTTAGGTTAGGGTTTAGGGTTAGGGTTAGGGTTAGGGTTAGGAATAGGTGAGGGTTAGTGTTTACATTTTAGGGTTAGGGTTTAGGGATAGGGTTAGGGTTAGGGTTAGGGTTAGAGTTAGGGTTAGGGTTAGGGTTAGGGTTAGGTTTTAGGGATAGGGTTAGGGTTAGGGTTACGGTTTAGGTTTAGGGTTAGGGTTAAGGTTAGGGTTTAGGGTTTAGGGTTAAGGTTAGGGTTAAAGTTAGGGTTTAGGCTTTAGGGTTAGGGTTAGTGTTAGGGTTTAGGGTTTAGGGTTAGGGTTAGGGTTAGGGTTAGGTTTAGGGTTTAGTGTTTATGGTTAGGGTTAGCGTTAGGGTTAGGGTTTGGGTTTAGGGTTTAGGTTTAGGGTTAGGGTTAGTGTTAGGGTTTCGGGTTTAGTGTCAGGGTTAAGGTTAGGGTTAGGGTTAGGTACACGTTTCGGGTTTGAGACATGGTTAGGTTTAGTGTTAGGGTTATAGTTAAGTTTAGGTTTTGGCTGATGGTTAAGGTTAGGTTTAGGGACAGGGTTAGTTACAGGTTGAGGGTTAGAGTTAAAGATAGAGAGACGGTAAGCGTCAGAGTTAGGTTTAGCGACAGTGTTAGGGTTAGGTTTAGGGTTAGGTTAGGGTTAGGGTTAGGGTTAGGGTTAGTGTTAGGTTTTAGGGATAGGGTTAGGGTTAGGGTTACGGTTTAGGTTTAGGGTTAGGGTTAAGGTTAGGGTTTAGGGTTTAGGGTTAGTGTTAGGGTTAGGGTTAGCATTAGTTTTAGGGTTAGGGACAGGATTAGGGTTTGGGACATGGTTAGGTTTACTGTTAGGGTTATATTAAGTTTAGGTTTTGTCTGATGCTTAAGTTTAGGTTTAAGGACAGGGTTAGTGACAGGGTGAGGGTTAGAGTTAAGGTTGGAGAGACGGTAAGGGTCAGAGTTAGGTTTAGCGACAGTGTTAGGGTTAGGGATCAGGTTAGGTTAGGGTTTAGGGTTAGGGTTAGGGTTAGGGTTAGGAATAGGGGAGGGTTAGTGTTTACATTTTAGGGTTAGGGTTTAGGGATAGGGTTAGGGTTAGGGTTAGGGTTAGAGTTAGGGTTAGGGTTAGGGTTAGGTTTTAGGGATAGTGTTAGAGTTAGGGTTACGGTTTAGGTTTAGGGTTAGGGTTAAGGTTAGGGTTTAGGGTTTAGGGTTAGGGTTAGGGTTAGAGTTAGGGTTTAGGCTTTAGGGTTAGGGTTAGTGTTAGGGTTTAGGGTTTAGGGTTAGGGTTAGGGTTAGGGTTAGGTTTAGGGTTTAGTGTTTATGGTTAGGGTTAGCGTTAGGGTTAGGGTTTGGGTTTAGGGTTTAGGTTTAGGGTTAGGGTTAGTGTTAGGGTTTCGGGTTTAGTGTCAGGGTTAAGGTTAGGGTTAGGGTTAGGTACACGTTTCGGGTTTGAGACATGGTTAGGTTTAGTGTTAGGGTTATAGTTAAGTTTAGGTTTTGGCTGATGGTTAAGGATAGGTTTAGGGAGAGGGTTAGTTACAGGTTGAGGGTTAGAGTTAAAGATAGAGAGACGGTAAGGGTCAGAGTTAGGTTTAGCGACAGTGTTAGAGTTAGGGTTAGGGTTAGGTTAGGGTTAGGGTTAGGGTTAGGGTTAGGTTTTAGGGATAGGGTTAGGGTTAGGGTTACGGTTTAGGTTTAGGGTTAGGGTTAAGGTTAGGGTTTAGGGTTTAGGGTTAGGGTTAGGGTTAGCATTAGTTTTAGGGTTAGGGACAGGATTAGGGTTTGGGACATGGTTAGGTTTACTGTTAGGGTTATATTAAGTTTAGGTTTTGTCTGATGCTTAAGTTTAGGTTTAGGGACAGGGTTAGTGACAGCGTGAGTGTTAGAGTTAAGGTTGGAGAGACGGTAAGGGTCAGAGTTAGGTTTAGCGACAGTGTTAGGGTTAGGGATCAGGTTAGGTTAGGGTTTAGGGTTAGGGTTAGGGTTAGGGTTAGGAATAGGGGAGGGTTAGTGTTTACATTTTAGGGTTAGGGTTTAGGGATAGGGTTAGTGTTAGGGTTAGGTTTAGAGTTAGGGTTAGGGTTATGGTTAGGGTTAGGGTTAGGTTTTAGGGATAGGGTTAGGGTTAGGGTTACGGTTTAGGTTTAGGTTTAGGGTTAAGGTTAGGGTTTAGGGTTTAGGGTTAGGGTTAGGGTTAGAGTTAGGGTTTAGGCTTTAGGGTTAGGGTTAGTGTTAGGGTTTAGGGTTTAGGGTTAGGGTTAGGGTTAGGGTTAGGGTTAGGGTTTAGTGTTTATGGTTAGGGTTAGCGTTAGGGTTAGGGTTTGGGTTTAGGGTTTAGGTTTAGGGTTAGGGTTAGGTACACGTTTCGGGTTTGAGACATGGTTAGGTTTAGTGTTAGGGTTATAGTTAAGTTTAGGTTTTGGCTGATGGTTAAGGTTACGTTTCGAGACAGGGTTAGTTACAGGGTGAGGGTTAGAGTTAAAGATAGAGAGATGGTAAGGGTCAGAGGTAGGTTTAGCGACAGTGTTAGGGTTAGGGTTGGGGTTAGAGTTAGGGTTTAGGGTTAGGGTTAGGGTTAGGGTTTAGGATTTAGGATTAGGGTTATGGTTAGGGTTAGGGTTAGGGTTAGGATTAGGGTTAGGGTTAGGTTTTAGGGATAGGGTTAGGGTTAGGGTTACGATTTAGGTTTAGAGTTAGGGTTAAGGTTAGGGTTTAGGGTTTAGGGTTAGGGTTAGGGTTAGAGTTAGGGTTTAGGCTTTAGGGTTAGGGTTAGTGTTAGGGTTTAGGGTTTAGGGTTAGGGTTAGGGTTTAGTGTTTATGGTTAGGGTTAGCGTTAGGGTTAGGGTTTAGGTTTAGGGTTTAGGTTTAGGGTTAGGGTTAGGTACACGTTTCGGGTTTGAGACATGGTTAGGTTTAGTGTTAGGGTTATAGTTAAGTTTAGGTTTTGGCTGATGGTTAAGGTTTGGTTTCGGGACAGGGTTAGTTAAATGGTGAGGGTTAGAGTCAAATATAGAGAGACGGTAAGGGTCAGAGTTAGGTTTAGCGACAGTGTTAGGGTTAGGGATCAGGTTAGGTTAGGGTTTAGGGTTAGGGTTAGGGTTAGGGTTTAGGATTTAGGATTAGGGTTATGGTTAGGGTTAGGGTTAGGGTTAGGGGCAGGATTAGGGTTTGGGATATGGTTAGGTTTACTGTTAGGGTTATATTAAGTTTAGGTTTTGTCTGATGCTTAAGTTTAGGTGTAGGGACAGGGTTAATGACAGGGTGAGGGTTAGAGTTAAGGTTGGAGAGACGGTAAGGGTCAGAGTTAGGTTTAGCGACAGTGTTAGGGTTAGGGATCAGGTTAGGTTAGGGTTTAGGGTTAGGGTTAGGGTTAGGGTTAGGAATAGGGGAGGGTTAGTGTTTACATTTTAGGGTTAGGGTTTAGGTATAGGGTTAGTGTTAGGGTTAGGGTTAGATTTAGGGTTAGGGTTAGGGTTAGGGTTAGGGTTAGGTTTTAGGGATAGGGTTAGGGTTAGGGTTACGGTTTAGGTTTAGGGTTAGAGTTAAGGTTAGGGTTTAGGGTTTAGGGTTAGGGTTAGGGTTAGAGTTAGGGTTTAGGCTTTAGGTTTAGGGTTAGTGTTACGGTTTAGGGTTTAGGGTTAGGGTTAGGGTTAGAGTTAGGGTTAGCGTTTAGTGTTTATGGTTAGGGTTAGCGTTAGGGTTAGGGTTTGGGTTTAGGGTTTAGGTTTAGGGTTAGGGTTAGTGTTAGGGTTTTGGGTTTAGTGTTAGGGTTAAGGTTAGGGTTAGGATTAGGTACACGTTTCGGGTTTGAGACATGGTTAGGTTTAGTGTTAGGGTTATAGTTAAGTTTAGGTTTTGTCTGATGCTTAAGTTTAGGTTTAGGGACAGGGTTAGTGACAGGGTGAGGGTTAGAGTTAAGGTTGGAGAGACGGTAAGGGTCAGAGTTAGGTGTAGCGACAGTGTTAGGGTTAGGGTTAATATTAGCGGCAGAGTTAGGGTTAAGGTTAGCGTTAGGATTAGGGTTCGTGTTAGGATTAGGGTTAGGTACAGAGTTGGGAAGAGTGTTAGGGCTCCATTTAGAGTTAGGTCTAGGGATACGTTTAGATTTAGGTTTTGGGTTAGGAAAAGGGTTAGCTACAGGGGCAGGAATAGGGTAGGGACACAGTGAGTGTTAGAGTTAGGATTAGGGTTACGGTTAGGGTTAGGGTTTGAGTTAGGGTTAGGGTTAGGGTTTAGGGTTACAGTTAGGGTTAGGATTAAGGTTTAGTGTTTAGGGTTGAGTCTTTAGGGTTAGGGTTAGCCTTAGGGTTGGGTTAGGTTTAGGGTTAGGGTTTAGGGTTAGGGTTATGGTTAGGGTTAGGGACAGGATTAGGGTTTGGGACATGGTTAGGTTTAGTGTTAGGGTTATAGTTAGGTTTAGGTTTTGTCTGATGCTTAAGTTTAGGTTTAGGGACAGGGTTACTGACAGGGTTTGGGTTAGAGTTAAGGGTGGAGAGACGGTAAGGGTCAGAGTTAGGTTTAGCGACAGTGTTAGGGTTAGGGTTAATATTAGAGTCAGAGTTAAGGTTAAGGTTAGCGTTATGGTTAGAAGCAGATTAGGTTGAGTGATAGTGTTAGTATTAGTGACAGGCTTAGTGTTAGTGTTAGAGTTAGGGTTTGGGACAGTGTTAGGGTTTGGTTTGGAGTTGAGTTTAGTGTTAGGTTTCAGTTTACGGCTATGGTATGTGTTAGAGACAGGGTGGCCTTCGGATTAGGGTAGGGATAGGGTCAGGCACAGGGATAGGGATATGGTTATGCTTAGGGTTGGGATTAGAAACAGGTTTAAAGTTAGGGTCAGGGTTAGAGACAGGTATGGTTAGGGTTAGGGTCAAGGTATAGGTAAGATTTAGGTTAAGATTAGGGACAGGTTACAGTTAGGTTTAAGGTTAGGCACAAGATTAGGGCTAGGGTTGAGGTGTATGTTAGTGTCAGGGTTAGGTCTGAAGTAGGATTAGAGTTAGGCTTAGAATTAGAGTTAGGGGAACGGTTAGGATTAAGGATAGGTTTAGGGTTAACGTTACGCAGAGGAATAGGGTTAGTGTTAGGGTTATGATTAGGGATAGGTACAGAGTTAGGTTGAAGAGTACGAACAGGCTTATGGATTATTAGGGTTAGGGTTTATGACACAATTAAGGTCACGGTTAGAGTTACACTTAGCTTTACCGACATGGTTAGCTTTAGGGTTACTGTGAGCGTTAAGTTTAGGGACAGGTTAAGGGTTAGTGTTAGAGTTAGGGTCAGGGCTAGGGTTAGGTTTCTGGTTCGATTTACATTTAGGGTTATGGTTAAAGACAAGCTAGTGTTCTGGTTAGGATTAGGGTTTCCGTTAAAATTAGGGACACAGTTAAGGTTACTGTAAGGTTTAGGGTTAGTGATAAAGACACGGTTTGGTTTAGGGTATGGGTTTGGGTGAGATTCAGTGTTAGGGACAGGTTAGGGTAGGATTAGTGTTAGGGTACAGGCAGTTTTCGGGTTAGAGTTACAAAATTCGTTATGAGTAACTGTAAAAACAGGGGTAGGGTTAGTGAAGTCGTTAGGGTTATGGTTAGGGTTAGCTACAGGGTTTGGTTTAGGGAGATGGTTAGGTTTGGGGTTTGTGTGAAGTTTAGAAAAAGGGTTATTTTCAGAGTTCGGTTTAGGAAAAGGGTTACAATAACAGGGTTTGGATTAAGAAGAGTATGCATGGTAGGCACACGGATGGCTTAGGGTTCGCATGAGGGTGAGGAATACATTTGGGGTTTTCATTTGACATAGGGGAAGTCTTAGGGTTAGAGACAAGGTTAAGGTTAGGGACAGCATTAGGGTTAGAGACAAGATTAAGGTTAGGGACACTGTCAGGGTTAGTGTTAAGTTTAAGTTTAGGGTTACACTTAGGGTTAGGGACAAAATTAGGGTTAGGGTTATGGACAGTGTTAGGTTTAGGGTTAAAGTTAGGGTCAGCGCTCAAGTTCTGGTTAACATTAAGGTTAGGGATAGGTTTAGGGGTAGGGTTAGAAACAAGGTTAGACTTACGGGTAGGATTAGAGGCACGGTTATTTTTAAATTAGGGTTCAAAACAGAGTTAAGGGTAGTGTTAGGGTTAGGAATATTTTTAGGGTTAGGGTTTGGTTTAGGGTTTGTTTTAGGGTTCGGGGCAGAGTTAGGGTTAGGAACATAGTTAGTGTTTGGTTTAGGGTTAAGGTTATGGTTAGGGTTAGGTACAC
>CM063103.1:37995000-37997500 GCA_031876335.1 Hipposideros larvatus
TTATGGTTAGGGTTAGGGTTAGGGTTAGTATTAGGGTTAGGGTTAGGTTTTAGGGATAGGGTTAGGGTTAGGGTTACGGTTTAGGTTTAGAGTTAGGGTTAAGGTTAGGGTTTAGGGTTTAGGGTTAGGGTTACGGTTAGAGTTAGGGTTTAGGCTTTAGGGTTAGGGTTAGTGTTAGGGTTTAGGGTTTAGGGTTAGGGTTAGGGTTTAGTGTTTATGGTTAGGGTTAGCGTTAGGGTTAGGGTTTAGGTTTAGGGTTTAGGTTTAGGGTTAGGGTTAGGTACACGTTTCGGGTTTGAGACATGGTTAGGTTTAGTGTTAGGGTTATAGTTAAGTTTAGGTTTTGGCTGATGGTTAAGGTTTGGTTTCGGGACAGGGTTAGTTAAATGGTGAGGGTTAGAGTCAAATATAGAGAGACGGTAAGGGTCAGAGTTAGGTTTAGCGACAGTGTTAGGGTTAGGGATCAGGTTAGGTTAGGGTTTAGGGTTAGGGTTAGGGTTAGGGTTTAGGATTTAGGATTAGGGTTATGGTTAGGGTTAGGGTTAGGGTTAGGGGCAGGATTAGGGTTTGGGACATGGTTAGGTTTACTGTTAGGGTTATATTAAGTTTAGGTTTTGTCTGATGCTTAAGTTTAGGTGTAGGGACAGGGTTAGTGACAGGGTGAGGGTTAGAGTTAAGGTTGGAGAGACGGTAAGGGTCAGAGTTAGGTGTAGCGACAGTGTTAGGGTTAGGGTTAATATTAGAGGCAGAGTTAGGGTTAAGGTTAGCGTTAGGATTAGGGTTCGTGTTAGGATTAGGGTTAGGTACAGAGTTGGGAAGAGTGTTAGGGCTCCATTTAGAGTTAGGTCTAGGGATACGTTTAGATTTAGGTTTTGGGTTAGGCAAAGGGTTAGCTACAGGGGCAGGAATAGGGTAGGGACACAGTGAGTGTTAGAGTTAGGATTAGGGTTAGGGTTAGGGTTAGGGTTTGAGTTAGGGTTAGGGTTAGGGTTTAGGGTTACAGTTAGGGTTAGGATTAAGGTTTAGTGTTTAGGGTTGAGTCTTTAGGGTTAGGGTTAGCCTTAGGGTTGGGTTAGGTTTAGGGTTAGGGTTTAGGGTTAGGGTTATGGTTAGGGTTAGGGACAGGATTAGGGTTTGGGACATGGTTAGGTTTAGTGTTAGGGTTATAGTTAGGTTTAGGTTTTGTCTGATGCTTAAGTTTAGGTTTAGGGACAGGGTTACTGACAGGGTTTGGGTTAGAGTTAAGGGTGGAGAGACGGTAAGGGTCAGAGTTAGGTTTAGCGACAGTGTTAGGGTTAGGGTTAATATTAGAGTCAGAGTTAAGGTTAAGGTTAGCGTTATGGTTAGAAGCAGATTAGGTTGAGTGATAGTGTTAGTATTAGTGACAGGCTTAGTGTTAGTGTTAGAGTTAGGGTTTGGGACAGTGTTAGGGTTTGGTTTGGAGTTGAGTTTAGTGTTAGGTTTCAGTTTACGGCTATGGTATGTGTTAGAGACAGGGTGGCCTTCGGATTAGGGTAGGGATAGGGTCAGGCACAGGGATAGGGATATGGTTATGCTTAGGGTTGGGATTAGAAACAGGTTTAAAGTTAGGGTCAGGGTTAGAGACAGGTATGGTTAGGGTTAGGGTCAAGGTATAGGTAAGATTTAGGTTAAGATTAGGGACAGGTTACAGTTAGGTTTAAGGTTAGGCACAAGATTAGGGCTAGGGTTGAGGTGTATGTTAGTGTCAGGGTTAGGTCTGAAGTAGGATTAGAGTTAGGGTTAGAATTAGAGTTAGGGGAACGGTTAGGATTAAGGATAGGTTTAGGGTTAACGTTACGCACAGGAATAGGGTTAGTGTTAGGGTTATGATTAGGGATAGGTACAGAGTTAGGTTGAAGAGTACGAACAGGCTTATGGATTATTAGGGTTAGGGTTTATGACACAATTAAGGTCACGGTTAGAGTTACACTTAGCTTTACCGACATGGTTAGCTTTAGGGTTACTGTGAGCGTTAAGTTTAGGGACAGGTTAAGGGTTAGTGTTAGAGTTAGGGTCAGGGCTAGGGTTAGGTTTCTGGTTTGATTTACATTTAGGGTTATGGTTAAAGACAAGCTAGTGTTCTGGTTAGGATTAGGGTTTCCGTTAAAATTAGGGACACAGTTAAGGTTACTGTAAGGTTTAGGGTTAGTGATAAAGACACGGTTTGGTTTAGGGTATGGGTTTGGGTGAGATTCAGTGTTAGGGACAGGTTAGGGTAGGATTAGTGTTAGGGTACAGGCAGTTTTCGGGTTAGAGTTACAAAATTCGTTATGAGTAACTGTAAAAACAGGGGTAAGGTTAGTGAAGTCGTTAGGGTTATGGTTAGGGTTAGCTACAGGGTTTGGTTTAGGGAGATGGTTAGGTTTGGGGTTTGTGTGAAGTTTAGAAAAAGGGTTATTTTCAGAGTTCGGTTTAGGAAAAGGGTTACAATAACAGGGTTTGGATTAAGAAGAGTATGCATGGTAGGCACACGGATGGC
>CM063103.1:38002500-38007500 GCA_031876335.1 Hipposideros larvatus
CATTTTAGGGTTAGGGTTTAGGGATAGGGTTAGGGTTAGGGTTAGGGTTAGAGTTAGGGTTAGGGTTAGGGTTAGGTTTTAGGGATAGGGTTAGGCTTAGGGTTACGGTTTAGGTTTAGGGTTAGGGTTAAGGTTAGGGTTTAGGGTTTAGGGTTAGGGTTAGGGTTAGAGTTAGGGTTTAGGCTTTAGGGTTAGGGTTAGTGTTAGGGTTTAGGGTTTAGTGTTAGGGTTAGGGTTAGGGTTAGGGTTAGGGTTAGGGTTTAGTGTTTATGGTTAGTGTTAGCGTTAGGGTTAGGGTTTGGGTTTAGTGTTTAGGTTTAGGGTTAGGGTTAGTGTTAGGGTTAGGGTTAGGGTTAGGGTTAGGGACAGGATTAGGGTTTGGGACATGGTTAGGTTTACTGTTAGGGTAATATTAAGTTTAGGTTTTGTCTGATGCTTAAGTTTAGCTTTAGGGACAGGGTTAGTGACAGGGTGAGGGTTAGAATTAAGGTTGGAGAGACGGTAAGGGTCAGAGTTAGGTTTAGCGACAGTGTTAGGGTTAGGGATCAGGTTAGGTTAGGGTTTAGGGTTAGGGTTAGGGTTAGGGTTAGGAATAGGGGAGGGTTAGTGTTTACATTTTAGGGTTAGGGTTTAGGGATAGGGTTAGGGTTAGGGTTAGAGTTAGGGTTAGCGTTAGGGTTAGGGTTAGTTTTTAGGGATAGGGTTAAGGTTAGGGTTACGGTTTAGGTTTAGGGTTAGGGTTAAGGTTAAAGTTAGGGTTTAGGCTTTAGGGTTAGGGTTAGTGTTAGGGTTTAGGTTTTAGGGTTAGGGTTAGGGTTAGGTTTAGGGTTTAGTGTTTATGGTTAGGGTTAGCGTTAGTGTTAGGGTTTGGGTTTAGGGTTTAGGTTTAGGGTTAGGGTTAGTGTTAGGGTTTCGGGTTTAGTGTCAGGGTTAAGGTTAGGGTTAGGGTTAGGTACACGTTTCGGGTTTGAGACATGGTTAGGTTTAGTGTTAGGGTTATAGTTAAGTTTAGGTTTTGGCTGATGGTTAAGGTTAGGTTTAGGGACAGGGTTAGTTACAGGTTGAGGGTTAGAGTTAAAGATAGAGAGACGGTAAGGGTCAGAGTTAGGTTTAGCGACAGTGTTAGGGTTTGGTTAGGGTTAGGTTAGGGTTAGGGTTAGGGTTAGGGTTAGTGTTAGGTTTTAGGGATAGGGTTAGGGTTAGGGTTACGGTTTAGGTTTAGGGTTAGGGTTAAGGTTAGGGTTTAGGGTTTAGGGTTAGGGTTAGGGTTAGGGTTAGCATTAGTTTTAGGGTTAGGGACAGGATTAGGGTTTGGGACATGGTTAGGTTTACTGTTAGGGTTATATTAAGTTTAGGTTTTGTCTGATGCTTAAGTTTAGGTTTAAGGACAGGGTTAGTGACAGGGTGAGGGTTAGAGTTAAGGTTGGAGAGACGGTAAGGGTCAGAGTTAGGTTTAGCGACAGTGTTAGGGTTAGGGATCAGGTTAGGTTAGGGTTTAGGGTTAGGGTTAGGGTTAGGGTTAGGAATAGGGGAGGGTTAGTGTTTACATTTTAGGGTTAGGGTTTAGGGATAGGGTTAGGGTTAGGGTTAGGGTTAGAGTTAGGGTTAGGATTAGGGTTAGGTTTTAGGGATAGGGTTAGGGTTAGGGTTACGGTTTAGGTTTAGGGTTAGGGTTAAGTTTAGGGTTTAGGGTTTAGGGTTAGGGTAAGGGTTAGAGTTAGGGTTTAGGCTTTAGGGTTAGGGTTAGTGTTAGGGTTTAGGGTTTAGGGTTAGGGTTAGGGTTAGGGTTAGGTTTAGGGTTTAGTGTTTATGGTTAGGGTTAGCGTTAGGGTTAGGGTTTGGGTTTAGGGTTTAGGTTTAGGGTTAGGGTTAGTGTTAGGGTTTCGGGTTTAGTGTCAGGGTTAAGGTTAGGGTTAGGGTTAGGTATACGTTTCGGGTTTGAGACATGGTTAGGTTTAGTGTTAGGGTTATAGTTAAGTTTAGGTTTTGGCTGATGGTTAAGGTTAGGTTTAGGGACAGGGTTAGTTACAGGTTGAGGGTTAGAGTTAAATATAGAGAGACGGTAAGGGTCAGAGTTAGGTTTAGCGACAGTGTTAGGGTTAGGGTTAGGGTTAGGTTAGGTTTAGGGTTAGGGTTAGGGTTAGGGTTAGGTTTTAGGGATAGGGTTAGGGTTAGGGTTACGGTTTAGGTTTAGGGTTAGGGTTAAGGTTAGGGTTCAGGGTTTAGGGTTAGGGTTAGGGTTAGGGTTAGCATTAGTTTTATGGTTAGGGACAGGATTATGGTTTGGGACATGGTTAGGTTTACTGTTAGGGTTATATTAAGTTTAGGTTTTGTCTGATGCTTAAGTTTAGGTTTAGGGACAGGGTTAGTGACAGGGTGAGGGTTAGAGTTAAGGTTGGAGACACGGTAAGGGTCAGAGTTAGGTTTAGCGACAGTGTTAGGGTTAGGGATCAGGTTAGGTTAGGGTTTAGGGTTAGGGTTAGGGTTAGGGTTAGGAATAGGGGAGGGTTAGTGTTTACATTTTAGGGTTAGGGTTTAGGGATAGGGTTAGGGTTAGGGTTAGGGTTAGAGTTAGGGTTAGGGTTAGGGTTAGGGTTAGAGTTAGGGTTAGGGTTAGGGTTAGGTTAGGGTTAGGGTTAGGGTTAGGGTTAGGGTTAGGTTTTAGGAATGAGGTTATGGTTAGAGTTACGGTTTAGGTTTAGGGTTAGGGGTAAGGTTAGGGTTTAGGGTTTAGGGTTAGGGTTAGGGTTAGGGTTAGCATTAGTTTTAGGGTTAGGGACAGGATTAGGGTTTGGGACATGGTTAGGTTTACTGTTAGGGTTATATTAAATTTAGGTTTTGTCTGATGCTTAAGTTTAGGTTTAGGGACAGGGTTAGTGACAGGGTGAGGGTTAGAGTTAAGGTTGGAGAGACGGTAAGGGTCAGAGTTAGGTTTAGCGACAGTGTTAGGGTTAGGGATCAGGTTAGGTTAGGGTTTAGGGTTAGGGTAAGGTGAGGGTTAGGAATAGGGGAGGGTTAGTGTTTATATTTTAGGGTTAGGGTTTAGGGATAGGGTTAGTGTTAGGGTTAGGGTTAGAGTTAAATTTAGGGTTAGGGTTAGGGTTAGGTTTTAGGGATAGGGTTAGGGTTAGGGTTACGGTTTAGGTTTAGGGTTAGGGTTAAGGTTAGGGTTTAGGGTTTAGGGTTTAGGGTTAGGGTTAGGGTTAAAGTTAGGGTTTAGGCTTTAGGATTAGGGTTAGTGTTAGGGTTTAGGGTTTAGGGTTAGTGTTAGGGTTAGGGTTAGGTTTAGGGTTTAGTGTTGATGGTTAGGGTTAGCGTTAGGGTTAGGGTTTGGGTTTATGGTTTAGGTTTAGGGTTAGGGTTAGTGTTAGGGTTTCGGGTTTAGTGTTAGGGTTAAGGTTAGGGTTAGGGTTAGGTACACGTTTCGGGTTTGAGACATGGTTAGGTTTAGTGTTAGGGTTATAGTTAAGTTTAGGTTTTGGCTGATGGTTAAGGTTAGGTTTAGGGACAGGGTTAGTTACAGGGTGAGGGTTAGAGTTAAAGATAGAGAGACGGTAAGTGTCAGAGTTAGGTTTAGCGACATTGTCAGGGTTAGGGTTAGGGTTAGGTTAGGGTTAGGGTTAGGGTTAGGGTTAGGGTTAGGTTTTAGGGATAGGGTTAGGGTTAGGGTTACGGTTTAGGTTTAGGGTTAGGGTTAAGGTTAGGGTTTAGGGTTTAGGGTTAGGGTTAGGGTTAGGGTTAGCATTAGTTTTAGGGTTAGGGACAGGATTATGGTTTGGGACATGGTTAGGTTTACTGTTAGGGTTATATTAAGTTTATGTTTTGTCTGATGCTTAAGTTTAGGTTTAGGGACAGGGTTAGTGACAGGGTGAGGGTTAGAGTTAAGGTTGGAGAGACGGTAAGGGTCAGAGTTAGGTTTAGCGACAGTGTTAGGGTTAGGGATCAGGTTAGGTTAGGGTTTAGGGTTAGGATTAGGTTTAGGGTTAGGAATAGGGGAGGGTTAGTGTTTACATTTTAGGGTTAGGGTTTAGGGATAGGGTTAGGGTTAGGGTTAGGGTTAGAGTTAGGGTTAGTGTTAGGGTTAGGTTTTAGGGATAGGGTTAGGGTTAGGGTTACAGTTTAGGTTTAGGGTTAGTGTTAAGATTAGGGTTTAGGGTTTAGGGTTAGGGTTAGGGTTAGAGTTAGGGTTTAGGCTTTAGTGTTAGGGTTAGTGTTAGGGTTTAGGGTTTAGTGTTAGGGTTAGGGTTAGGGTTAGGGTTAGGGTTTAGTGTTTATGGTTAGGGTTAGCGTTAGGGTTAGGGTTTGGGTTTAGTGTTTAGGTTTAGGGTTAGGGTTAGTGTTAGGGTTAGGGTTAGGGTTAGGGTTAGGGACAGGATTAGGGTTTGGGTCATGGTTAGGTTTACTGTTAGGGTAATATTAAGTTTAGGTTTTGTCTGATGCTTAAGTTTAGGTTTAGGGACAGGGTTAGTGACAGGGTGAGAGTTAGAGTTAAGGTTGGAGATACGGTAAGGCTCAGAGTTAGGTTTAGCGACAGTGTTAGGGTTAGGGATCAGGTTAGGTTAGGGTTTAGGGTTAGGGTTAGGGTTAGGGTTAGGAATAGGAGAGGGTTAGTGTTTACATTTTAGGGTTAGGGTTTAGGGATAGGGTTAGGGTTAGGGTTAGGGTTAGAGTTAGGGTTAGGGTTAGGGTTAGGGTTAGGTTTTAGGGATAGGGTTAAGGTTAGGGTTACGGTTTAGGTTTAGGGTTAGGGTTAAGGTTAGGGTTTAGGGTTTAGGGTTAGGGTTAGGGTTAGAGTTAGGGTTTAGGCTTTAGGGTTAGGGTTAGTGTTAGGGTTTAGGGTTTAGGGTTAGGGTTAGGCTTAGGGTTAGGTTTAGGGTTTAGGTTTAGGGTTAGGGTTAGTGTTAGGGTTTCGGGTTTAGTGTTAGGGTTAAGGTTAGGGTTAGGGTTAGGGTTAGGGTTAGGGTTAGGTTTTAGGGATAGGGTTAGTGTTAGGGTTACGG
>CM063103.1:38017500-38020000 GCA_031876335.1 Hipposideros larvatus
GACAGGATTAGGGTTTGGGACATGGTTAGGTTTACTGTTAGGGTAATATTAAGTTTAGGTTTTGTCTGATGCTTTAGTTTAGGTTTAGGGACAGGGTTAGTGACAGGGTGAGGGTTAGAGTTAAGGTTGGAGAGACGGTAAGGGTCAGAGTTAGGTTTAGCGACAGTGTTAGGGTTAGGGATCAGGTTAGGTTAGGGTTTAGGGTTAGGGTTAGGGTTACGGTTAGGAATAGGGGAGGGTTAGTGTTTACATTTTAGGGTTAGGGTTTAGGGATAGGGTTAGGGTTAGGGTTAGGATTAGATTTAGTGTTAGGGTTAGGGTTAGGGTTAGAGTTAGAGTTAGGGTTAGGGTTAGGGTTAGGTTTTAGGGATAGGGTTAGGGTTAGGGTTACGGTTTAGGTTTAGGGTTAGGGTTAGTGTTAGAGTTTAGGGTTTAGCGTTAGGGTTAGGGTTAGGGTTAAGGTTAGGGTTTAGTGTTTATGGTTAGGGTTCGCGTTAGGGATAGGGTTTGGGTTTAGGGTTTAGGTTTAGGGTTAGGGTTAGTGTTAGGGTTAGGGTTAGGGTTAGGGTTAGGGTTAGGGACAGGATTAGGGTTTGGGACATGGTTAGGTTTACTTTTAGGGTAATATTAAGTTTAGGTTTTGTCTGATGCTTAAGTTTAGGTTTAGGGACAGGGTTAGTGACAGGGTGAGGGTTAGAGTTAAGGTTGGAGAGACGGTAAGGGTCAGAGTTAGGTTTAGCGACAGTGTTAGGGTTAGGGATCAGGTTAGGTTAGGGTTTAGGGTTAGGGTTAGGGTTAGGGTTAGGAATAGGGGAGGGTTAGTGTTTACATTTTAGGGTTAGGGTTTAGGGATAGGGTTAGGGTTAGGGTTAGGGTTAGAGTTAGGGTTAGCGTTAGGGTTAGGGTTAGGTTTTAGGGATAGGGTTAGGGTTAGGGTTACGGTTTAGGTTTAGGGTTAGGGTTAAGGTTAGGGTTTAGGGTTTAGGGTTAGGGTTAGGGTTAAAGTTAGGGTTTAGGCTTTAGGGTTAGGGTTAGTGTTAGGGTTTAGGGTTCAGGGTTAGGGTTAGGGTTAGGGTTAGGGTTAGGTTTAGGGTTTAGTGTTTATGGTTAGGGTTAGCGTTAGGGTTAGGGTTTGGGTTTAGGGTTTAGGTTTAGGGTTAGGGTTAGTGTTAGGGTTTCGTGTTTAGTGTCAGGGTTAAGGTTAGGGTTAGGGTTAGGTACACGTTTCGGGTTTGAGATATGGTTAGGTTTAGTGTTAGGGTTATAGTTAAGTTAAGTTTTGGCTGATGGTTAAGGTTAGGTTTAGGGACAGGGTTAGTTACAGGTTGAGGGTTAGAGTTAAAGATAGAGAGACGGTAAGGGTCAGAGTTAGGTTTAGCGACAGTGTTAGGGGTAGGGTTAGGGTTAGGTTAGGGTTAGGGTTAGGGTTAGGGTTAGGGTTAGGTTTTAGGGATAGGGTTATGGTTAGGGTTACGGTTTAGGTTTAGGGTTAGGGTTAAGGTTAGGGTTTAGGGTTTAGGGTTAGGGTTAGGGTTAAGGTTAGCATTAGTTTTAGGGTTAGGGACAGGATTAGCGTTTGGGACATGGTTAGGTTTACTGTTAGGGTTATATTAAGTTTAGGTTTTGTCTGATGCTTAAGTTTAGGTTTAGGGACAGGGTTAGTGACAGGGTGAGGGTTAGAGTTAAGGTTGGAGAGACGGTAAGGGTCAGAGTTAGGTTTAGCGACAGTGTTAGGGTTAGGGATCAGGTTAGGTTAGGGTTTAGGGTTAGGGTTAGGGTTAGGGTTAGGAATAGGGGAGGGTTAGTGTTTACATTTTAGGGTTAGGGTTTAGGGATAGGGTTAGGGTTAGGGTTAGGGTTAGAGTTAGGGTTAGGGTTAGGGTTAGGTTTTAGGGATAGGGTTAGGCTTAGGGTTACGGTTTAGGTTTAGGGTTAGGGTTAAGGTTAGGGTTTAGGGTTTAGGGTTAGGGTTAGGGTTAGAGTTAGGGTTTAGGCTTTAGGGTTAGGGTTAGTGTTAGGGTTTAGGGTTTAGTGTTAGGGTTAGGGTTAGGGTTAGGGTTAGGGTTTAGTGTTTATGGTTAGGGTTAGCGTTAGGGTTAGGGTTTGGGTTTAGTGTTTAGGTTTAGGGTTAGGGTTAGTGTTAGGGTTAGGGTTAGGGTTAGGGTTAGGGACAGGATTAGGGTTTGGGACATGGTTAGGTTTACTGTTAGGGTAATATTAAGTTTAGGTTTTGTCTGATGCTTAAGTTGAGCTTTAGGGACAGGGTTAGTGACAGGGTGAGGGTTAGAATTAAGGTTGGAGAGACGGTAAGGGTCAGAGTTAGGTTTAGCGACAGTGTTAGGGTTAGGGATCAGGTTAGGTTAGGGTTTAGGGTTAGGGTTAGGGTTAGGGTTAGGAATAGGGGAGGGTTAGTGTTTACATTTTAGGGTTAGGGTTTAGGGATAGGGTTAGGGTTAGGGTTAGAGTTAGGGTTAGCGTTAGGGTTAGGGTTAGGTTTTAG
>CM063103.1:38022500-38032500 GCA_031876335.1 Hipposideros larvatus
TTAGGGTTTGGGTTTAGGGTTTAGGTTTAGGGTTAGGGTTAGTGTTAGGGTTTCGGGTTTAGTGTCAGGGTTAAGGTTAGGGTTAGGGTTAGGTACACGTTTCAGGTTTGAGACATGGTTAGGTTTAGTGTTAGGGTTATAGTTAAGTTTAGGTTTTGGCTGATGGTTAAGGTTAGGTTTAGGGACAGGGTTAGTTACAGGTTGAGGGTTAGAGTTAAATATAGAGAGACGGTAAGGGTCAGAGTTAGGTTTAGCGACAGTGTTAGGGTTAGGGTTAGGGTTAGGTTAGGGTTAGGGTTAGGGTTAGGGTTAGGGTTAGGTTTTAGGGATAGGGTTAGTGTTAGGGTTACGGTTTAGGTTTAGGGTTAGGGTTAAGGTTAGGGTTTAGTGTTTAGGGTTAGGGTTAGGGTTAGGGTTAGCATTAGTTTTAGGGTAGGGACAGGATTATGGTTTGGGACATGGTTAGGTTTACTGTTAGGGTTATATTAAATTTAGGTTTTGTCTGATGCTTAAGTTTAGGTTTAGGGACAGGGTTAGTGACAGGGTGAGGGTTAGAGTTAAGGTTGGAGAGACGGTAAGGGTCAGAGTTAGGTTTAGCGACAGTGTTAGGGTTAGGGATCAGGTTAGGTTAGGGTTTAGGGTTAGGGTTAAGGTGAGGGTTAGGAATAGGGGAGGGTTAGTGTTTATATTTTAGGGTTAGGGTTTAGGGATAGGGTTAGTGTTAGGGTTAGGGTTAGAGTTAAATTTAGGGTTAGGGTTAGGGTTAGGGTTACGGTTTAGGTTTAGGGTTAGTGTTAAGGTTAGGGTTTAGGGTTTAGGGTTAGGGTTAGGGTTAGAGTTAGGGTTTAGGCTTTAGGGTTAGGGTTAGTGTTAGGGTTTAGGGTTTAGGGTTAGGGTTAGGGTTAGGGTTAGGTTTAGGGTTTAGTGTTTATGGTTAGGGTTAGCGTTAGGGTTAGGGTTTGGGTTTAGGGTTTAGGTTTAGGGTTAGGGTTAGTGTTAGGGTTTCGTGTTTAGTGTCAGGGTTAAGGTTAGGGTTAGGGTTAGGTACACGTTTCGGGTTTGAGATATGGTTAGGTTTAGTGTTAGGGTTATAGTTAAGTTAAGTTTTGGCTGATGGTTAAGGTTAGGTTTAGGGACAGGGTTAGTTACAGGTTGAGGGTTAGAGTTAAAGATAGAGAGACGGTAAGGGTCAGAGTTAGGTTTAGCGACAGTGTTAGGGGTAGGGTTAGGGTTAGGTTAGGGTTAGGGTTAGGGTTAGGGTTAGGGTTAGGTTTTAGGGATAGGGTTATGGTTAGGGTTACGGTTTAGGTTTAGGGTTAGGGTTAAGGTTAGGGTTTAGGGTTTAGGGTTAGGGTTAGGGTTAAGGTTAGCATTAGTTTTAGGGTTAGGGACAGGATTAGCGTTTGGGACATGGTTAGGTTTACTGTTAGGGTTATATTAAGTTTAGGTTTTGTCTGATGCTTAAGTTTAGGTTTAGGGACAGGGTTAGTGACAGGGTGAGGGTTAGAGTTAAGGTTGGAGAGACGGTAAGGGTCAGAGTTAGGTTTAGCGACAGTGTTAGGGTTAGGGATCAGGTTAGGTTAGGGTTTAGGGTTAGGGTTAGGGTTAGGGTTAGGAATAGGGGAGGGTTAGTGTTTACATTTTAGGGTTAGGGTTTAGGGATAGGGTTAGGGTTAGGGTTAGGGTTAGAGTTAGGGTTAGGGTTAGGGTTAGGTTTTAGGGATAGGGTTAGGCTTAGGGTTACGGTTTAGGTTTAGGGTTAGGGTTAAGGTTAAAGTTAGGGTTTAGGCTTTAGGGTTAGGGTTAGTGTTAGGGTTTAGGTTTTAGGGTTAGGGTTAGGGTTAGGTTTAGGGTTTAGTGTTTATGGTTAGGGTTAGCGTTAGGGTTAGGGTTTGGGTTTAGGGTTTAGGTTTAGGGTTAGGGTTAGTGTTAGGGTTTCGGGTTTAGTGTCAGGGTTAAGGTTAGGGTTAGGGTTAGGTACACGTTTCGGGTTTGAGACATGGTTAGGTTTAGTGTTAGGGTTATAGTTAAGTTTAGGTTTTGGCTGATGGTTAAGGTTAGGTTTAGGGACAGGGTTAGTTACAGGTTGAGGGTTAGAGTTAAAGATAGAGAGACGGTAAGGGTCAGAGTTAGGTTTAGCGACAGTGTTAGGGTTAGGGTTAGGGTTAGGTTAGGGTTAGGGTAGGGTTAGGGTTAGTGTTAGGTTTTAGGGATAGGGTTAGGGTTAGGGTTACGGTTTAGGTTTAGGGTTAGGGTTAAGGTTAGGGTTTAGGGTTTAGGGTTAGGGTTAGGGTTAGGGTTAGCATTAGTTTTAGGGTTAGGGACAGGATTAGGGTTTGGGACATGGTTAGGTTTACTGTTAGGGTTATATTAAGTTTAGGTTTTGTCTGATGCTTAAGTTTAGGTTTAAGGACAGGGTTAGTGACAGGGTGAGGGTTAGAGTTAAGGTTGGAGAGACGGTAAGGGTCAGAGTTAGGTTTAGCGACAGTGTTAGGGTTAGGGATCAGGTTAGGTTAGGGTTTAGGGTTAGGGTTAGGGTTAGGGTTAGGAATAGGGGAGGGTTAGTGTTTACATTTTAGGGTTAGGGTTTAGGGATAGGGTTAGGGTTAGGGTTAGGGTTAGAGTTAGGGTTAGGATTAGGGTTAGGTTTTAGGGATAGGGTTAGGGTTACGGTTTAGGTTTAGGGTTAGGGTTAAGTTTAGGGTTTAGGGTTTAGGGTTAGGGTTAGGGTTAGAGTTAGGGTTTAGGCTTTAGGGTTAGGGTTAGTGTTAGGGTTTAGGGTTTAGGGTTAGGGTTAGGGTTAGGGTTAGGTTTAGGGTTTAGTGTTTATGGTTAGGGTTAGCGTTAGGGTTAGGGTTTGGGTTTAGGGTTTAGGTTTAGGGTTAGGGTTAGTGTTAGGGTTTCGGGTTTAGTGTCAGGGTTAAGGTTAGGGTTAGGGTTAGGTATACGTTTCGGGTTTGAGACATGGTTAGGTTTAGTGTTAGGGTTATAGTTAAGTTTAGGTTTTGGCTGATGGTTAAGGTTAGGTTTAGGGACAGGGTTAGTTACAGGTTGAGGGTTAGAGTTAAATATAGAGAGACGGTAAGGGTCAGAGTTAGGTTTAGCGACAGTGTTAGGGTTAGGGTTAGGGTTAGGTTAGGGTTAGGGTTAGGGTTAGGGTTAGGGTTAGGTTTTAGGGATAGGGTTAGGGTTAGGGTTACGGTTTAGGTTTAGGGTTAGGGTTAAGGTTAGGGTTTAGGGTTTAGGGTTAGGGTTAGGGTTAGGGTTAGCATTAGTTTTATGGTTAGGGACAGGATTAGGGTTTGGGACATGGTTAGGTTTACTGTTAGGGTTATATTAAGTTTAGGTTTTGTCTGATGCTTAAGTTTAGGTTTAGGGACAGGGTTAGTGACAGGGTGAGGGTTAGAGTTAAGGTTGGAGAGACGGTAAGGGTCAGAGTTAGGTTTAGCGACAGTGTTAGGGTTAGGGATCAGGTTAGGTTAGGGTTTAGGGTTAGGGTTAGGGTTAGGGTTAGGAATAGGGGAGGGTTAGTGTTTACATTTTAGGGTTAGGGTTTAGGGATAGGGTTAGGGTTAGGGTTAGGGTTAGAGTTAGGGTTAGGGTTAGGGTTAGGGTTAGAGTTAGGGTTAGGGTTAGGGTTAGGTTAGGGTTAGGATTAGGGTTAGGGTTAGGGTTAGGTTTTAGGAATGAGGTTATGGTTAGAGTTACGGTTTAGGTTTAGGGTTAGGGGTAAGGTTAGGGTTTAGGGTTTAGGGTTAGGGTTAGGGTTAGGGTTAGCATTAGTTTTAGGGTTAGGGACAGGATTAGGGTTTGGGACATGGTTAGGTTAGGGTTAGGGTTAGGGTTAGGGTTAGGGTTAGGGTTAGGGTTAGGGTTAGGGTTAGGGTTAGGGTTAGGGTTACGGTTTAGGTTTAGGGTTAGGGTTAGGGTTAGGTTTTAGGGATAGGGTTAGGGTTAGGGTTACGGTTTAGGTTTAGGGTTAGGGTTAAGGTTAGGGTTTAGGGTTTAGGGTTAGGGTTAGGGTTAAAGTTAGGGTTTAGGCTTTAGGGTTAGGGTTAGTGTTAGGTTTTAGGGTTCAGTGTTAGGGTTAGGGTTAGGGTTAGGGTTAGGTTTAGGGTTTAGTGTTTATGGTTAGGGTTAGCGTTAGGGTTAGGGTTTGGGTTTAGGGTTTAGGTTTAGGGTTAGGGTTAGTGTTAGGGTTTCGGGTTTAGTGTCAGGGTTAAGGTTAGGGTTAGGGTTAGGTACACGTTTCGGGTTTGAGATATGGTTAGGTTTAGTGTTAGGGTTATAGTTAAGTTAAGTTTTGGCTGATGGTTAAGGTTAGGTTTAGGGACAGGGTTAGTTACAGGTTGAGGGTTAGAGTTAAAGATAGAGAGACGGTAAGGGTCAGAGTTAGGTTTAGCGACAGTGTTAGGGGTAGGGTTAGGGTTAGGTTAGGGTTAGGGTTAGGGTTAGGGTTAGGGTTAGGTTTTAGGGATAGGGTTATGGTTAGGGTTACGGTTTAGGTTTAGGGTTAGGGTTAAGGTTAGGGTTTAGGGTTTAGGGTTAGGGTTAGGGTTAAGGTTAGCATTAGTTTTAGGGTTAGGGACAGGATTAGCGTTTGGGACATGGTTAGGTTTACTGTTAGGGTTATATTAAGTTTAGGTTTTGTCTGATGCTTAAGTTTAGGTTTAGGGACAGGGTTAGTGACAGGGTGAGGGTTAGAGTTAAGGTTGGAGAGACGGTAAGGGTCAGAGTTAGGTTTAGCGACAGTGTTAGGGTTAGGGATCAGGTTAGGTTAGGGTTTAGGGTTAGGGTTAGGGTTAGGGTTAGGAATAGGGGAGGGTTAGTGTTTACATTTTAGGGTTAGGGTTTAGGGATAGGGTTAGGGTTAGGGTTAGGGTTAGAGTTAGGGTTAGGGTTAGGGTTAGGTTTTAGGGATAGGGTTAGGCTTAGGGTTACGGTTTAGGTTTAGGGTTAGGGTTAAGGTTAGGGTTTAGGGTTTAGGGTTAGGGTTAGGGTTAGAGTTAGGGTTTAGGCTTTAGGGTTAGGGTTAGTGTTAGGGTTTAGGGTTTAGTGTTAGGGTTAGGGTTAGGGTTAGGGTTAGGGTTTAGTGTTTATGGTTAGTGTTAGCGTTAGGGTTAGGGTTTGGGTTTAGTGTTTAGGTTTAGGGTTAGGGTTAGTGTTAGGGTTAGGGTTAGGGTTAGGGTTAGGGACAGGATTAGGGTTTGGGACATGGTTAGGTTTACTGTTAGGGTAATATTAAGTTTAGGTTTTGTCTGATGCTTAAGTTGAGCTTTAGGGACAGGGTTAGTGACAGGGTGAGGGTTAGAATTAAGGTTGGAGAGACGGTAAGGGTCAGAGTTAGGTTTAGCGACAGTGTTAGGGTTAGGGATCAGGTTAGGTTAGGGTTTAGGGTTAGGGTTAGGGTTAGGGTTAGGAATAGGGGAGGGTTAGTGTTTACATTTTAGGGTTAGGGTTTAGGGATAGGGTTAGGGTTAGGGTTAGAGTTAGGGTTAGCGTTAGGGTTAGGGTTAGTTTTCAGGGATAGGGTTAAGGTTAGGGTTACGGTTTAGGTTTAGGGTTAGGGTTAAGGTTAAAGTTAGGGTTTAGGCTTTAGGGTTAGGGTTAGTGTTAGGGTTTAGGTTTTAGGGTTAGGGTTAGGGTTAGGTTTAGGGTTTAGTGTTTATGGTTAGGGTTAGCGTTAGGGTTAGGGTTTGGGTTTAGGGTTTAGGTTTAGGGTTAGGGTTAGTGTTAGGGTTTCGGGTTTAGTGTCAGGGTTAAGGTTAGGGTTAGGGTTAGGTACACGTTTCGGGTTTGAGACATGGTTAGGTTTAGTGTTAGGGTTATAGTTAAGTTTAGGTTTTGGCTGATGGTTAGGGTTAGGTTTAGGGACAAGGTTAGTTACAGGTTGAGGGTTAGAGTTAAAGATAGAGAGACGGTAAGGGTCAGAGTTAGGTTTAGCGACAGTGTTAGGGTTAGGGTTAGGGTTAGGTTAGGGTTAGGGTAGGGTTAGGGTTAGTGTTAGGTTTTAGGGATAGGGTTAGGGTTAGGGTTACGGTTTAGGTTTAGGGTTAGGGTTAAGGTTAGGGTTTAGGGTTTAGGGTTAGGGTTAGGGTTAGGGTTAGCATTAGTTTTAGGGTTAGGGACAGGATTAGGGTTTGGGACATGGTTAGGTTTACTGTTAGGGTTATATTAAGTTTAGGTTTTGTCTGATGCTTAAGTTTAGGTTTAAGGACAGGGTTAGTGACAGGGTGAGGGTTAGAGTTAAGGTTGGAGAGACGGTAAGGGTCAGAGTTAGGTTTAGCGACAGTGTTAGGGTTAGGGATCAGGTTAGGTTAGGGTTTAGGGTTAGGGTTAGGGTTAGGGTTAGGAATAGGGGAGGGTTAGTGTTTACATTTTAGGGTTAGGGTTTAGGGATAGGGTTAGGGTTAGGGTTAGGGTTAGAGTTAGGGTTAGGATTAGGGTTAGGTTTTAGGGATAGGGTTAGGGTTAGGGTTACGGTTTAGGTTTAGGGTTAGGGTTAAGTTTAGGGTTTAGGGTTTAGGGTTAGGGTTAGGGTTAGAGTTAGGGTTTAGGCTTTAGGGTTAGGGTTAGTGTTAGGGTTTAGGGTTTAGGGTTAGGGTTAGGGTTAGGGTTAGGTTTAGGGTTTAGTGTTTATGGTTAGGGTTAGCGTTAGGGTTAGGGTTTGGGTTTAGGGTTTAGGTTTAGGGTTAGGGTTAGTGTTAGGGTTTCGGGTTTAGTGTCAGAGTTAAGGTTATGGTTAGGGTTAGGTATACGTTTCGGGTTTGAGACATGGTTAGGTTTAGTGTTAGGGTTATAGTTAAGTTTAGGTTTTGGCTGATGGTTAAGGTTAGGTTTAGGGACAGGGTTAGTTACAGGTTGAGGGTTAGAGTTAAATATAGAGAGACGGTAAGGGTCAGAGTTAGGTTTAGCGACAGTGTTAGGGTTAGGGTTAGGGTTAGGTTAGGGTTAGGGTTAGGGTTAGGGTTAGGGTTAGGTTTTAGGGATAGGGTTAAGGTTAGGGTTACGGTTTAGGTTTAGGGTTAGGGTTAAGGTTAGGGTTTAGGGTTTAGGGTTAGGGTTAGGGTTAGGGTTAGCATTAGTTTTATGGTTAGGGACAGGATTATGGTTTGGGACATGGTTAGGTTTACTGTTAGGGTTATATTAAGTTTAGGTTTTGTCTGATGCTTAAGTTTAGGTTTAGGGACAGGGTTAGTGACAGGGTGAGGGTTAGAGTTAAGGTTGGAGAGACGGTAAGGGTCAGAGTTAGGTTTAGCGACAGTGTTAGGGTTAGGGATCAGGTTAGGTTAGGGTTTAGGGTTAGGGTTAGGGTTAGGGTTAGGAATAGGGGAGGGTTAGTGTTTACATTTTAGGGTTAGGGTTTAGGGATAGGGTTAGGGTTAGGGTTAGGGTTAGAGTTAGGGTTAGGGTTAGGGTTAGGGTTAGAGTTAGGGTTAGGGTTAGGGTTAGGTTAGGGTTAGGGTTAGGGTTAGGGTTAGGGTTAGGTTTTAGGAATGAGGTTATGGTTAGAGTTACGGTTTAGGTTTAGGGTTAGGGGTAAGGTTAGGGTTTAGGGTTTAGGGTTAGGGTTAGGGTTAGGGTTAGCATTAGTTTTAGGGTTAGGGACAGGATTAGGGTTTGGGACATGGTTAGGTTTACTGTTAGGGTTATATTAAATTTAGGTTTTGTCTGATGCTTAAGTTTAGGTTTAGGGACAGGGTTAGTGACAGGGTGAGGGTTAGAGTTAAGGTTGGAGAGACGGTAAGGGTCAGAGTTAGGTTTAGCGACAGTGTTAGGGTTAGGGATCAGGTTAGGTTAGGGTTTAGGGTTAGGGTTAGGGTTAGGGTTAGGAATAGGGGAGGGTTAGTGTTTACATTTTAGGGTTAGGGTTTAGGGATAGGGTTAGGGTTAGGGTTAGGGTTAGAGTTAGGGTTAGCGTTAGGGTTAGGGTTAGGTTTTAGGGATAGGGTTAGGGTTAGGGTTACGGTTTAGGTTTAGGGTTAGGGTTAAGGTTAGGGTTTAGGGTTTAGGGTTAGGGTTAGGGTTAAAGTTAGGGTTTAGGCTTTAGGGTTAGGGTTAGTGTTAGGGTTTAGGGTTCAGGGTTAGGGTTAGGGTTAGGGTTAGGGTTAGGTTTAGGGTTTAGTGTTTATGGTTAGGGTTAGCGTTAGGGTTAGGGTTTGGGTTTAGGGTTTAGGTTTAGGGTTAGGGTTAGTGTTAGGGTTTCGTGTTTAGTGTCAGGGTTAAGGTTAGGGTTAGGGTTAGGTACACGTTTCGGGTTTGAGATATGGTTAGGTTTAGTGTTAGGGTTATAGTTAAGTTAAGTTTTGGCTGATGGTTAAGGTTAGGTTTAGGGACAGGGTTAGTTACAGGTTGAGGGTTAGAGTTAAAGATAGAGAGACGGTAAGGGTCAGAGTTAGGTTTAGCGACAGTGTTAGGGGTAGGGTTAGGGTTAGGTTAGGGTTAGGGTTAGGGTTAGGGTTAGGGTTAGGTTTTAGGGATAGGGTTATGGTTAGGGTTACGGTTTAGGTTTAGGGTTAGGGTTAAGGTTAGGGTTTAGGGTTTAGGGTTAGGGTTAGGGTTAAGGTTAGCATTAGTTTTAGGGTTAGGGACAGGATTAGCGTTTGGGACATGGTTAGGTTTACTGTTAGGGTTATATTAAGTTTAGGTTTTGTCTGATGCTTAAGTTTAGGTTTAGGGACAGGGTTAGTGACAGGGTGAGGGTTAGAGTTAAGGTTGGAGAGACGGTAAGGGTCAGAGTTAGGTTTAGCGACAGTGTTAGGGTTAGGGATCAGGTTAGGTTAGGGTTTAGGGTTAGGGTTAGGGTTAGGGTTAGGAATAGGGGAGGGTTAGTGTTTACATTTTAGGGTTAGGGTTTAGGGATAGGGTTAGGGTTAGGGTTAGGGTTAGAGTTAGGGTTAGGGTTAGGGTTAGGTTTTAGGGATAGGGTTAGGCTTAGGGTTACGGTTTAGGTTTAGGGTTAGGGTTAAGGTTAGGGTTTAGGGTTTAGGGTTAGGGTTAGGGTTAGAGTTAGGGTTTAGGCTTTAGGGTTAGGGTTAGTGTTAGGGTTTAGGGTTTAGTGTTAGGGTTAGGGTTAGGGTTAGGGTTAGGGTTTAGTGTTTATGGTTAGGGTTAGCGTTAGGGTTAGGGTTTGGGTTTAGTGTTTAGGTTTAGGGTTAGGGTTAGTGTTAGGGTTAGGGTTAGGGTTAGGGTTAGGGACAGGATTAGGGTTTGGGACATGGTTAGGTTTACTGTTAGGGTAATATTAAGTTTAGGTTTTGTCTGATGCTTAAGTTGAGCTTTAGGGACAGGGTTAGTGACAGGGTGAGGGTTAGAATTAAGGTTGGAGAGACGGTAAGGGTCAGAGTTAGGTTTAGCGACAGTGTTAGGGTTAGGGATCAGGTTAGGTTAGGGTTTAGGGTTAGGGTTAGGGTTAGGGTTAGGAATAGGGGAGGGTTAGTGTTTACATTTTAGGGTTAGGGTTTAGGGATAGGGTTAGGGTTAGGGTTAGAGTTAGGGTTAGCGTTAGGGTTAGGGTTAGGTTTTAGGGATAGGGTTAGGGTTAGGGTTACGGTTTAGGTTTAGGGTTAGGGTTAAGGTTAGGGTTTAGGGTTTAGGGTTTAGGGTTAGGGTTAGGGTTAAAGTTAGGGTTTAGGCTTTAGGATTAGGGTTAGTGTTAGGGTTTAGGGTTTAGGGTTAGTGTTAGGGTTAGGGTTAGGTTTAGGGTTTAGTGTTGATGGTTAGGGTTAGCGTTAGGGTTAGGGTTTGGGTTTATGGTTTAGGTTTAGGGTTAGGGTTAGTGTTAGGGTTTCGGGTTTAGTGTTAGGGTTAAGGTTAGGGTTAGGGTTAGGTACACGTTTCGGGTTTGAGACATGGTTAGGTTTAGTGTTAGGGTTATAGTTAAGTTTAGGTTTTGGCTGATGGTTAAGGTTAGGTTTAGGGACAGGGTTAGTTACAGGGTGAGGGTTAGAGTTAAAGATAGAGAGACGGTAAGTGTCAGAGTTAGGTTTAGCGACATTGT
>CM063103.1:38037500-38042500 GCA_031876335.1 Hipposideros larvatus
TTTAGTGTTAGGGTTATAGTTAAGTTTAGGTTTTGGCTGATGGTTAAGGTTAGGTTTAGGGACAGGGTTAGTTACAGGTTGAGGGTTAGAGTTAAATATAGAGAGACGGTAAGGGTCAGAGTTAGGTTTAGCGACAGTGTTAGGGTTAGGGTTAGGGTTAGGTTAGGGTTAGGGTTAGGGTTAGGGTTAGGGTTAGGTTTTAGGGATAGGGTTAGGGTTAGGGTTACGGTTTAGGTTTAGGGTTAGGGTTAAGGTTAGGGTTTAGGGTTTAGGGTTAGGGTTAGGGTTAGGGTTAGCATTAGTTTTATGGTTAGGGACAGGATTAGGGTTTGGGACATGGTTAGGTTTACTGTTAGGGTTATATTAAGTTTAGGTTTTGTCTGATGCTTAAGTTTAGGTTTAGGGACAGGGTTAGTGACAGGGTGAGGGTTAGAGTTAAGGTTGGAGAGACGGTAAGGGTCAGAGTTAGGTTTAGCGACAGTGTTAGGGTTAGGGATCAGGTTAGGTTAGGGTTTAGGGTTAGGGTTAGGGTTAGGGTTAGGAATAGGGGAGGGTTAGTGTTTACATTTTAGGGTTAGGGTTTAGGGATAGGGTTAGGGTTAGGGTTAGGGTTAGAGTTAGGGTTAGGGTTAGGGTTAGGGTTAGAGTTAGGGTTAGGGTTAGGGTTAGGTTAGGGTTAGGATTAGGGTTAGGGTTAGGGTTAGGTTTTAGGAATGAGGTTATGGTTAGAGTTACGGTTTAGGTTTAGGGTTAGGGGTAAGGTTAGGGTTTAGGGTTTAGGGTTAGGGTTAGGGTTAGGGTTAGCATTAGTTTTAGGGTTAGGGACAGGATTAGGGTTTGGGACATGGTTAGGTTAGGGTTAGGGTTAGGGTTAGGGTTAGGGTTAGGGTTAGGGTTAGGGTTAGGGTTAGGGTTAGGGTTAGGGTTAGGGTTACGGTTTAGGTTTAGGGTTAGGGTTAGGGTTAGGTTTTAGGGATAGGGTTAGGGTTAGGGTTACGGTTTAGGTTTAGGGTTAGGGTTAAGGTTAGGGTTTAGGGTTTAGGGTTAGGGTTAGGGTTAAAGTTAGGGTTTAGGCTTTAGGGTTAGGGTTAGTGTTAGGTTTTAGGGTTCAGTGTTAGGGTTAGGGTTAGGGTTAGGGTTAGGTTTAGGGTTTAGTGTTTATGGTTAGGGTTAGCGTTAGGGTTAGGGTTTGGGTTTAGGGTTTAGGTTTAGGGTTAGGGTTAGTGTTAGGGTTTCGGGTTTAGTGTCAGGGTTAAGGTTAGGGTTAGGGTTAGGTACACGTTTCGGGTTTGAGATATGGTTAGGTTTAGTGTTAGGGTTATAGTTAAGTTAAGTTTTGGCTGATGGTTAAGGTTAGGTTTAGGGACAGGGTTAGTTACAGGTTGAGGGTTAGAGTTAAAGATAGAGAGACGGTAAGGGTCAGAGTTAGGTTTAGCGACAGTGTTAGGGGTAGGGTTAGGGTTAGGTTAGGGTTAGGGTTAGGGTTAGGGTTAGGGTTAGGTTTTAGGGATAGGGTTATGGTTAGGGTTACGGTTTAGGTTTAGGGTTAGGGTTAAGGTTAGGGTTTAGGGTTTAGGGTTAGGGTTAGGGTTAAGGTTAGCATTAGTTTTAGGGTTAGGGACAGGATTAGCGTTTGGGACATGGTTAGGTTTACTGTTAGGGTTATATTAAGTTTAGGTTTTGTCTGATGCTTAAGTTTAGGTTTAGGGACAGGGTTAGTGACAGGGTGAGGGTTAGAGTTAAGGTTGGAGAGACGGTAAGGGTCAGAGTTAGGTTTAGCGACAGTGTTAGGGTTAGGGATCAGGTTAGGTTAGGGTTTAGGGTTAGGGTTAGGGTTAGGGTTAGGAATAGGGGAGGGTTAGTGTTTACATTTTAGGGTTAGGGTTTAGGGATAGGGTTAGGGTTAGGGTTAGGGTTAGAGTTAGGGTTAGGGTTAGGGTTAGGTTTTAGGGATAGGGTTAGGCTTAGGGTTACGGTTTAGGTTTAGGGTTAGGGTTAAGGTTAGGGTTTAGGGTTTAGGGTTAGGGTTAGGGTTAGAGTTAGGGTTTAGGCTTTAGGGTTAGGGTTAGTGTTAGGGTTTAGGGTTTAGTGTTAGGGTTAGGGTTAGGGTTAGGGTTAGGGTTTAGTGTTTATGGTTAGTGTTAGCGTTAGGGTTAGGGTTTGGGTTTAGTGTTTAGGTTTAGGGTTAGGGTTAGTGTTAGGGTTAGGGTTAGGGTTAGGGTTAGGGACAGGATTAGGGTTTGGGACATGGTTAGGTTTACTGTTAGGGTAATATTAAGTTTAGGTTTTGTCTGATGCTTAAGTTGAGCTTTAGGGACAGGGTTAGTGACAGGGTGAGGGTTAGAATTAAGGTTGGAGAGACGGTAAGGGTCAGAGTTAGGTTTAGCGACAGTGTTAGGGTTAGGGATCAGGTTAGGTTAGGGTTTAGGGTTAGGGTTAGGGTTAGGGTTAGGAATAGGGGAGGGTTAGTGTTTACATTTTAGGGTTAGGGTTTAGGGATAGGGTTAGGGTTAGGGTTAGAGTTAGGGTTAGCGTTAGGGTTAGGGTTAGTTTTCAGGGATAGGGTTAAGGTTAGGGTTACGGTTTAGGTTTAGGGTTAGGGTTAAGGTTAAAGTTAGGGTTTAGGCTTTAGGGTTAGGGTTAGTGTTAGGGTTTAGGTTTTAGGGTTAGGGTTAGGGTTAGGTTTAGGGTTTAGTGTTTATGGTTAGGGTTAGCGTTAGGGTTAGGGTTTGGGTTTAGGGTTTAGGTTTAGGGTTAGGGTTAGTGTTAGGGTTTCGGGTTTAGTGTCAGGGTTAAGGTTAGGGTTAGGGTTAGGTACACGTTTCGGGTTTGAGACATGGTTAGGTTTAGTGTTAGGGTTATAGTTAAGTTTAGGTTTTGGCTGATGGTTAGGGTTAGGTTTAGGGACAAGGTTAGTTACAGGTTGAGGGTTAGAGTTAAAGATAGAGAGACGGTAAGGGTCAGAGTTAGGTTTAGCGACAGTGTTAGGGTTAGGGTTAGGGTTAGGTTAGGGTTAGGGTAGGGTTAGGGTTAGTGTTAGGTTTTAGGGATAGGGTTAGGGTTAGGGTTACGGTTTAGGTTTAGGGTTAGGGTTAAGGTTAGGGTTTAGGGTTTAGGGTTAGGGTTAGGGTTAGGGTTAGCATTAGTTTTAGGGTTAGGGACAGGATTAGGGTTTGGGACATGGTTAGGTTTACTGTTAGGGTTATATTAAGTTTAGGTTTTGTCTGATGCTTAAGTTTAGGTTTAAGGACAGGGTTAGTGACAGGGTGAGGGTTAGAGTTAAGGTTGGAGAGACGGTAAGGGTCAGAGTTAGGTTTAGCGACAGTGTTAGGGTTAGGGATCAGGTTAGGTTAGGGTTTAGGGTTAGGGTTAGGGTTAGGGTTAGGAATAGGGGAGGGTTAGTGTTTACATTTTAGGGTTAGGGTTTAGGGATAGGGTTAGGGTTAGGGTTAGGGTTAGAGTTAGGGTTAGGATTAGGGTTAGGTTTTAGGGATAGGGTTAGGGTTAGGGTTACGGTTTAGGTTTAGGGTTAGGGTTAAGTTTAGGGTTTAGGGTTTAGGGTTAGGGTTAGGGTTAGAGTTAGGGTTTAGGCTTTAGGGTTAGGGTTAGTGTTAGGGTTTAGGGTTTAGGGTTAGGGTTAGGGTTAGGGTTAGGTTTAGGGTTTAGTGTTTATGGTTAGGGTTAGCGTTAGGGTTAGGGTTTGGGTTTAGGGTTTAGGTTTAGGGTTAGGGTTAGTGTTAGGGTTTCGGGTTTAGTGTCAGAGTTAAGGTTATGGTTAGGGTTAGGTATACGTTTCGGGTTTGAGACATGGTTAGGTTTAGTGTTAGGGTTATAGTTAAGTTTAGGTTTTGGCTGATGGTTAAGGTTAGGTTTAGGGACAGGGTTAGTTACAGGTTGAGGGTTAGAGTTAAATATAGAGAGACGGTAAGGGTCAGAGTTAGGTTTAGCGACAGTGTTAGGGTTAGGGTTAGGGTTAGGTTAGGGTTAGGGTTAGGGTTAGGGTTAGGGTTAGGTTTTAGGGATAGGGTTAAGGTTAGGGTTACGGTTTAGGTTTAGGGTTAGGGTTAAGGTTAGGGTTTAGGGTTTAGGGTTAGGGTTAGGGTTAGGGTTAGCATTAGTTTTATGGTTAGGGACAGGATTATGGTTTGGGACATGGTTAGGTTTACTGTTAGGGTTATATTAAGTTTAGGTTTTGTCTGATGCTTAAGTTTAGGTTTAGGGACAGGGTTAGTGACAGGGTGAGGGTTAGAGTTAAGGTTGGAGAGACGGTAAGGGTCAGAGTTAGGTTTAGCGACAGTGTTAGGGTTAGGGATCAGGTTAGGTTAGGGTTTAGGGTTAGGGTTAGGGTTAGGGTTAGGAATAGGGGAGGGTTAGTGTTTACATTTTAGGGTTAGGGTTTAGGGATAGGGTTAGGGTTAGGGTTAGGGTTAGAGTTAGGGTTAGGGTTAGGGTTAGGGTTAGAGTTAGGGTTAGGGTTAGGGTTAGGTTAGGGTTAGGGTTAGGGTTAGGGTTAGGGTTAGGTTTTAGGAATGAGGTTATGGTTAGAGTTACGGTTTAGGTTTAGGGTTAGGGGTAAGGTTAGGGTTTAGGGTTTAGGGTTAGGGTTAGGGTTAGGGTTAGCATTAGTTTTAGGGTTAGGGACAGGATTAGGGTTTGGGACATGGTTAGGTTTACTGTTAGGGTTATATTAAATTTAGGTTTTGTCTGATGCTTAAGTTTAGGTTTAGGGACAGGGTTAGTGACAGGGTGAGGGTTAGAGTTAAGGTTGGAGAGACGGTAAGGGTCAGAGTTAGGTTTAGCGACAGTGTTAGGGTTAGGGATCAGGTTAGGTTAGGGTTTAGGGTTAGGGTAAGGTGAGGGTTAGGAATAGGGGAGGGTTAGTGTTTATATTTTAGGGTTAGGGTTTAGGGATAGGGTTAGTGTTAGGGTTAGGGTTAGAGTTAAATTTAGGGTTAGGGTTAGGGTTACGGTTTAGGTTTAGGGTTAGGGTTAAGGTTAGG
>CM063103.1:38045000-38050000 GCA_031876335.1 Hipposideros larvatus
GTTAGAGTTAGGGTTAGGGTTAGGGTTAGGTTAGGGTTAGGGTTAGGGTTAGGGTTAGGGTTAGGTTTTAGGAATGAGGTTATGGTTAGAGTTACGGTTTAGGTTTAGGGTTAGGGGTAAGGTTAGGGTTTAGGGTTTAGGGTTAGGGTTAGGGTTAGGGTTAGCATTAGTTTTAGGGTTAGGGACAGGATTAGGGTTTGGGACATGGTTAGGTTTACTGTTAGGGTTATATTAAATTTAGGTTTTGTCTGATGCTTAAGTTTAGGTTTAGGGACAGGGTTAGTGACAGGGTGAGGGTTAGAGTTAAGGTTGGAGAGACGGTAAGGGTCAGAGTTAGGTTTAGCGACAGTGTTAGGGTTAGGGATCAGGTTATGTTAGGGTTTAGGGTTAGGGTTAGGGTTAGGGTTAGGAATAGGGGAGGGTTAGTGTTTACATTTTAGGGTTAGGGTTTAGGGATAGGGTTAGTGTTAGGGTTAGGGTTAGAGTTAGGGTTAGCGTTAGGGTTAGGGTTAGGTTTTAGGGATAGGGTTAGGGTTAGGGTTACGGTTTAGGTTTAGGGTTAGGGTTAAGGTTAGGGTTTAGGGTTTAGGGTTAGGGTTAGGGTTAAAGTTAGGGTTTAGGCTTTAGGGTTAGGGTTAGTGTTAGGTTTTAGGGTTCAGGGTTAGGGTTAGGGTTAGGGTTAGGGTTAGGTTTAGGGTTTAGTGTTTATGGTTAGGGTTAGCGTTAGGGTTAGGGTTTGGGTTTAGGGTTTAGGTTTAGGGTTAGGGTTAGTGTTAGGGTTTCGGGTTTAGTGTCAGGGTTAAGGTTAGGGTTAGGGTTAGGTACACGTTTCGGGTTTGAGATATGGTTAGGTTTAGTGTTAGGGTTATAGTTAAGTTAAGTTTTGGCTGATGGTTAAGGTTAGGTTTAGGGACAGGGTTAGTTACAGGTTGAGGGTTAGAGTTAAAGATAGAGAGACGGTAAGGGTCAGAGTTAGGATTAGCGACAGTGTTAGGGGTAGGGTTAGGGTTAGGTTAGGGTTAGGGTTAGGGTTAGGGTTAGGGTTAGGTTTTAGGGATAGGGTTATGGTTAGGGTTACGGTTTAGGTTTAGGGTTAGGGTTAAGGTTAGGGTTTAGGGTTTAGGGTTAGGGTTAGGGTTAAGGTTAGCATTAGTTTTAGGGTTAGGGACAGGATTAGCGTTTGGGACATGGTTAGGTTTACTGTTAGGGTTATATTAAGTTTAGGTTTTGTCTGATGCTTAAGTTTAGGTTTAGGGACAGGGTTAGTGACAGGGTGAGGGTTAGAGTTAAGGTTGGAGAGACGGTAAGAGTCAGAGTTAGGTTTAGCGACAGTGTTAGGGTTAGGGATCAGGTTAGGTTAGGGTTTAGGGTTAGGGTTAGGGTTAGGGTTAGGAATAGGGGAGGGTTAGTGTTTACATTTTAGGGTTAGGGTTTAGGGATAGGGTTAGGGTTAGGGTTAGGGTTAGAGTTAGGGTTAGGGTTAGGGTTAGGTTTTAGGGATAGGGTTAGGCTTAGGGTTACGGTTTAGGTTTAGGGTTAGGGTTAAGGTTAGGGTTTAGGGTTTAGGGTTAGGGTTAGGGTTAGAGTTAGGGTTTAGGCTTTAGGGTTAGGGTTAGTGTTAGGGTTTACGGTTTAGTGTTAGGGTTAGGGTTAGGGTTAGGGTTAGGGTTTAGTGTTTATGGTTAGTGTTAGCGTTAGGGTTAGGGTTTGGGTTTAGTGTTTAGGTTTAGGGTTAGGGTTAGTGTTAGGGTTAGGGTTAGGGTTAGGGTTAGGGACAGGATTAGGGTTTGGGACATGGTTAGGTTTACTGTTAGGGTAATATTAAGTTTAGGTTTTGTCTGATGCTTAAGTTGAGCTTTAGGGACAGGGTTAGTGACAGGGTGAGGGTTAGAATTAAGGTTGGAGAGACGGTAAGGGTCAGAGTTAGGTTTAGCGACAGTGTTAGGGTTAGGGATCAGGTTAGGTTAGGGTTTAGGGTTAGGGTTAGGGTTAGGGTTAGGAATAGGGGAGGGTTAGTGTTTACATTTTAGGGTTAGGGTTTAGGGATAGGGTTAGGGTTAGGGTTAGAGTTAGGGTTAGCGTTAGGGTTAGGGTTAGTTTTTAGGGATAGGGTTAAGGTTAGGGTTACGGTTTAGGTTTAGGGTTAGGGTTAAGGTTAAAGTTAGGGTTTAGGCTTTAGGGTTAGGGTTAGTGTTAGGGTTTAGGTTTTAGGGTTAGGGTTAGGGTTAGGTTTAGGGTTTAGTGTTTATGGTTAGGGTTAGCGTTAGGGTTAGGGTTTGGGTTTAGGGTTTAGGTTTAGGGTTAGGGTTAGTGTTAGGGTTTCGGGTTTAGTGTCAGGGTTAAGGTTAGGGTTAGGGTTAGGTACACGTTTCGGGTTTGAGACATGGTTAGGTTTAGTGTTAGGGTTATAGTTAAGTTTAGGTTTTGGCTGATGGTTAAGGTTAGGTTTAGGGACAGGGTTAGTTACAGGTTGAGGGTTAGAGTTAAAGATAGAGAGACGGTAAGGGTCAGAGTTAGGTTTAGCGACAGTGTTAGGGTTAGGGTTAGGGTTAGGTTAGGGTTAGGGTAGGGTTAGGGTTAGTGTTAGGTTTTAGGGATAGGGTTAGGGTTAGGGTTACGGTTTAGGTTTAGGGTTAGGGTTAAGGTTAGGGTTTAGGGTTTAGGGTTAGGGTTAGGGTTAGGGTTAGCATTAGTTTTAGGGTTAGGGACAGGATTAGGGTTTGGGACATGGTTAGGTTTACTGTTAGGGTTATATTAAGTTTAGGTTTTGTCTGATGCTTAAGTTTAGGTTTAAGGACAGGGTTAGTGACAGAGTGAGGGTTAGAGTTAAGGTTGGAGAGACGGTAAGGGTCAGAGTTAGGTTTAGCGACAGTGTTAGGGTTAGGGATCAGGTTAGGTTAGGGTTTAGGGTTAGGGTTAGGGTTAGGGTTAGGAATAGGGGAGGGTTAGTGTTTACATTTTAGGGTTAGGGTTTAGGGATAGGGTTAGGGTTAGGGTTAGGGTTAGAGTTAGGGTTAGGATTAGGGTTAGGTTTTAGGGATAGGGTTAGGGTTAGGGTTACGGTTTAGGTTTAGGGTTAGGGTTAAGTTTAGGGTTTAGGGTTTAGGGTTAGGGTTAGGGTTAGAGTTAGGGTTTAGGCTTTAGGGTTAGGGTTAGTGTTAGGGTTTAGGGTTTAGGGTTAGGGTTAGGGTTAGGGTTAGGTTTAGGGTTTAGTGTTTATGGTTAGGGTTAGCGTTAGGGTTAGGGTTTGGGTTTAGGGTTTAGGTTTAGGGTTAGGTTAGTGTTAGGGTTTCGGGTTTAGTGTCAGGGTTAAGGTTAGGGTTAGGGTTAGGTATACGTTTCGGGTTTGAGACATGGTTAGGTTTAGTGTTAGGGTTATAGTTAAGTTTAGGTTTTGGCTGATGGTTAAGGTTAGGTTTAGGGACAGGGTTAGTTACAGGTTGAGGGTTAGAGTTAAATATAGAGAGACGGTAAGGGTCAGAGTTAGGTTTAGCGACAGTGTTAGGGTTAGGGTTAGGGTTAGGTTAGGGTTAGGGTTAGGGTTAGGGTTAGGGTTAGGTTTTAGGGATAGGGTTAGGGTTAGGGTTACGGTTTAGGTTTAGGGTTAGGGTTAAGGTTAGGGTTTAGGGTTTAGGGTTAGGGTTAGGGTTAGGGTTAGCATTAGTTTTATGGTTAGGGACAGGATTATGGTTTGGGACATGGTTAGGTTTACTGTTAGGGTTATATTAAGTTTAGGTTTTGTCTGATGCTTAAGTTTAGGTTTAGGGACAGGGTTAGTGACAGGGTGAGGGTTAGAGTTAAGGTTGGAGAGACGGTAAGGGTCAGAGTTAGGTTTAGCGACAGTGTTAGGGTTAGGGATCAGGTTAGGTTAGGGTTTAGGGTTAGGGTTAGGGTTAGGGTTAGGAATAGGGGAGGGTTAGTGTTTACATTTTAGGGTTAGGGTTTAGGGATAGGGTTAGGGTTAGGGTTAGGGTTAGAGTTAGGGTTAGGGTTAGGGTTAGGGTTAGAGTTAGGGTTAGGGTTAGGGTTAGGTTAGGGTTAGGGTTAGGGTTAGGGTTAGGGTTAGGGTTAGGTTTTAGGAATGAGGTTATGGTTAGAGTTACGGTTTAGGTTTAGGGTTAGGGGTAAGGTTAGGGTTTAGGGTTTAGGGTTAGGGTTAGGGTTAGGGTTAGCATTAGTTTTAGGGTTAGGGACAGGATTAGGGTTTGGGACATGGTTAGGTTTACTGTTAGGGTTATATTAAATTTAGGTTTTGTCTGATGCTTAAGTTTAGGTTTAGGGACAGGGTTAGTGACAGGGTGAGGGTTAGAGTTAAGGTTGGAGAGACGGTAAGGGTCAGAGTTAGGTTTAGCGACAGTGTTAGGGTTAGGGATCAGGTTAGGTTAGGGTTTAGGGTTAGGGTAAGGTGAGGGTTAGGAATAGGGGAAGGTTAGTGTTTATATTTTAGGGTTAGGGTTTAGGGATAGGGTTAGTGTTAGGGTTAGGGTTAGAGTTAAATTTAGGGTTAGGGTTAGGGTTACGGTTTAGGTTTAGGGTTAGGGTTAAGGTTAGGGTTTAGGGTTTAGGGTTAGGGTTAGGGTTAAAGTTAGGGTTTAGGCTTTAGGATTAGGGTTAGTGTTAGGGTTTAGGGTTTAGGGTTAGTGTTAGGGTTAGGGTTAGGTTTAGGGTTTAGTGTTGATGGTTAGGGTTAGCGTTAGGGTTAGGGTTTGGGTTTATGGTTTAGGTTTAGGGTTAGGGTTAGTGTTAGGGTTTCGGGTTTAGTGTTAGGGTTAAGGTTAGGGTTAGGGTTAGGTACACGTTTCGGGTTTGAGACATGGTTAGGTTTAGTGTTAGGGTTATAGTTAAGTTTAGGTTTTGGCTGATGGTTAAGGTTAGGTTTAGGGACAGGGTTAGTTACAGGGTGAGGGTTAGAGTTAAAGATAGAGAGACGGTAAGTGTCAGAGTTAGGTTTAGCGACAGTGTCAGGGTTAGGGTTAGGGTTAGGTTAGGGTTAGGGTTAG
>CM063103.1:38052500-38055000 GCA_031876335.1 Hipposideros larvatus
TGATGCTTAAGTTTAGGTTTAGGGACAGGGTTAGTGACAGGGTGAGGGTTAGAGTTAAGGTTGGAGAGACAGTAAGGGTCAGAGTTAGGTTTAGCGACAGTGTTAGGGTTAGGGATCAGGTTAGGTTAGGGTTTAGGGTTAGGGTAAGGTGAGGGTTAGGAATAGGGGAGGGTTAGTGTTTATATTTTAGGGTTAGGGTTTAGGGATAGGGTTAGTGTTAGGGTTAGGGTTAGAGTTAAATTTAGGGTTAGGGTTAGGGTTAGGGTTACGGTTTAGGTTTAGGGTTAGTGTTAAGGTTAGGGTTTAGGGTTTAGGGTTAGGGTTAGGGTTAAAGTTAGGGTTTAGGCTTTAGGATTAGGGTTAGTGTTAGGGTTTAGGGTTTAGGGTTAGTGTTAGGGTTAGGGTTAGGTTTAGGGTTTAGTGTTTATGGTTAGGGTTAGCGTTAGGGTTTCGGGTTTAGTGTTAGGGTTAAGGTTAGGGTTAGGGTTAGGTACACGTTTCGGGTTTGAGACATGGTTAGGTTTAGTGTTAGGGTTATAGTTAAGTTTAGGTTTTGGCTGATGGTTAAGGTTAGGTTTAGGGACAGGGTTAGTTACAGGGTGAGGGTTAGAGTTAAAGATAGAGAGACGGTAAGAGTCAGAGTTAGGTTTAGCGACAGTGTCAGGGTTAGGGTTAGGGTTAGGTTAGGGTTAGGGTTAGGGTTAGGGTTAGGGTTAGGGTTAGGGTTAGGGTTAGGGTTAGGTTTTAGGGATAGGGTTAGGCTTAGGGTTACGGTTTAGGTTTAGGGTTAGGGTTAAGGTTAGGGTTTAGGGTTTAGTGTTAGGGTTTGGGTTAGAGTTAGGGTTTAGGCTTTAGGGTTAGGGTTAGTGTTAGGGTTTAGGGTTTAGTGTTAGGGTTAGGGTTAGGGTTAGGGTTAGGGTTTAGTGTTTATGGTTAGTGTTAGCGTTAGGGTTAGGGTTTGGGTTTAGTGTTTAGGTTTAGGGTTAGGGTTAGTGTTAGGGTTAGGGTTAGGGTTAGGGTTAGGGACAGGATTAGGGTTTGGGACATGGTTAGGTTTACTGTTAGGGTAATATTAAGTTTAGGTTTTGTCTGATGCTTAAGTTTAGCTTTAGGGACAGGGTTAGTGACAGGGTGAGGGTTAGAATTAAGGTTGGAGAGACGGTAAGGGTCAGAGTTAGGTTTAGCGACAGTGTTAGGGTTAGGGATCAGGTTAGGTTAGGGTTTAGGGTTAGGGTTAGGGTTAGGGTTAGGAATAGGGGAGGGTTAGTGTTTACATTTTAGGGTTAGGGTTTAGGGATAGGGTTAGGGTTAGGGTTAGAGTTAGGGTTAGCGTTAGGGTTAGGGTTAGTTTTTAGGGATAGGGTTAAGGTTAGGATTACGGTTTAGGTTTAGGGTTAGGGTTAAGGTTAAAGTTAGGGTTTAGGCTTTAGGGTTAGGGTTAGTGTTAGGGTTTAGGTTTTAGGGTTAGGGTTAGGGTTAGGTTTAGGGTTTAGTGTTTATGGTTAGGGTTAGCGTTAGGGTTAGGGTTTGGGTTTAGGGTTTAGGTTTAGGGTTAGGGTTAGTGTTAGGGTTTCGGGTTTAGTGTCAGGGTTAAGTTTAGGGTTAGGGTTAGGTACACGTTTCGGGTTTGAGACATGGTTAGGTTTAGTGTTAGGGTTATAGTTAAGTTTAGGTTTTGGCTGATGGTTAAGGTTAGGTTTAGGGACAGGGTTAGTTACAGGTTGAGGGTTAGAGTTAAAGATAGAGAGACGGTAAGGGTCAGAGTTAGGTTTAGCGACAGTGTTAGGGTTAGGGTTAGGGTTAGGTTAGGGTTAGGGTTAGGGTTAGGGTTAGTGTTAGGTTTTAGGGATAGGGTTAGGGTTAGGGTTACGGTTTAGGTTTAGGGTTAGAGTTAAGGTTAGGGTTTAGGGTTTAGGGTTAGGGTTAGGGTTAGGGTTAGCATTAGTTTTAGGGTTAGGGACAGGATTAGGGTTTGGGACATGGTTAGGTTTACTGTTAGGGTTATATTAAGTTTAGGTTTTGTCTGATGCTTAAGTTTAGGTTTAAGGACAGGGTTAGTGACAGGGTGAGGGTTAGAGTTAAGGTTGGAGAGACGGTAAGGGTCAGAGTTAGGTTTAGCGACAGTGTTAGGGTTAGGGATCAGGTTAGGTTAGGGTTTAGGGTTAGGGTTAGGGTTAGGGTTAGGAATAGGGGAGGGTTAGTGTTTACATTTTAGGGTTAGGGTTTAGGGATAGGGTTAGGGTTAGGGTTAGGGTTAGAGTTAGGGTTAGGATTAGGGTTAGGTTTTAGGGATAGGGTTAGGGTTAGGGTTACGGTTTAGGTTTAGGGTTAGGGTTAAGTTTAGGGTTTAGGGTTTAGGGTTAGGGTTAGGGTTAGAGTTAGGGTTTAGGCTTTAGGGTTAGGGTTAGTGTTAGGGTTTAGGGTTTAGGGTTAGGGTTAGGGTTAGGGTTAGGTTTAGGGTTTAGTGTTTATGGTTAGGGTTAGCGTTAGGGTTAGGTTT
>CM063103.1:38060000-38152500 GCA_031876335.1 Hipposideros larvatus
GAGACGGTAAGGGTCAGAGTTAGGTTTAGCGACAGTGTTAGGGTTAGGGATCAGGTTAGGTTAGGGTTTAGGGTTAGGGTTAGGGTTAGGGTTAGGAATAGGGGAGGGTTAGTGTTTACATTTTAGGGTTAGGGTTTAGGTATAGGGTTAGTGTTAGGGTTAGGGTTAGATTTAGGGTTAGGGTTAGGGTTAGAGTTAGGGTTAGGTTTTAGGGATAGGGTTAGGGTTAGGGTTACGGTTTAGGTTTAGGGTTAGAGTTAAGTTTAGGGTTTAGGGTTTAGGGTTAGGGTTAGGGTTAGAGTTAGGGTTTAGGCTTTAGGGTTAGGGTTAGTGTTAGGGTTTAGGGTTTAGGGTTAGGGTTAGGGTTAGAGTTAGGGTTAGGGTTTAGTGTTTATGGTTAGGGTTAGCGTTAGGGTTAGGGTTTGGGTTTAGGGTTTAGGTTTAGGGTTAGGGTTAGTGTTAGGGTTTTGGGTTTAGTGTTAGGGTTAAGGTTAGGGTTAGGGTTAGGTACACGTTTCGGGTTTGAGACATGGTTAGGTTTAGTGTTAGGGTTATAGTTAAGTTTAGGTTTTGTCTGATGCTTAAGTTTAGGTTTAGGGACAGGGTTAGTGACAGGGTGAGGGTTAGAGTTAAGGTTGGAGAGACGGTAAGGGTCAGAGTTAGGTGTAGCGACAGTGTTAGGGTTAGGGTTAATATTAGAGGCAGAGTTATGGTTAAGGTTAGCGTTAGGGTTAGGGTTCGTGTTAGGATTAGGGTTAGGTACAGAGTTGGGAAGAGTGTTAGGGCTCCATTTAGAGTTAGGTCTAGGGATAGTTTAGATTTAGGTTTTGGGTTAGGAAAAGAGTTAGCTACAGGGGCAGGAATAGGGTAGGGACACAGTGAGTGTTAGAGTTAGGATTAGGGTTAGGGTTAGGGTTAGGGTTTGAGTTAGGGTTAGGGTTAGGGTTTAGGGTTACAGTTAGGGTTAGGATTAAGTTTTAGTGTTTAGGGTTTAGTGTTTAGGGTTAGGGTTAGCCTTAGGGTTGGGTTAGGTTTAGGGTTAGGGTTTAGGGTTAGGGTTATGGTTAGGGTTAGGGACAGGATTAGGGTTTGGGACATGGTTAGGTTTAGTGTTAGGGTTATAGTTAATTTTAGGTTTTGTCTGATGCTTAAGTTTAGGTTTAGGGACAGGGTTACTGACAGGGTTTGGGTTAGAGTTAAGGGTGGAGAGACGGTAAGGGTCAGAGTTAGGTTTAGCGACAGTGTTAGGGTTAGGGTTAATATTAGAGTCAGAGTTAAGGTTAAGGTTAGCGTTATGGTTAGAAGCAGATTTGGTTGAGTGATAGTGTTAGTATTAGTGGCAGGCTTAGTGTTAGTGTTAGAGTTAGGGTTTGGGACAGTGTTAGGGTTTGGTTTGGAGTTGAGTTTAGTGTTAGGTTTCAGTTTACGTCTATGGTACGTGTTAGAGACAGGGTGGCCTTCGGATTAGGGTAGGGATAGGGTCAGGCACAGGGATAGGGATATGGTTATGCTTAGGTTTGGGATTAGAAACAGGTTTAAAGTTAGGGTCAGGGTTAGAGACAGGTATGGTTAGGGTTAGGGTCAAGGTATAGGTAAGATTTAGGTTAAGATTAGGGACAGGTTACAGTTAGGTTTAAGGTTAGGCACAAGATTAGGGCTACGGTTGAGGTGTATGTTAGTGTCAGGGTTAGGTCTGAAGTAGGATTAGAGTTAGGGTTAGAATTAGAGTTAGGGGAACGGTTAGGATTAAGGATAGGTTTAGGGTTAACGTTACGCACAGGAATAGGGTTAGTGTTAGGGTTATGATTAGGGATAGGTACAGAGTTAGGTTGAAGAGTACGAACAGGCTTATGGATTATTAGGGTTAGGGTTTATGACACAATTAAGGTCACGGTTAGAGTTACACTTAGCTTTACCGACATGGTTAGCTTTAGGGTTACTGTGAGCGTTAAGTTTAGGGACAGGTTAAGGGTTAGTGTTAGAGTTAGGGTCAGGGCTAGGGTTAGGTTTCTGGTTCGATTTACATTTAGGGTTATGGTTAAAGACAAGCTAGTGTTCTGGTTAGGATTAGGGTTTCTTTTAAAATTAGGGACACAGTTAAGGTTACTGTAAGGTTTAGGGTTAGTGATAAAGACACGGTTTGGTTTAGGGTATGGGTTTGGGTGAGATTCAGTGTTAGGGACAGGTTAGGGTAGGATTAGTGTTAGGGTACAGGCAGTTTTCGGGTTAGAGTTACAAAATTCGTTATGAGTAAGTGTAAAAACAGGGGTAGGGTTAGTGAAGTCGTTAGGGTTATGGTTAGGGTTAGCTAAAGGGTTTGGTTTAGGGAGATGGTTAGGTTTGGGGTTTGTGTGAAGTTTAGAAAAAGGGTTATTTTCAGAGTTCGGTTTAGGAAAAGGGTTACAATAACAGGGTTTGGATTAAGAAGAGTATGCATGGTAGGCACACGGATGGCTTAGGGTTCGCATGAGGGTGAGGAATACATTTGGGGTTTTCATTTGACATAGGGGAAGTCTTAGTGTTAGAGACAAGGTTAAGGTTAGGGACAGCATTAGTGTTAGAGACAAGATTAAGGTTAGGGACACTGTCAGGGTTAGTGTTAAGTTTAAGTTTAGGGTTACACTTAGGGTTAGGGACAAAATTAGGGTTAGGGTTATGGACAGTGTTAGGTTTAGGGTTAAAGTTAGGGTCAGCGCTCAAGTTCTGGTTAACATTAAGGTTAGGGATAGGTTTAGGGGTAGGGTTAGAAACAAGGTTAGACTTACGGTTAGGATTAGAGGCACGGTTATTTTTAAATTAGGGTTCAAAACAGAGTTAAGGGTAGTGTTATGGTTAGGAATATTTTTAGGGTTAGGGTTTGGTTTAGGGTTTGTTTTAGGGTTCGGGGCAGAGTTAGGGTTAGGAACATAGTTAGTGTTTGGTTTAGGGTTAAGGTTATGGTTAGGGTTAGGTACACGATTCGGGTTTGAGACATGGTTAGGTTTAGTGTTAGGGTTATAGTTAAGTTTAGGTTTTGGCTGATGGTTAAGGTTAGGTTTAGGGACAGGGTTAGTTACAGGGTGATGGTTAGAGTTAAAGATAGAGAGACGGTAAGTGTCAGAGTTAGGTTTAGCGACAGTGTTACGGTTAGGGTTAGGGTTAGGTTAGGGTTAGGGTTAGGGTTAGGGTTAGGGTTAGGTTTTAGGGATAGGGTTAGGGTTAAGGTTACGGTTTAGGTTTAGGGTTAGGGTTAAGGTTAGGGTTTAGGGTTTAGGGTTAGGGTTAGGGTTAGGGTTAGCATTAGTTTTAGGGTTAGGGACAGGATTAGGGTTTGGGACATGGTTAGGTTTACTGTTAGGGTTATATTAAGTTTAGGTTTTGGCTGATGGTTAAGGTTAGGTTTAGGGACAGGGTTAGTTACAGGGTGATGGTTAGAGTTAAAGATAGAGAGACGGTAAGGGTCAGAGTTAGGTTTAGCGACAGTGTTAGGGTTAGGGTTAGGGTTAGGTTAGGGTTAGGGTTAGGGTTAGGGTTAGGGTTAGGTTTTAGGGATAGGGTTAGGGTTAGGGTTACGGTTTAGGTTTAGGGTTAGGGTTAAGGTTAGCGTTTAGGGTTTAGGGTTAGTGTTAGGGTTAGGGTTAGCATTAGTTTTAGGGTTAGTGACAGGATTAGGGTTTGGGACATGGTTAGGTTTACTGTTAGGGTTATATTATGTTTAGGTTTTGTCTGATGCTTAAGTTTAGGTTTAGGGACAGGGTTAGTGACAGGGTGAGGGTTAGAGTTAAGGTTGGAGAGACGGTAAGAGTCAGAGTTAGGTTTAGCGACAGTGTTAGGGTTAGGGATCAGGTTAGGTTAGGGTTTAGGGTTAGGGTTAGGGTTAGGGTTAGGAATAGGGGAGGGTTAGTGTTTACATTTTAGGGTTAGGGTTTAGGGATAGGGTTAGGGTTAGGGTTAGGGTTAGAGTTAGGGTTAGGGTTAGGGTTAGGTTTTAGGGATAGGGTTAGGGTTAGGGTTACGGTTTAGGTTTAGGGTTAGGGTTAAGGTTAGGGTTTAGGGTTTAGGGTTAGGGTTAGGGTTAGAGTTAGGGTTTAGGCTTTAGTGTTAGGGTTAGTGTTAGGGTTTAGGGTTTAGTGTTAGGGTTAGGGTTAGGGTTAGGGTTAGGGTTAGGGTTTAGTGTTTATGGTTAGGGTTAGCGTTAGGTTTAGGGTTTGGGTTTAGTGTTTAGGTTTATGGTTAGGGTTAGTGTTAGGGTTAGGGTTAGGGTTAGGGTTAGGGTTTAGGGTTTAGGGTTAGGGTTAGGGTTAGGATTAGGGTTTAGTGTTTATGGTTACGGTTAGCGTTAGGGTTAGGGTTTGGGTTTAGGGTTTAGGTTTAGTGTTAGGGTTAGTGTTAGGGTTTCGGGTTTAGTGCTAGGGTTAAGGTTAGGGTTAGGGTTAGGGTTAGGGTTAGGGTTAGGGTTAGGGTTAGGTTTTAGGGATAGGGTTAGTGTTAGGGTTACGGTTTAGGTTTAGGGTTAGCGTTAAGGTTAGGGTTTAGGGTTAGGGTTATGGTTAGGGTTAGGGTTAGCATTAGGTTTAGGGTTAGCGACAGGATTAGGGTTTGGGACATGGTTAGGTTTACTGTTAGGGTTATATTAAGTTTAGGTTTTGTCTGATGCTTAAGTTTAGGTTTAGGGACAGGGTTAGTGACAGGGTGAGGGTTAGAGTTAAGGTTGGAGAGACGGTAAGCGTCAGAGTTAGGTTTAGCGACAGTATTAGGGTTAGGGATCAGGTTAGGTTAGGGTTAGGGTTAGAGTTAGGGTTTAGGGTTTGGGTTAGGGTTAGGGTTTAGGATTTAGGGTTAGGGTTATGGTTAGGGTTAGGGTTAGTTTTAGTGGCAGGATTAGGGTTTGGGAAATGGTTAGGTTTAGTGTAGGGTTATAGTTAAGTTTTGGTTTTGGCTGATGGTTAAGGTTAGTTTTAGGGACAGGTTTAGTGACATGGTGAGGGTTAGAGTTAAGTTTAGAGAGCAGTAAGGGTCAGAGTTAGGTTTAGCGACAGTGTTAGTGTTAGGGATCAGGTTAGGTTAGGATTTAGGGTTAGGGTTAGTGTTAGGGTTAGGAATAGGAAAGGGTTAGTGCTTACATTTTAGGGTTAGGGTTTAGGGATAGGGTTAGGGTTAGGGTTAGGGTTAGGGTTAGAGTTAGGATTTAGGCTTTAGGGTTAGGGTTAGGGTTCGAGTTAGGGCTTACGGTTTAGGGTTAGGGTTAGGGTTAGGGTTAGGGTTTCGGGTTTCGGGTTATGGTTAAGTTTAGGGTTAGGATTAGGTACACGATTCGGGTTTGAGACATGTTTAGGTTTAGTGTTAGGGTTATGGTTAAGTTTAGGTTTTGGCTGATGGTTAAGGTTAGGTTTCGGGACAGGGTTAGTTACAGGTTGAGGGTTAGAGTTAAAGTTAGAGAGACGGTAAGGTACAGAGTTAGGTTTAGCGACAGTGTTAGGGTTAGTGTTAGGGTTTAGGGTTTAGGGTTAGGGTTAGTGTTAGGGTTAGGTTTAGGGTTTAGTGTTTATGGTTAGGGTTAGCGTTAGGGTTAGGGTTTGGGTTTAGGGTTTAGGTTTAGGGTTAGGGTTAGTGTTAGGGTTTCGGGTTTAGTGTTAGGGTTAAGGTTAGGGTTAGGGTTAGGTACACGTTTCGGGTTTGAGACTTGGTTAGGTTTAGTGTTAGGGTTATAGTTAAGTTTAGGTTTTGGCTGATGGTTAAGGTTAGGTTTAGGGACAGGGTTAGTTACAGGTTGAGGGTTAGAGTTAAAGATAGAGAGACGGTAAGGGTCAGAGTTAGGTTTAGCGACAGTGTTAGGGTTAGGGTTAGGTTTAGGTTAGGGTTAGGGTTAGGGTTAGGTTTAGGTTAGGTTTTAGTGTTAGGGTTAGGGTTTTGGGATAGAGTTAGGGTTAGGGTTTAGGGTTAGGGTTAGGGTTCGGGTTAGGGTTTAGGGTTTCGGGTTAGGGTTAGGGTTAGGGTTAGCATTAGGGTTAAGTTTAGGTACAGGATTAAGGTTAGGGTTAGGGTTAAGGTTAGGGTTAGGGTTAGGGTTTCATTTTTAGGGTTAGTGTTAGGTTAGGGTTAAGGTTAGGGTTATGGACAAGATTCCGTTTTGGGACATGTTAAGTTTAGGTTTAGGTTATAGTTAAATTTAGGTTTTGGCTGATGTTTAAGGATAAGTTTAGGGACAGGGTTAGTGACAGGGTGAGGGTTAGAGTTAAGGTTAGAGAGACAGTAAGGATCAGAGTTAGGTTTAGCGACTGTGTTAGGGTTAGGGTTATGGTTAGGGTTAGGGTCAGGGTTAGGGTTTAGGATTAGGGTTAGGGTTAGCGTTAGCGTTCGGCATAGGGTTAGGGTTAGTGTTTAGGGTTTAGGGTTAGGGTTAGGTACAGGATTAGGGTTTGAGACATGGTTAGGTTTTGTGTTAGGGTTAGGGTTATGTTTAGGGTTAGGGTTAGTGTTTAGGGGTAGGGTTAGGGTTAGGGTTAGCGTTACGGTTAGGGTTAGGGTTAGGTTTTAGGGATAAAGTTAGTGTTAGGGTTACGGTTTAGGGTTAGGGTTAGGGTTAAGGTTAGGGTTTAGGGTTTAGAGTTAGGGTTAGGGTTAGGGTTAGCATTAGGTTTAGGGTTAGGGACAGGATTAGGGTTTGGTACATGGTTAGGTTTAGTGTTAGGGTTATAGTTAAGTTTAGGTTTTGTCTGATGCTTAAGTTTAGATTTAGGGACAGGGTTACTGACAGGGTGAGGGTTAGAGTTAAGGGTGGAGAGATGGTAAGGGTCAGACTTAGGTTTAGCGACAGTGTTAGGGTTAGGTTTAATATTAGAGTCAGAGTTAAGGTAAGATTAGCGTTATGGTTACAAGCAGATTAGGTTGAGTGATACTGTTAGTGTTAGTGACAGGCTTAGTGTTAGGGTTAGGGTTAGGGTTAGGGACAGTGTTAGGGTTAGGTTTGGAGTTGAGTTTAGTTTTAGGTTTCAATTTAGGGCTGGGGTTAATGTTAGAGTTAGGGTGGCCTCGGATTAGGGAAGGGATAGGGTCAGGCACAGGGATTGGGATATGTTTATGGTTAGGGTTAGGGTTAGAAACAGGTTTAAAGTTATAGTCAGGGTTAGAGACAGGTATGATTAGGGTTAGGGTCAAGGTATAGGTAAGATTTAGTTTAAGATTATGACTTTGGGAAGTTTTTGTATGAGGAAGAATTTCACAGAGAAGACACCAGTCTCTGATCTCACTTCCTGGTCATAAATCTTAAAAGAACTTGGAACCCTGGTAACCAGGCAACCACATCATAATGCAGCCCTTTCCCAGCTCACTGTGATGGAGATGCTGGAAATAGTACCATGTTTCCATAATGCGGCCTAGTGGCCTCAGGAACTGGCCTCAGGAAAGCCGAAATGGTGAAACTTCACCCATGTTTTAGACTCTGATTTAGGTCTCACACAAGATTCTTCTGGCCGTTGTTTCAGAGGTCAATAATATAACACAGGAAGGCCAAGGGCAGACCAGGCCAGGTTAGACAACCACGCTGATCTCACACTGACTGTCGTCCGACCTCTCATTCCTTGTGTGTGTGTGTGTGTGTGTGTGTGTGTGTGTGTGTGTGTGTGTTTATGTGAGTGTTGGTGGGGAGGGTGAGGATGGTAGAGGGTTTGCTCAGTCTTCTTTTTCAAGGTCCCTCAGTTGTAAGAATAGACTGTTTATTAGAGAATTTTCTTCTTTCTGGAGGTAGGCCTCTATTGCTCTGAAATTGCTTCTTAGGACTGCTTTCGCTGTGTGCATACATTTGGGAACATTGTGTTTTCACTTACTTTAGCCTCAAGGTATTTTTTCATTTCTTCCATGATGACATTGCTGACCCATTGAGTATCATGTTGCTTAGATCCCATGCTTTTGTGTGTTTTCCCATTATTTTCTTGCAATTGATTTCTAGGTAGATACCAGAGAAGATGCTTGGTACCATTTCAGTCTTCTTGTATCTATGGAGATATGTTTGAGGGTCTAACATGTGACCTATTGTGGAAAATGTCCCGTGTGCCCTTGAAAGGAGTGTATATTGTTCGGATAAGGGGTGAGATGGTCTACAAATATCAATTTAAGGCCTTTAATTCCATTGTTTCATGGTTGATTTTCTGTCTGGATGATGTATTTGCATGTCATCATCCCCTACTATGACTCTCAATGTCTTCATTTATGACTCACCATGTTTGCTTTCAGTGTTAGTAGGTCCTACGTGTGCCATGTATATGATTAGAAGAGTCCCATCCTCTTGTTGGATTGATGGTTTTATCAATATGACATGTACTTTTTGTCACTTGTTATAGCTTTTGTTTTAAAGTCTATGTTATCTGAGTATTGTTTCCCCAGCTTTTTATTTCCCCATTTCCATTGGTAAAACATATCTTTTTCCATCCCTTCACTTTCAGTCTCTGTGTGTCTTTCGATATGGAGTGAGTGTTGTGGGAAGCATATGTATTATTTTTTTAGTTTCTTTTATCCATTCTGCGATGCCAGGTTTTATTCTAGGTAACACAACTTTCAATCATTATTTTGATGATGAAATGCTCAATGAGAGGACTTGTTGCATGGTCCTGATAACATGAGAGGCCACCAGGTGCTAAGGCTGCCTTGGAAGTAAGATGGGACACTGTCAGGGCATGAAGTTCCACAGGCCATTCTGCTGGTTGGAAGGAAAACGGCCCCCATTTCCATTTGAGCAGGTCACATGCAATGTGTGACCCAGCCTGACAGACAGTAGGACCTGAAGTTTGAAAGTCAGCATACCCCAGTGTCTCCAGACTCCCTAGGCAATGGGAAAGGTATTTACTATGGTCTAGTAAACAAGGCCACAGGACCCTAGCCTCAACTGGTAGGAAAAAAAGGCCCCACCTGAATGCAAATTATGGTTCCCAGACACATTGTTGGAGAGGAGGTAATCCTGCCGCCACCTGGCTTTAGTGGAACAATGCGGCCCTAGCCCTTTCTGTCTGAGAAAGGAGAAACTGCTTGAGTGGGTTGTCAGGAAGCCAGAACATCCTGACAGAGGGTGGAGACCTTGGCCACCCACCAGCAGCGTACAAATCACAAGTTTCCCTGCCAAAGGCGGGAGACGGATACCCCACAGCTCGTGCACGTGGGGCAACATGGACACCAGGCCCTAATGGCAAACGGATGGTGACTTGCCACCTTCCCCCTCACTGCCAGACTGTGAGTGGCACTTGAGACTCCTGGCCCTTGTTGCAGAGGGAGTGAACCCAGTACCCTCTTTGTTGTGCACAACGCCTCAAACCGGTGGCTTTCTTGGAAGAGGAAGTATCCCGCCCATGAAAGCTATGGTCACAAGGGCCTCCTGATAGAAAAGTTTACCCAGGCCTTCAGCTATCCCAGCAGCTCACCAGGGACCCAAGACCCTCGTGGATGAGGAATGGTCCACCATGCCTACCAGACATACAAGGGCAAGAAGACTCCAGTTCATTTAGGGTGACAAATTTGACCCATTCCCCACCTAATGCAGAAGTGAAGGGAGACCAAAACCAGCCCCTATGAGTGAATCAATGAAGCTCTGTGCCCCCGCAATAGCACAACACCTACAACCTCTTCTGGTACAAATAAACCTGGCCTAGGTCTCGCCACAGGAGAGGGGGCTCCAACTACCCCTGACACATCAAATCCTCTGAACAACTGAGCCAGGAGCCAATAAAAGAAGGCCACTGAAGGGGCAACAGAGAGAGACACACAGTGAGCGAGAGAGACCAAAGACAAAATGACAGAAGGAGACACAGGGAGAAGAAATGGGAGGGGGAGCATAGCATCCAAGACCCAGAACTTGAAAGCCATGGGATGGCCGCTCACCCTGGGAAACACACTGAGACTGTCACACCGAGGCTGTGTTAAGGTGGAATCTTACACATTGGAGTGTGGTCGTGCCGGGGACTGAAGTTCTGTGAGGAGGCGGTGCCCTGTCGGTGGCAATCACGGTGGTGACTAAGTGCATGCCGCCAGGGTCCCAGCAGTGCTATGGTGCTCGGAGCCTCACCCAGATTTCCACCTTGGGGCGACAAGTTGTAGTAGCAGGTACTCTCTCTGCGTGGGTCACGTGCCACTCAGCTTTTCCCATAGAGGTCTTCTGTCCTGCAGTCAGAGGCCTCACATGACTCACAGGGGTGTTGGTGTTTTTCTCCATAGTTGAGTCTGCTGTTTTGGTCCGGCTCTTTTCCCCTGTGTGATGGGAGTCCTAGGTAGGATGGAGGATTACCGTGCATTGGGGGAGATTGCGAACGAGGGGCACAGCAGCGAAGACAGGGGCCTTCATTATGGTGGGTCATGTGATACATCCCTTGGTCCTGGGTCGAGCGACAGACAGAGTGGGTGACTCAATGCACACTTGCAGGGAGACAGACGGTTTTCCTTGAGTCCTTGGACTGTGGTGCCAAGGACGTGCATTGCCCTGACTGGAGAAAGCCGCTGTGAAGTGATGCAGCGAAGGTGGAGACATGCGTAGTGGAAAGCCCTGGTCCAGGGCATTTCGGATGTCGGTGATTGCCCCAAATGGCTGTGAGCTGCTAGCTTGTGGGCAGGAGCAGGGAGAGAGCTGAAGGAGCACCAGCCAGCGGGCGTCGACATGTGGTTGGGGTTGTGAGGCTGTAGGGCAGGGCGGCGAGTTCGCCGATAGCCTGGGGACCAGCAGCGGGTTGAGCGGCGGAAGAGCGGGAACAGGCAGGAGGTATTGCAATGGAGCCCATCGTGGGGTGGCGGCAACAGTAGGGGAAGGCAAAAGCCTGTAGGACGTGGTATTCCAACAGGTCCTCATGCAAGAACTAACCAGACCCGATCATGCTTACGTTCCGGGATCAGACGACATCATCTAATTCAGGGTGGGATTCCCATAGGCACAGGGACTTGACATTGTTTGCCCAAGGGGACCCCTTCCGGCCGGCCTGTTATGTGTGCGTCACCATGCTGGGTGCTCTCACTTAGCGTGTGTGCCAGAGAGCACTCTCCACCAACCTCATCATCCCATGCTGCACGTTTCGCCGTTTCCCCAACCGCTGATCCGGAAGCTGCTGCCGTGAGTAGTGGCCATTCCAGGCTTGCAGTGAGCCTTCTTCATTGGCCATGTCAGGGGCACCGCCGGCCACTGATGCTCCCCTGGTGGTCACACAGTACTGCTAGTGCTGGCCTGCAGGAACTCTCCAGGCCCTGGATGGCTTGCCTCCACACACACAACTGGCTAATCTGCAGTCCCTTCTTCGGGGCAACTGAGGCTTGGGGACTGTCAGAACCCTGGGATTCCAGGCATGGGCATATCGGCCCTGGCCCCGGGACTTGCACCAACAAGTGCCTTGTCACTGGCTCTGACCCAAACTGCTTGCCAGTGTGACCGGCCATAGTCACGGGATGCCAAAAGCACCATCAGGGTTCATCGGGCCCACACCAATGCCACCCTTCTATACACTGCCGTCCACTTTTCCCACGCTATGAACAGGACCCCCACACTCACATGATATTTTCCTATACATCACCTCCCCAAACCCTTTGTGCTGAGCGTTATAATGACAGATGGCTAGAGAGAAAGCAAGACCGAGGCAGAGGGAGACAGACTGAATGAGAGAAGGACAAAGGGAAGAAATTGAAGAGAGACATAGAAGGAGTGCGATATGAAGAGAGATGCACGACAGGTAGACAGTGAGAGAGACAAACAGATAAAGAAACACACACACCCACAGACACACACACTCAGACATGCACACACACCACACTGAAAGAGAGAACCAGAAGCATGAAGAGACCGAGTGTGAGACAGACACAGCATCGCATACAGAGACAGTGATCTAGGAATAGAAAACAAGTCACTGAGAGACACAGAGAGACAGAGAAAGAGAGAAAGAGGGAGCCGGCAGCGTCATAAACTTTCTATTACTCAGTCTGGAAATGACGCCCCAACATTTTCTTTTCTCTATTCCTTAGAAAAGGGTCCCAAACAATGCCAATTCTTAAAAGGCGGGGCTCACGCAGAGATGTGTGACATGGAAGCAGGCACACTGGGAGCCATGGAGGGGCCGCCCCACACGCAGGCCGAGATAGGTGCTTGGCCCAAAGTCTCAACATAATGGAGTCCCTCGAAAGTTCAGTGCCAGAGGGGACTGTGTTGGAAATGGATTTCATTACAGCCCTCTTGACATAGAGGCAGGAAACCAATGTGCGTCCCTAGGTGCCAGATCAGACGCAGCCCGTAGGCTGTGTTCTGACCTCTGTTCAGCACAAACGTCATCGGTCAGGTCTGCACCCGACAACATGTGACCACAGCCCAGGGTTTCTAGGCACTACACGTGTTCATAATGTGATGACATTTTGAGGTGGAGATGCTAGAACGACCTGTACTACGCACATGGGAAAACTGCGGAGGCCCTGACAGCACATGCTGCTCAGAGTCACATCACTGGTGAGGAGCGCAAGCCAGCTCTGAACCAAGCTCTGGGTCCTCAAAGCCATGGCCGCGGCTGCACACAGGTTGTCCTGAAACTGTGGCATGGTCAGTGTTAGTGTAACTGGGCGTGGCCTTGTTTTGTGAGGTAGGGTGAGCAATCCCTAACCCAGAGGGACTTTGGGGAGTTTTTGTATGTGGAAGAAGTTCACAGAGGAGACCCCAGTCTGTGATCTCACTTCCTGGTCATAAAGCTTAAAAGAACTTGGAACCCTGGTAACCAGGCAACCACATCATAATGAAGCCCTTTCCCAGCTCACTGTGATGGAGATGCTGGAAATAGTACCATGTTTCCATGCTGCGGCCTAGCGGCCTCAGGCACTGGCCTCAGGAAAGCCGAAATGGTGAAACTTTACCCATGTTTTAGACTCTGATTTAGGTCTCACACAACATTCTTCAGGCCATTGTTTCAGAGGTCAATAATATAACACAGGAAGGCCAAGGGCAGACAAGGCCAGGTTAGAGAATCACGCTGATCTCACACTGACTGTCGTCCACCCTCTCATTGTTTGTGTGTGTGTGTGTGCGTGCGTGTGTGTGTGTGTGCGTGTGTGTGTGTGTGTGTGTGTGTGTGTGTGTGTGTGTGTGTTTATGTGAGTGTTGGTGGAGAGGGGGAGGATGGTAGAGGGTTTGCTCAGTCTTCTTTTTCAAGGTCCCTCAGGTGTAAGAATAGACTGTTTATTAGAGAATGTTCTTCTTTCTGGAGGTAGGCCTCTATTGCTCTGAAATTGCTTCTTAGGACTGCTTTCGCTGTGTGCATACATTTGGGAACATTGTGTTTTCACTTACTTTAGCCTCAAGGTATTTTTTCATTTCTTCCTTGATGACATTGCTGATCCATTGAGTAGCATGTTGCTTAGATCCCATGCCTCTGTGTGTTTTCCCATTATTTTCTTGCATTTGATTTCTAGTTAGATACCAGAGAAGATGCTTGGTACCATTTCAGTCTTCTTGTATCTATGGAGATATGTTTGAGGGTCAAACATGTGACCTATTGTGGAAAATGTCCCGTGTGCCCTTGAAGGGAAAGTATATTGTTCGGATAAGGGGTGAGATGGTCTACAAATATCAATTTAAGTTCTTTAATTCCATTGTTTCTTGGTTGATTTTCTGTCTGGATGATGTACTTGCATGTCATCATCCCCTACTATGACTCTCAATGTCTTCATTTATGACTCACCATGTTTGGTTTCAGTGTTAGTAGGTCCTACTTGTGCCATGTATATGATTAGAAGAGTCTAATCCTCTTGTTGGATTGATGGTTTTATCAATATGACATGTACTTTTTGTCACTTGTTATAGCTTTTGTTTTAAAGTCTATGTTATCTGAGTATTGTTCCCCAGCTTTTTATTTCCCCATTTCCATTGGTAAAACGTATCTTTTTCCATCCCTTCACTTTAAGTCTCTGTGTGTCTTTCGATATGGAGTGACATTTGTGGGAAGCATATGTATTATTTTTTTGGTGTCTTTTATCCATTCTGCGACACCAGTTTTTTTTCTAGGTGACGCAACTTTCAATTATTATTTTGATGATGAAACGCTCAATGAGAGGATTTGTTTCATGGTCCTGATAAAATGAGAGGCCAACAGGTGCTAAGGCTGCCTTGGAAGTAGGATGGGACACTGTCAGGGCATGAAGGTCCGCAGGCCATTCTGCTGGTTGGAAGGAACACGGCCCCCATTTCCATTTGAGCAGGTCGCATGCAATGTATGACCCTGCCTGACAGACAGTTGGACCTGAAGTTTGAAAGTCAGCATAGCCCGGTGTCCCCAGACTCTCTAGGCAATTGGAAACGTATTTATGATGGTCTAGTAAGCAAGGCCACAGGACCCTAGCCTCAACTGTTAGGAAAAAAAGACCCCACCTGAATGCAAATTATCGGTCCCAGACACATTGTTGGAGAGGAGGTAATCGGCCCGCCACCTAGCTTGAGTGGAATAATGCGGCCCTAGCCCTTTCTGTGTGAGAAAGGAGAAACAGCTTGAGTGGGTTGTCAGTAACCCAGAACATCCTGACAGAGGGTGGAGACCTTGGCCACCCATCAGCAGTGTGCATATCACAAGTTTCCCTGCCAAAGGCGGGAGACCGATGACCCAGAGCTCATGCAAGTGGGACAACATGGACACTAGGCACTACTGGCAAAAGGATGGTGATTTGCCACCCATTCCCTAGGTGCCAGACAGTGAGTGGCACTTGAGACTCCTGGCCCTTCTTGCAGAGGGAGTGAACCCAGGACCCTGTTTGTTGTGCACAACGCCTCAAACCGGTGGCTTTCTTGGAAGAGGAAGTATCCCGCCCATGAAAGCTATGGTTACAAGGGCCTCCTGATAGAAAAGTTTACCCAGGCCTTCAGCTTGCCCAGCAGCTCGCCAGGGACCCAAGACCCTCTTGGTTGAGGAATGGTCCACCATGCCTACCAGACATAAAAGCGAAAGAAGACCCTAGTTCATTTAGGGTGACCAAGTTGTCCCATTCCCCACCTAATGCAGAAGGGAAGGGAGACCTAAACCAGCCCCTATGAATGGATCAATGAGGCTCTGTGCCCCCGCAATAGCACAACACCTACAACCTCTTCTGGTACAAATAAACCTGGCCTAGGTCTCGCCACAGGAGAGGGGGTCTCCAACTTCCCCTGACACATCAAATCCTCTGAACAATTGAGGTAAGAGCCAATAAAAGAAGGCCACTGAAGGGGCAACAGAGTGAGACACACAGGGAGCGAGAGAGACCCGCAGACAAAATGACAGAAGGAGACACAGGGAGAAGGAATGGGAGGGGGAGCATAGCATCCAAGACCCAGAGCTTGACAGCCATGGGATGGCCAGTCACCCTGGGAAACACTCTGAGACAGTCACACCGAGGCTGTGTTGAGGTGGAATCTTACACATTGGAGTGTGGTCGTGCCGGGGACTGGTGTCCTGTGAGGAGACGGTGCCCTGTCGGTGGCAATCACGGTGGTGACTAAGTGCATGCCGCCAGGGTCCCAGCAGTGAGATGGTGCTCGGAGCCTCACCCAGATTTCCTCCTTGGGGCGACAAGTTGTAGTAGCAGGTACTCTCTGTGCGTGGGTCACTTGCCTCTGAGCTTTTCCCATAGAGGTCTTCTTTCCTGCAGTCAGAGGCCTCACACGACTCACAGGGGTGTTGGTGTTTTTCTCCATAGTTGAGTCTGCTGTTTTGGTCCGGCTCTTTTCCCCTGTGTGATGGGAGTCCTAGGTAGGATGGAGGATTACCGTGCATTGGGGGAGATTGCGAACGAGGGGCACAGCAGCGAAGACAGGGGCCTTCGTTAGGGTGGGTCATGTGATACATCCCTTGGTCCTTGGTCCAGCAACAGACAGAGTGGGTGACTCAATGCACACTTGCAGGGAGACAGACGGTTTTCCTTGAGTCCTTGGTCTGCGGTGCCAAGGACGTGCATTGCCCTGAGTGGAGAAAGCCGCCGTGAGGTATATTGTGATCAGTAAGAATGGGGGATTGTGATCAGGAAACTAGGGGAATTGTGATCAGGAAGCCAGAGGAATTGTGATCAGGAAGCAAAGGGCATTGTGATCAGTAGGCAAGGGGTATTGTGATCAGGTACCGTGATGTGTAAGATGGGGCATTCTGATAAGCAAACAGGGGGCAATGTGATCAGGAAGAAAGGGGCAGTGGGATCAGCAAGCAGGGAGAATTTTAATCACTAATCAGGGGGTATTGTGATCACAAACAAGGGTCATTATGATCAAGAGCAAGGGGCATTGTGATCACAAAGTATGGGGCATTGTGATCACTAAGAATGGGGATTGTGATGAGCAAGCAAGGGGAATTGTAATCATGAAGCAAAGGGCATTGTAATCATTAGGCAAGGGGTATTGTGATCAGGTACCAAGGAGTAGTTTGATGTGTAAACAGGGGGCAATGTGAAAAAGAAAAAAGGGGCATTTTGACCAGTTACCAGGGAGCATTGTATCACTAATTAGGGGGTATTGTGATCACTAACAGCGGTCATTATGATTAAGAACAAAGGGCATTGTAATCACAGAGCAATGGGCATTGTGATCAGTAACAGGGAGCATTGTGATCACTAAGGATGGGGGATAGTGATCAGGAAGCAAGGGGAATGGTGATCAAGAAGCAAAGGGCCTTGTGATCAGTAGGCAAGGGGTATTGTGATCAGGTACCGTGATGTGAAAAGACGGGGAATTCTGATAAGCAAGCAGGGGGCAATGTGATCAGGAGGAAAGTGTAATTGTGATCACTCGCAGGGAGCATTTTATTCACTAATCAGGAGGTATTGTGATCAGAAACAGGGGTCATTATGATCGAGAAGAAGCGGGATTCTGAACAGTATACAAGGGGCATTGTGATCACAAAGCAGGGGTCATTGTGATCGCTAACTGGGGTATTGTGATCAGAAAAGATGGGGGATTGTGATCAGGAAGCAAGGGGAATTGTGATCAGGAAGCAAGAGGTATTGTGATCAGGAAGCAAAGGGCATTGTGATCAGTAGGAAAGGGGTATTATGATCGGTGAACAAGGGGCAATGTGATCACAAAGCAGTGGGCATTGCGATCAGTAATGGGGGCATTGTGATAACTATGGATGGGGGAATGTGATCAGGAAGCAAAGGGCATTGTTATCAGTATGCAAGAGGTATTGTTTACAGTGAAAAAGGGGTACTGTGATGTGTAAATAGGGGGTATTCTGATAAGTAAGCAGGGGCAATTTGATCAGGAAGAAAGGGGCATTGTGATCAGTAATGGGGGTATGGTGATCAGGAAGAATGGGGAATTGTGATCAGGAAGCAAGGGGAATTGTGATCAGGACGCAAGAGTTATTGTGATCAGGAAGCAAAGGGCATTGTGAGCAGTAGGCAAGGGGTATTGTGATCAAAGAACAAGGGGTACTGTGATGTGTAAACAGGGGGCATTCTGATAAGTAACCAGGGCATTGTGATCAGGAGAAAAGGGGCATTTTGACCATTAAGCAGGGAGCATTGTAATTACTCTTCAGGGTTCATTGTGACCACAAACAAGGGTCATTATGATCAAGAGCATGGGGCATTGTGATAACAAAGCAGGGGGCATTGTAATCAGTAAAGATGGGGAATTGTGATCAGGAAGTAAGGGGATTTGTGATCAGGAAGCAAGGGGCATTGTGATCAGTAGGCAAGTGGTATTGTGATCAGTGAACAACGGGTACTGTGATGTGTAAACAGGGTGCATTCTGAAAAGTAAGCAGGGGGCGTTGTGATCAGGAAGAAAGGGTCATTGTGATCAGTAAGCAGGGAGCATTGTAATCAATAATCAGGGGTATTGTGATCAGAAACAGGGGTCTTCATGATCAAGAGCAAGGGGCACTGTGATCACAATGCAGTGGGCATTGTGATCAGTAAAGATGGGAGATTGTGATCAGGAAGCAAGGGGAATTGTGATCAGGAAGCAAGAGGGATTGTGATCAGGAAGCAAAGGCATTGTGATCAGTAGGCAAGGGGTATTGTGATCAGTGAACAAGGGGTACTGTGATGTGTAAACAGGGGGCATTCTGAAAAGTAAGCAGTGGGCATTGTGATCAGGAAAAAGGGGCATTGTGATCAGTAACTGGGTTATTGTGATCAATAAGAATGTGGAGTTGTGATCAGGAAACAAAGGACATTGTAATCAGTAGGCAAGGGGTATAGTGATAGGTGAACAAGGGGTACTGTTATGTGTAAACTGGGGGCATTCTGATAAGTAAGCAGGGGTCATTGTGATCAGGAAGAAAGGGGCATTGTGATCAGTATGCAGGGAGCATTGTAATCACTAATGAGGGGGTATTGTGATCACAAACAAGGGTCATTATGATCAAGAGCAAGGGGCTTTGTGATCACAAAGCAGGGGGTATTGTGCTCAGTTAGGATGTGGAATTGTGATCAGGAAGTAGAGGAATTGTGATCAGGAAGCAAGAGGTATTGTGATCAGGAAGCAAAGGGCATTGTGATCAGTAGGCAAAGGGTTTTGTGATCGGTGAACAAGGGGTACTGTGACGTGTAAACAGGGGATATTCTGAAAACTAAGCAGGCAGCATTGTGATCAGTTAAAGGGGGCACTGTGATCAGGAACAAACTGGCATTTTGACCAGTAAGCCGGGAGCATTGTAATCACTAATCAGGGCGTATTGTGATCAGAAACAGGGGTCATTATGATCAAGTACAAGCGACATTGTGATCAGTAAAGACGGGGCATTGTGATCACAATGCAGTGGCATTGTTATCATTAACGGGGGTACTGTGATCAGTAAGGATGGGGGATTGTGATCAGGAAATAAGGGGAATTGTGATCAGGAAGCAAGAGGCATTGTGATCAGGAACCAAAGGGCATTGTGAGCAGTAAGCACGGAATATTGTAATCACTAAACCTGAGGTATTGTGATCAGAAACAGGGGTCATTATGATCAAGAACAAGCGGCATTGTGATCAGTAAAGAAGGGGAATTGTGATCACAAAGCAGGGGGCATTGTGATCAGTAAAAGGGGGCAGTGTGATCCGGAACAAAGGGGCATTTTGACCAGTAAGCAGGGAGCATTGTAATCACTAATCAGAGGGTATCGTGACCACAAACAAGGGTCATTATTATCAAGAGCAAGGGGCATTGCGATCAGGAAGAATGGGGCATTGTGATCAGGAACCCAGGGAATTGTGATCAGGAAGCAAGATATATTGTGATCAGCAAGCAAAGGGCATTGTGATCATTACCAAGCGCTATCGTGATCAGTTTACAAGAGGTATGTGATGTGTAAACAGGGCGTATTCTGAAAATTAAGCAGGGGCACTGAGATCAGTATCGGGGGTATTGTGATCAGTAAGGATGGGGGATTGTGATCAGGAGGCAAGGGCAATTGTGATCAGGAAGCCACAGTTATTGTGATCAGGAAACAAAGGGCATTGTGATCAGTAGGCAAGGGGTATTTTGATCAGTGAACAACGCGTACTGTGATGTGTAAACAGGGGGCAATGAGATCAGGAAGAAAGGGCCATTGTGATCAGTAAGCAGGGAGCATTTTAATCACTCATCAGGGGGTATTGTTATCAGAAACAGTGGTCATTATGATTAAGAACAAGGGGCATTGTGATCACAAAACAGGGGGTATTGTGATCAGTAACACGGGGCATTGAGATCACTAAAGATGGGGGATTGTGATCAGGAAGCAAGGGGAATTGTGATCAGGAAGCAAGAGGCATTGTGATCAGGAAGCAAAGGGCATTGTGAGAAGTAGGCAAGGGGTATTGTGATCAGCGAACAAGGGGTACTGTGATGTGTAACAGGGGCATTCTGAAAAGTAAGAAGGGGGCATTGTGGACAGTAAAAGGGGGCATTTTGATCAGGAAGAATGCGGCATTGTGATCAGTAAGCAGGGAGCATTCTAATCACAAATCAGGGGGTATTGTGATCAGAAACAAGGGGCATTATGGTCAAGAACAAGGGGCATTGTGATAAAAAAACAAGGGGCATTGTGATCACAATGCAGGGGGCATTGGTATCAGTAACGGGGTATTGTGATCAGTAAGAATGGGGGATTTTGATCAGGAAGTAAGGGGAATTGTGATCAGGAAGCAAAGAGCATTGTGAGCAGTAGGCAAGGGTTATTGTGATAATTGATCAAGGGTACTGTGATGTGTAAACAGGGGGCATTCTGATAAGTAAGCAAGGGCATTGTGATCAGGAAGAAAGCGGCATTGTGATCAGTAAGCACGGAATATTGTAATCACTATACAGGAGGTATTGTGATCAGAAACGGGTCATTATGATCAAGAACAAGCGGCAATGTGATCAGTAAAGAAGGGGTATTGTGATCACAAAGCAGGGGGCATTGTGATCAGGAAAAAAGGGGCATTTTGAGCAGAAAGAATGGAGCATTGTAATCACTAATGAAGGGGTTTGTGATCACAACAAGTGTCATTATGATCAAGAGCAAGTGGCATTGTGATCACAAAGCAGGGGGCATTGTGATCAGTAAGGATGGGGAATTGTGAACAGGTAATAGCGGAATTGTGATCACGAAGCAAGAGTTATTGTGATCAGGAAGCAAAGGGCATTGTGATCAGTACGCAAGCGGTATTGTGATCAATGAAGAACGCGTACTGCATGTGTAAACAGGGGACAATGTGATCAGGAAGAAAGGGACATAGTGAGTAGTAAGCAGGGAGCATTGTAATCATTCATCAGGGGGTATTGTGATCAGAAACAGGGTTCATTATGATCAAGAACAAGCGGCATTGTGATCAGTAAAGAAGGGTCATTGTGATCACAAAGCAGGGGCATTGTGATCAGTAACAGGGGTATTGTGATCAGTAAGCAAGGGTAATTGTGATCAGGAAGCAATAGTTATTGTTTTCAGGAAGCAAAGGGCATTGTGATCAGTAGGCAAGGGGAATTTTGATCAGGAAGCTGAGGTAATGTGATCAGAAAGCTAAGGGCATTGTGATCACTTGGGAAGGTATATTGTGATCAGTCAACAAGGGGTACTGTGATGTGTAAACAGGGGGCATTCTGAAAAGTCACCAGGCGCATTGTGATCAGAAAGAAAGGGGCATTTTGACCAGTTACCAGGGAGCATTGTAATCACTAATTAGGTGGTATTTTGATCACAAACAGGGGTCATTATGATTAAGAACAAGGGGCATTGTAATCACAAAGCAAGGGGCATTGTGATCAGTAACAGGGGGTATTGTGAACAGTAAGGATGGGGGATTGTGATCAGGAAGTAAGGGGAATTGAGATCAGGAAGCAGGAGGTATTGTGCTCAGGAGCAAAAGGCATTGTGTTCAGTAGGCAAGGGGTATTGTGATGTGTAAACAGGGGACATTCTGAAAAGTAAGCAGGGGTCATTGTGATCATTAAAAGGGGGAATTTTGATCAGGAATAAAGGGCCATTTTGACCAGTAAGCAGGGAGCATTGTAAACACTAATTGGGTGGTATTGTGATCACAAACATGGGCCATTATGATTCAGAACAAGGGGCATTGTGATCACAAAGCAGGGGGCATTGTCATCAGTAACAGGGGGCATTGTGATCACTAAGGATGGGGGATTGTGATCAGGAAGCAAGGGGAATTTTGATCAGGAAGCAAAGGGTATTGTGACCAGTAGGCAAGGCGTATTGCGATCAGGGAACAAGGGGTAACGTGATGTGTAAAGACGGGGCATTCTGATAAGCATGCAGGGGGCAATGTGATCAGGAAGAAAGGTGAATTGTGATCAGGAAGCAAGGGGAATTGTGATCAGGAAGCAAGAGTTATTGTGATCAGGATGCAAAGGGCATTGTGAGCAGTAGGCAAGGGGTATTGTGATCAGAGAACAAGGGGTACTGTGATGTGTAAACAGGGGGCATTCTGATAAGTAAGCAGGGGAATTGTGATCAGGAGAAAAAGGGCATTTTGACCATTAAGCAGGGAGCATTGTAATTACTATTCAGGGTGCATTGTGACCACAAACAAGGGTCATTATGATCAAGAGCAAGGGGCATTGTGATCACAAAGCAGGGGGCATTGTGATCAGTAAAGATGGGGAATTCTGATCAGGAAGTAAGGGGATTTGTGATCAGGAAGCTAGAGGGATTGTGATCAGGAAGCAAGGGGCATTGTGATCAGTAGGCAAGGGGTATTGTGATCAGTGAACAACGGGTACTGTGATGTGTAAACAGGGTGCATTCTGAAAAGTAAGCAGGGGGCGTTGTGATCAGGAAGAAAGGGTCATTGTGATCAGTAACTGGGTTATTGTGATCAATAAGAATGTGGAGTTGTGATCAGGAAACAAAGGACATTGTGATCAGTAGGCAAGGGGTATAGTGATAGGTGAACAAGGGGTACTGTGATGTGTAAACTGGGGGCATTCTGATAAGTAAGCAGGGGTCATTGTGATCAGGAAGAAAGGGGCATTGTGATCAGTATGCAGGGAGTATTGTAATCACTTATCGGGGTATTGTGATCACAAACAAGGGTCATTATGATCAAGAGCAAGGGGCTTTGTGATCACAAAGAAGGGGGCATTGTGCTCAGTTAGGATGCGGAATTGTGATCAGGAAGTAGGGGAATCGTGATCAGGAAGCAAGAGGTATTGTGCTCAGGAGCAAAAGGCATTTTGTTCAGTAGGCAAGGGGTATTGTGATGTGTAAACAGGGGACATTCTGAAAAGTAAGCAGGGGTCATTGTTATCATTAAAAGGGGGAATTTTGATCAGGAATAAATGGGCATTTTGACCAGTAAGCAGGGAGCATTGTAATCACTAATTGGGTGGTATTGTGATCACAAACATGGGCCATTATGATTCAGAACAAGGGGCATTGTGATCACTAAGGATGGGGGATTGTGATCAGGAAGCAAGGGGAATTTTGATCAGGAAGCAAAGTGCATTGTGACCAATAGGCAAGGCGTATTGCGATCAGGGAACAAGGGGTAACATGATGTGTAAAGACGGGGCATTCTGATAAGCATGCAGGGGGCAATGTGATCATGAAGAAAGGTGAATTGTGATCAGGAAGCAAGGGGAATAGTGATCAGGAAGCAAGAGTTATTGTGATCAGGAAGCAAAGGGCATTGTGAGCAGTAGGCAAGGGGTATTGTGATCAGAGAACAAGGGGTACTGTGATGTGTAAACAGGGGGCATTCTGATAAGAAAGCAGGGGCATTGTGATCCGGAGAAAAGGGGCATTTTGACCATTAAGCAGGGAGCATTGTAATTACTATTCAGGGTGCATTGTGACCACAAACAAGGGTCATTATGATCAAGAGCAAGGGGCATTGTGATCAAAAAGCAGGGGGCATTGTGATCAGTAAAGATGGGGAATTGTGATCAGGAAGTAGGGGATTTGTGATCAGAAAGCAAGAGGGATTGTGATCAGGAAGCACGGGGCATTGTGATCAGTAGGCAAGGGGTATTGTGATCAGTGAACAACGGGTACTGTGATGTGTAAACAGGGTGCATTTTGAAAAGTAAGTAGGGGGCGTTGGGATCAGGAAGAAAGGGTCATTGTGATCAGTAATCAGGGAGCATTGTAATCACTAATCAGGGGTATTGTGATCAGAAACAGGAGTCTTCATGATCAAGAGCAAGGGGCACTGTGATCACAATGCCGTGGGCATTGAGATCAGTAAAGATGGGAGATTGTGATCAGGAAGCAAGGGGAATTGTGATCAGGAAGCAAGAGGGATTATGATCAGGAGGAAAAGGCATTGTGATCAGTAGGCAAGGGGTATTGTGATCAGTGAACAAGGGGTGCTGTGATGTGTAAACAGGGGGCATTCTGAAAAGTAAGCAGTGGGCATTGTGATCAGGAAAAAAGGGGCATTGTGATCAGTAACTGGGTTATTGTGATCAATAAGAATGTGGAGTTGTGATCAGGAAACAGAGGACAATGTGATCAGTAGGCAAGGGGTATAGTGATAGGTGAACAAAGGATACTGTGATGTGTAAACTGGGGGCATTCTGATAAGTAAGCAGGGGTCATTGTGATCAGGAAGAAAGGGGCATTGTGATCACAAACAAGGGTCATTATGAACAAGAGCAAGGGGATTTGTGATCACAAAGCAGGGTACATTGTGCTCAGTTAGGATGTGGAATTGTGATCAGGAAGTAGGGGAATTGTGATCAGGAAGCAAGAGGTATTGTGATCAGGAAGCAAAGGGCATTGTTATCAGTAGGCATGGGGTATTGTAATCAGTGAACAACGGGTACTGTGATGTGTAAACACGGGGCATTGTGACCAGGAAGAAATGCCATCGTGGTCAATTAGCAGGGATCACTTTAATCACTCATAAGGTGGTATTATGAGCAGAAACAGTGGTCATTATGATTAAGAACAAGGGGCATTGTGATCACTAAGCATGAGGGATTGTGATCAGTAAGCCAGGGTAATTGTGATCAGGAAGCAAAGGGCATTGTGATCAGTAGGCAAGGGGTATTGTGATCAGTGAACAACGGGTACTGTGATGTGTACACAGGGGGCAAAGTGATCAGGAAGAAACAGCCATTGTGATCAGTAAGCAGGGCGCAATTTTATCACTCATCAGGGGATATTGTTATCAGAAACAAAGGTCATTATGATTAATAACAAGGGGCATTGTGATCAGTAACACGGGGCATTGTGATCACTCAGGATGGGAAATGTGATCAGGAAGCAAGGGCAATTGTGATCAGGAAGCAAAGGGCATTGTGACCAGTAGGCAAGGGGTATTGTGATCAGTGAACAAGGGGTATTGTGATGTGTAAATAGGGGGCATTCTGATAAGAAAGCAGGGGGCATTGTGATCAGGAAGAGAGTGGCATTGTGATCAGTAATGGGGGTATTGTGATCAGTAAGAATGGGGAATTGTGATCTGGAAGCAAGCGGAATTGTGATCAGGAAGCAAAGGACACTGTGGTCACTAGGGAAGGGGTATTGTGATCATGGAGCATGGGTACTGTGATTTGTAAACAGGGGGCATTGTGATCAGGACGTAAAGGGCATTGTGATCAGTAAGCAAGGGGTATTGTGATCCGTGACCAAGGGGAACTGTGATGTCTAAACAGGGGGCATTGTAATCACTAATCAGGTGGTATTGTGATCAGAAACAGGGGTCATTATGATCAAGAACAAGCGGCATTGTGATCAGTAAACAATGAGCATTGTGATCACAAAGAAGAGGGCATTGTGATGAGTAACTGGGGTTTTGTGATAAGGAAGGATGGGGGATTGTGATCAGGAAGTAGGAGGATTCTGATCAGGAAGCAAGAGGTGTGATCAGGAAGCAAAATGTATTGTAATCAAGGGCAAGGGGTATTGTGATCAGTGAACAACGGGTACTGTGATGTGTAAACAGGGGGCATTCTGAAGAGTAAGCAGGGGACATTGTGATCAGTAAGCAGGGAGCATTTTAATCACTAATCAGTGGGTATCTTGATCACAAAGAGGGGTCATTATGATCAAGAGCAAGGAGCATTGTGATCACAAAGCAGGGGGTTGTGATCAGTAAAGATGGGGGTTTGTGATCAGGAAGCAAAATGTATTGTGATCAGTAAGCAAAGTGAATTGTGATCAGTAGGCAAGTGGTATTTTGATCAGTGAACAACGGGTACTGTGGTGTGTAAACAGTAGGCATTGTAATCACTAAACAGGGGGTTTGTAATCAGAAACAGGGTTCATTATGATCAAGAACAAGCGGCATTGTGATCAGTAAACAATGGGCATCGTGATAAAAAAGAAGGGGGCATTGTGATGAGTAACTGGGGTATTGTGATAAGTAAGGATGGGGGATTGTGATCAGGAAGTAGGGGAATTGAGATCAGTCAGCAAGAGGTGTTGTTATCAGGAAGCAAAGGGCATTGTGATTGGTAGGCAAGGGTTATTGATATCAGTGAACAAAGGGTACTGTAATGTGTAAACAGGTGGCATTCTGAAAAGTAAGAAGGGGGCATTGTGATCAGGAACAAAGGAGTCATTGTAATCAGGAAGCAGGGTGCATTGTAATCACTACTCAGGGGGTATTGTGATCACAAATATGGGTCATTATTATCAAGTGCAAGGGCCATTGTGATCACAAAGCAGGGGCATCGTGATCAGTACCGATGGGGGATTGTGATCAGGAAGAAGAGGTATTGTGATCAGTAAGCAAAGGGTATTGTGATCAGTATGCAAGGTGTATTGTTTTCAGTGAACAACGGGTACTGTCATGTGTAAACTGGGGGCATTCTTAAAAGTAAGCAGGGATCATTTTGATCAGGAAAAAAGGGCCATTGTGATCAGTAAGCAGGGAGCATTTTAATCACTTATCAGGGGTATTGTTATCAGAAACAGTTGTCATTATGATTAAGAACAAGGGGCATTGCGATCACAAAGCATGGGGCATTTTGATCAGTAACAGGGGGCATTGTGATCACTAAGGATGGGGAATGTGATCATGAAGCAAGGGTAATTGTGATCAGGAAGCAAGATGTATTGTGCTCAGGAAGCAAAGGGCATTGTGATCAGTAGGCAAGGGGTATTGTGATCGGTGAACAAGGGGTACTGTGATATGTAAACAGGGGATATTCTGAAAAGTAAACAGGAGGCATTGTGATCAGCAAGGGGGACATTGTAATCAGGAACAAAAGGGCATTTTGACCAGTAAGCAGGGAGCATTGTAATCACTAATCAGGAGGTATTGTGATCACAAACAAGGGTCATTAAGATCAAGAGCAAGGGACAATGTGACCACAAAGCAGGGGGCATTGTGATCAGTAAGGATGGGGAATTGTGATCAGGAATAGGGGAATCGTGATCGGGAAGCAAGAGGTGTTGTGATCAGGAAGCATAGGGCATTGTGATCAGTAGACAAGGGGTATTGTGATCAGTGAACAACGGGTAATGTGATGTGTAAACAGGGGGCAAAGTGATCAGGAAGAAACGGCCATTGTGATCAGTAAGCATTTTTATCACTCATCAGGAGGTATTGTTATCAGAAACAAAGGTCATTATGATTAATAACAAGTTACATTGTGATCACAAAGCACGGGGCATTGTGATCAGTAACACGGAGCATTGTGATCACTCAGGATGGGAAATGTGATTAGGAAGCAAGGGCAATTGTGATCAGGAAGCAAAGGGGTAATGTGATGTGTAAATAGGGGGCATTCTGATAAGAAAGCAGGGGGCATTGTGATCAGGAAGAGAGTGCATTGTGATCAGTAACGGGGGTATTGTGATCAGTAAGAATGGGGAATTGTGATCAGGAAGCAAGCGGAATTGTGATCAGGAAGCAAAGAAAACTGTGGTCCCTAGGGAAGGGGTATTGTGATCATTGGAGCAAGGGGTACTGTGATGTGTAAACAGGGGGCATTATGATCAGGAAGTAAAGGGAATTGTGATCAGTAGGCATGGGGTATTGTAATCAGTGAACAACGGGTACTGTGATGTGTAAACAGGGGGCATTGTGACCAGGAAGAAATTCCATCGTGATCAATTAGCAGGGATCACTTTAATCGCTCATAAGGTGGTATTATGATCAGAAACAGTGGTGATTATGATTAAGAACAAGGGGCATTGTGATCACAAAGCAGGCGGCATTTTCATCAGTAACAGGGGGCATTGTGATCACTAAGCATGAGGGATTGTGATCATAAAGCCAGGGTAATTTTGATCAGGACGCAAAGGGCATTGTGATCAGTAGGCAAGGGGTATTGTGATCAGTGAACAAGGTGTACGGTGATGTGTAAACAGGGGGCATTCTGATAACTAAGCAGGGGGCATTGTGGTAAGGATGAAAGGGGCATTGTGATCAGTATGCAGGGAGCATTGTAATCACTAAGTGTGAAGGAATGTGATTAGGAAGCAAGGAGAATTGTGATCATGAAGCAAAGGGCATTGTGATCAGTAGGCAAAGGGTATTGTGATCAGTGAACAAGGGGTACTGTGACGTGTAAACAGGGGATATTCTGAAAACTAAGCAGGCAGCATTGTGATCAGTAAAAGGGGGCACTGTGATCAGGAACAAACTGGCATTTTGACCAGTAAGCCGGGAGCATTGTAATCACTAATCAGGGGGTATTGTGATCAGAAACAGGGGTCATTATGATCAAGAACAAGCGGCATTGTGATCAGTAAAGAACGGGCATTGTGATCACAAAGCAGGCGCTTTGTGATCATTAACGGGGGTATTGTGATCAGGAAGGAAGGGGAATTGTGATCAGTTGGCAAGGGGTTTTGTGATCAGTGAAAAAGGTGTACTGTGAAGTGTAAACAGGGGGCATTCTGAAAAGTAAGCAGTGGGCATTGTGATCAGTAAAAGGGGGCATTGTGATCAGGAACAAAGGGGCATTTTGACCAGTAAGCAGGGAGCATTATAATCACTAATTTGGGGGGATTGTGATCCAAATCAGTGGTCATTATGTTTAAGAACAAGGGGCATTGTGATCACAAAGCAGGGGCATTGTGATCAGTAACAGGGGGCATAGTGATCCTTAAGGATGGGGGATTGTGATGAGGAAGCAAAGGGCATTGGCATCAGTAGGCAAGGGGTATTGTGATCGGTGAATAAGGGGTACTGTGGTCTGTAAACAGGGGATATTCTGAAAAGTATGCAGGATGCATTGTGATCAGAAAAGGGGGCAATGTGATCAGGAACAAATGGGCATTTTGACCAGTAAGCAGGGAGCATTGTAATCACTAATCAGGGGGAATTGTGATCAGAAACAGGGGTCATTATGATCAAGTACAAGCGACATTGTTGTCAGTAGAGACGGGGCATTGTGATCACAATGCAGGGGCATTGTTATCATTAACGGGGGTATTGTGATCAGTAAGGATGCGGGATTGTGATCAGGAAATAAGGGGAATTGTGATCAGGAAGCAAGAGGCATTGTGATCAGGAACCAAAGGGCATTGTGAGCAGTAAGCACGGAATATTGTAATCACTAAACATGAGGTATTGTGATCAGAAACAGGGGTCATTATGATCAAGAACAAGCGGCATTGTGATCAGTAAAGAAGGGGCATTGTGATCACAAAGCAGGGGGCATTGTGATCAGTAAAAGGGGCAGTGTGATCCTGAACAAAGGGGCATTTTGACCAGTAAGCAGGGAGCATTGTAATCACTAATCAGAGGGTATCGTGACCACAAACAAGGGTCATTATTATCAAGAGCAAGGGGCATTGCGATCAGGAAGAATGGGGGATTGTGATCAGGAACCCAGGGAATTGTGATCAGGAAGCAAGATATATTGTGATCAGGAAGCAAAGGGCATTGTGATCATTAGGCAAGGGCTATCGTGATCAGTGAACAAGAGGTATGTGATGTGTAAACAGGGCGTATTCTGAAAATTAAGCATGGGGCACTGAGATCACTATCGGGGGTATTGTGATCAGTAAGGATGGGGGATTGTGATCAGGACGCAAGTGCAATTTTGATCAGGAAGCCACAATTATTGTGATCAGGAAACAAAGGGCATTGTGGTCAGTAGGCAAGGGGTATTTTGATCAGTGAACAACGCGTACTGTGATGTGTAAACAGGGGGCACTGTGATCAGGAAGAAAGGGCCATTGTGATCAGTAAGCAGGGAGCATTTTAATCACTCATCAGGGGGTATTGTTATCAGAAACAGTGGTGTTTATGATTAAGAACAAGGGGCATTGTGATCACAAAGCAGGGGGTATTGTGATCAGTAACACGGGGCATTGAGATCACTAAAGATGGGGGATTGTGATCAGGAAGCAAGGGGAATTGTGATCAGGAAGCAAGAGGCATTGTGATCAGGAAGCAAAGGGCATTGTGAGAAGTAGGCAAGGGGTATTGTGATCAGTGAACATGGGGTACTGTGATGTGTAACAGTGGGCATTCCTAAAAGTAAGCAGGGGGCATTGTGGTCAGTAAAAGGGTGCATTTTGATCAGGAAGAATGGGGCATTTTGACCAGTAAGCCGGGAGCATTGTAATCACTAATCAGGGGGTATTGTGATCAGAAACAAGGGGCATTATGGTCAAGAACAAGGGGCATTGTGATAAAAAATCAAGGGGCATTCTGATCACAAAGCAGTGGGCATTGTGATTAGTAATGGGGTATTGTGATCAGAAAGAATTGGGGATTTTGATCAGGAAGTAAGGGGAATTGTGATCAGGAAGGAAGAGTCATTGTGATCAGGAACCAAAGAGCATTGTGAGCAGTAGGCAAGGGGTATTGTGACAATTGATCAAGGGTACTGTGATGGATAAACAGGGGGCATTCTGATAAGTAAGCAGGGTCATTGTAATCACTAATTGGGTGGTATTTTGATCACAAACATGGGCCATTATGATTCAGAACAAGGGGCATTGTGATCACAAAGCAGGGGGCATTGTCATCAATAACAGGGGCATTGTGATCACTAAGGATGGGGGATTGTGATCAGGAAGCAAGGGGAATTTTGATCAGGAAGCAAAGGGCATTGTGTCCAGTAGGCAAGGCCTATTGCGATCAGGGAACAAGGGGTAACGTGATGTGTAAATACGGGGCATTCTGATAAGCATGCATGGGGCAATGTGATCAGGAAGAAAGGTGAATTGTGATCAGGAAGCAAGGGGAATTCTGATCAGGAAGCAAGAGTTATTGTGATCAGGATGCAAAGGGCATTGTGAGCAGTAGGCAAGGGGTATTGTGATCAGAGAACAAGGGTTACTGTGATGTGTAAACAGGGGGCATTCTGATAAGTAAGCAGGGGCATTGTGATCCGGAGAAAAGGGGCATTTTGACCATTAAGCAGGGAGCATTGTAATTACTATTCAGGGTGCATTGTGACCACAAACAAGGGTCATTATGATCAAGAGCAAGGGGCATTGTGATCACAAAGCAGGGGGCATTGTGATCAGTAAAGATGGGGAATTGTGATCAGGAAGTAAGGGGATTTGTGATCAGGAAGCAAGAGGGATTGTGATCAGGAAGCAAGGGGAATTGTGATCAGTAGGCAAGGGGTATTGTGATCAGTGAACAACGGGTACCATGATGTGTAAACAGGGTGCTTTCTGAAAAGTAAGCAGGGGGCGTTGTGATCAGTAGGCAAAGGGTATTGTGATCAGTGAACAAGGGGTACTGTGACGTGTAAACAGGGGATATTCTGAAAACTAAGCAGGCAGCATTGTGATCAGTAAAAGGGGGCACTGTGATCAGGAACAAACTGGCATTTTGACCAGTAAGCCGGGAGCATTGTAATCACTAATCAGGGGGTATTGTGATCAGAAACAGGGGTCATTATGATCAAGAACAAGCGGCATTGTGATCAGTAAAGAACGGGCATTGTGATCACAAAGCAGGCGCTTTGTGATCATTAACGGGGGTATTGTGATCAGGAAGGAAGGGGAATTGTGATCAGTTGGCAAGGGGTTTTGTGATCAGTGAAAAAGGTGTACTGTGAAGTGTAAACAGGGGGCATTCTGAAAAGTAAGCAGTGGGCATTGTGATCAGTAAAAGGGGGCATTGTGATCAGGAACAAAGGGGCATTTTGACCAGTAAGCAGGGAGCATTATAATCACTAATTTGGGGGGATTGTGATCCAAATCAGTGGTCATTATGTTTAAGAACAAGGGGCATTGTGATCACAAAGCAGGGGCATTGTGATCAGTAACAGGGGGCATAGTGATCCTTAAGGATGGGGGATTGTGATGAGGAAGCAAAGGGCATTGGCATCAGTAGGCAAGGGGTATTGTGATCGGTGAATAAGGGGTACTGTGGTCTGTAAACAGGGGATATTCTGAAAAGTATGCAGGATGCATTGTGATCAGAAAAGGGGGCAATGTGATCAGGAACAAATGGGCATTTTGACCAGTAAGCAGGGAGCATTGTAATCACTAATCAGGGGGAATTGTGATCAGAAACAGGGGTCATTATGATCAAGTACAAGCGACATTGTTGTCAGTAGAGACGGGGCATTGTGATCACAATGCAGGGGCATTGTTATCATTAACGGGGGTATTGTGATCAGTAAGGATGCGGGATTGTGATCAGGAAATAAGGGGAATTGTGATCAGGAAGCAAGAGGCATTGTGATCAGGAACCAAAGGGCATTGTGAGCAGTAAGCACGGAATATTGTAATCACTAAACATGAGGTATTGTGATCAGAAACAGGGGTCATTATGATCAAGAACAAGCGGCATTGTGATCAGTAAAGAAGGGGCATTGTGATCACAAAGCAGGGGGCATTGTGATCAGTAAAAGGGGCAGTGTGATCCGGAACAAAGGGGCATTTTGACCAGTAAGCAGGGAGCATTGTAATCACTAATCAGAGGGTATCGTGACCACAAACAAGGGTCATTATTATCAAGAGCAAGGGGCATTGCGATCAGGAAGAATGGGGGATTGTGATCAGGAACCCAGGGAATTGTGATCAGGAAGCAAGATATATTGTGATCAGGAAGCAAAGGGCATTGTGATCATTAGGCAAGGGCTATCGTGATCAGTGAACAAGAGGTATGTGATGTGTAAACAGGGCGTATTCTGAAAATTAAGCATGGGGCACTGAGATCACTATCGGGGGTATTGTGATCAGTAAGGATGGGGGATTGTGATCAGGACGCAAGTGCAATTTTGATCAGGAAGCCACAATTATTGTGATCAGGAAACAAAGGGCATTGTGGTCAGTAGGCAAGGGGTATTTTGATCAGTGAACAACGCGTACTGTGATGTGTAAACAGGGGGCACTGTGATCAGGAAGAAAGGGCCATTGTGATCAGTAAGCAGGGAGCATTTTAATCACTCATCAGGGGGTATTGTTATCAGAAACAGTGGTGTTTATGATTAAGAACAAGGGGCATTGTGATCACAAAGCAGGGGGTATTGTGATCAGTAACACGGGGCATTGAGATCACTAAAGATGGGGGATTGTGATCAGGAAGCAAGGGGAATTGTGATCAGGAAGCAAGAGGCATTGTGATCAGGAAGCAAAGGGCATTGTGAGAAGTAGGCAAGGGGTATTGTGATCAGTGAACATGGGGTACTGTGATGTGTAACAGTGGGCATTCCTAAAAGTAAGCAGGGGGCATTGTGGTCAGTAAAAGGGTGCATTTTGATCAGGAAGAATGGGGCATTTTGACCAGTAAGCCGGGAGCATTGTAATCACTAATCAGGGGGTATTGTGATCAGAAACAAGGGGCATTATGGTCAAGAACAAGGGGCATTGTGATAAAAAATCAAGGGGCATTCTGATCACAAAGCAGTGGGCATTGTGATTAGTAATGGGGTATTGTGATCAGAAAGAATTGGGGATTTTGATCAGGAAGTAAGGGGAATTGTGATCAGGAAGGAAGAGTCATTGTGATCAGGAACCAAAGAGCATTGTGAGCAGTAGGCAAGGGGTATTGTGACAATTGATCAAGGGTACTGTGATGGATAAACAGGGGGCATTCTGATAAGTAAGCAGGGTCATTGTAATCACTAATTGGGTGGTATTTTGATCACAAACATGGGCCATTATGATTCAGAACAAGGGGCATTGTGATCACAAAGCAGGGGGCATTGTCATCAATAACAGGGGCATTGTGATCACTAAGGATGGGGGATTGTGATCAGGAAGCAAGGGGAATTTTGATCAGGAAGCAAAGGGCATTGTGTCCAGTAGGCAAGGCCTATTGCGATCAGGGAACAAGGGGTAACGTGATGTGTAAATACGGGGCATTCTGATAAGCATGCATGGGGCAATGTGATCAGGAAGAAAGGTGAATTGTGATCAGGAAGCAAGGGGAATTCTGATCAGGAAGCAAGAGTTATTGTGATCAGGATGCAAAGGGCATTGTGAGCAGTAGGCAAGGGGTATTGTGATCAGAGAACAAGGGTTACTGTGATGTGTAAACAGGGGGCATTCTGATAAGTAAGCAGGGGCATTGTGATCCGGAGAAAAGGGGCATTTTGACCATTAAGCAGGGAGCATTGTAATTACTATTCAGGGTGCATTGTGACCACAAACAAGGGTCATTATGATCAAGAGCAAGGGGCATTGTGATCACAAAGCAGGGGGCATTGTGATCAGTAAAGATGGGGAATTGTGATCAGGAAGTAAGGGGATTTGTGATCAGGAAGCAAGAGGGATTGTGATCAGGAAGCAAGGGGCATTGTGATCAGTAGGCAAGGGGTATTGTGATCAGTGAACAACGGGTACCATGATGTGTAAACAGGGTGCTTTCTGAAAAGTAAGCAGGGGGCGTTGTGATCAGTAAGCAAGGGGTATTGTGATCAGTGAACAAGGGGTAATGTGATGTGTAAACAGGGGGCATTCTGAAAAGTAAGCAGTTGGCATTGTGATCAGGAAAAAAGGGGCATTGTGATCAGTAACTGGGTTATTGTGATCAATAAGAATGTGCAGTTGTGATCAGGAAACAAAGGACATTGTGATCAGTAGGCATGGGGTATAGTGATAGTTGAACAAGGGGTACTGTGATGTGTAAACTGGGGGCATTCTGATAAGTAAGCAGGGGTCATTGTGATCAGGAAGAAAGGGGCATTGTGATCAGTATGCAAGGAGCATTGTAATCACTAATGAGTGGGTATTGTGATCACAAACAAGGGTCATTATGATCAAGAGCAAGGGGCTTTGTGATCACAAAGCAGGGGGTATTGTGCTCAGTTTGGATGTGGAATTGTGATCAGGAAGTAGAGGAATTGTGATCAGGAAGCAAGAGGTATTGTGATCAGGAAGCAAAGGGCATTGTGATCAGTAGGCAAAGGGTATTGTGATCAGTGAACAAGGGGTACTGTGACGTGTAAACAGGGGATATTCTGAAAACTAAGCAGGCAGCATTGTGATCAGTAAAAGGGGGCACTGTGATCAGGAACAAACTGGCATTTTGACCAGTAAGCCGGGAGCATTGTAATCACTAATCAGGGGGTATTGTGATCAGAAACAGGGGTCATTATGATCAAGAACAAGCGGCATTGTGATCAGTAAAGAACGGGCATTGTGATCACAAAGCAGGCGCTTTGTGATCATTAACGGGGGTATTGTGATCAGGAAGGAAGGGGAATTGTGATCAGGAAGCCAGAGGTATTGTGATCAGGAAGCAATGGGCATTGTGATCAGTTGGCCAGGGGTTTTGTGATCAGTGAAAAAGGGGTACTGTGATGTGTAAACAGGGGGCATTCTGAAAAGTAAGCAGTGGGCATTGTGATCAGTAAAAGGGGGCATTGTGATCAGGAACAAAGGGGCATTTTGACCAGTAAGCAGGGAGCATTATAATCACTAATTTGGGGGGATTGTGATCCAAATCAGTGGTCATTATGTTTAAGAACAAGGGGCATTGTGATCACAAAGCAGGGGCATTGTGATCAGTAACAGGGGGCATAGTGATCCTTAAGGATGGGGGATTGTGATGAGGAAGCAAAGGGCATTGGCATCAGTAGGCAAGGGGTATTGTGATCGGTGAATAAGGGGTACTGTGGTCTGTAAACAGGGGATATTCTGAAAAGTATGCAGGATGCATTGTGATCAGAAAAGGGGGCAATGTGATCAGGAACAAATGGGCATTTTGACCAGTAAGCAGGGAGCATTGTAATCACTAATCAGGGGGAATTGTGATCAGAAACAGGGGTCATTATGATCAAGTACAAGCGACATTGTTGTCAGTAGAGACGGGGCATTGTGATCACAATGCAGGGGCATTGTTATCATTAACGGGGGTATTGTGATCAGTAAGGATGCGGGATTGTGATCAGGAAATAAGGGGAATTGTGATCAGGAAGCAAGAGGCATTGTGATCAGGAACCAAAGGGCATTGTGAGCAGTAAGCACGGAATATTGTAATCACTAAACATGAGGTATTGTGATCAGAAACAGGGGTCATTATGATCAAGAACAAGCGGCATTGTGATCAGTAAAGAAGGGGCATTGTGATCACAAAGCAGGGGGCATTGTGATCAGTAAAAGGGGCAGTGTGATCCGGAACAAAGGGGCATTTTGACCAGTAAGCAGGGAGCATTGTAATCACTAATCAGAGGGTATCGTGACCACAAACAAGGGTCATTATTATTAAGAGCAAGGGGCATTGCGATCAGGAAGAATGGGGGATTGTGATCAGGAACCCAGGGAATTGTGATCAGGAAGCAAGATATATTGTGATCAGGAAGCCAAGGGCATTGTGATCATTAGGCAAGGGCTATCGTGATCAGTGAACAAGAGGTATGTGATGTGTAAACAGGGCGTATTCTGAAAATTAAGCATGGGGCACTGAGATCAGTATCGGGGGTATTGTGATCAGTAAGGATGGGGGATTGTGATCAGGACGCAAGGGCAATTTTGATCAGGAAGCCACAATTATTGTGATCAGGAAACAAAGGGCATTGTGGTCAGTAGGCAAGGGGTATTTTGATCAGTGAACAACGCGTACTGTGATGTGTAAACAAGGGGCAATGTGATCAGGAAGAAAGGGCCATTGTGATCAGTAAGCAGGGAGCATTTTAATCACTCATCAGGGGGTATTGTTATCAGAAACAGTGGTCATTATGATTAAGAACAAGGGGCATTGTGATCACAAAGCAGGGGACATTGTGATCAGTAAAAGGGGCAGTGTGATCCGGAACAAAGGGGCATTTTGACCAGTAAGCAGGGAGCATTGTAATCACTAATCAGAGGGTATCGTGACCACAAACAAGGGTCATTATTATCAAGAGCAAGGGGCATTGCGATCAGGAAGAATGGGGTATTGTGATCAGGAACCCAGGTAATTGGGATCACGAAGCAAGATATATTGTGATCAGGAAGCAAAGGGCATTGTGATCATTAGGCAAGGGCTATCGTGATCAGTGAACAAGAGGTATGTGATGTGTAAACAGGGTGTATTCTGAAAATTAAGCAGGGGGCACTGAGATCACTATCGGGGGTATTGTGATCAGTAAGGATGGGGGATTGTGATCAGTAAGCAGGGAGCATTCTAATCACTAATCAGGGGGTATTGTGATCAGAAACAAGGGGCATTATGGTCAAGAACAAGGGGCATTGTGATAAAAAAACAAGGGGCATTCTGATCACAAAGCAATGGGCATTGTGATTAGCAATGGGGTATTGTGATCAGAAAGAATTGGGGATTTTGATCAGGAAGTAAGGGGAATTGTGATCGGGAAGGAAGAGTCATTGTGATCAGGAACCAAAGAGCATTGTGAGCAGTAGGCAAGGGGTATTGTGACAATTGATCAAGGGTACTGTGATGGATAAACAGGGGGCATTCTGATAAGTAAGCAGGGTCATTGTAATCACTAATTGGGTGGTATTGTGATCACAAACATGGGCCATTATGATTCAGAACAAGGGGCATTGTGATCACAAAGCAGGGGGCATTGTCATCAATAACAGGGGCATTGTGATCACTAAGGATGGGGGATTGTGATCAGGAAGCAAGGGGAATTTTGATCAGGAAGCAAAGGGCATTGTGTCCAGTAGGCAAGGCCTATTGCGATCAGGGAACAAGGGGTAACGTGATGTGTAAATACGGGGCATTCTGATAAGCATGCATGGGGCAATGTGATCAGGAAGAAAGGTGAATTGTGATCAGGAAGCAAGGGGAATTCTGATCAGGAAGCAAGAGTTATTGTGATCAGGATGCAAAGGGCATTGTGAGCAGTAGGCAAGGGGTATTGTGATCAGAGAACAAGGGTTACTGTGATGTGTAAACAGGGGGCATTCTGATAAGTAAGCAGGGGCATTGTGATCCGGAGAAAAGGGGCATTTTGACCATTAAGCAGGGAGCATTGTAATTACTATTCAGGGTGCATTGTGACCACAAACAAGGGTCATTATGATCAAGAGCAAGGGGCATTGTGATCACAAAGCAGGGGGCATTGTGATCAGTAAAGATGGGGAATTGTGATCAGGAAGTAAGGGGATTTGTGATCAGGAAGCAAGAGGGATTGTGATCAGGAAGCAAGGGGCATTGTGATCAGTAGGCAAGGGGTATTGTGATCAGTGAACAACGGGTACCATGATGTGTAAACAGGGTGCTTTCTGAAAAGTAAGCAGGGGGCGTTGTGATCAGTAAGCAAGGGGTATTGTGATCAGTGAACAAGGGGTAATGTGATGTGTAAACAGGGGGCATTCTGAAAAGTAAGCAGTGGGCATTGTGATCAGGAAAAAAGGGGCATTGTGATCAGTAACTGGGTTATTGTGATCAATAAGAATGTGCAGTTGTGATCAGGAAACAAAGGACATTGTGATCAGTAGGCAAGGGGTATAGTGATAGGTGAACAAGGGGTACTGTGATGTGTAAACTGGGGGCATTCTGATAAGTAAGCAGGGGTCATTGTGATCAGGAAGAAAGGGGCATTGTGATCAGTATGCAAGGAGCATTGTAATCACTAATGAGTGGGTATTGTGATCACAAACAAGGGTCATTATGATCAAGAGCAAGGGGCTTTGTGATCACAAAGCAGGGGGTATTGTGCTCAGTTAGGATGTGGAATTGTGATCAGGAAGTAGAGGAATTGTGATCAGGAAGCAAGAGGTATTGTGATCAGGAAGCAAAGGGCATTGTGATCAGTAGGCAAAGGGTATTGTGATCAGTGAACAAGGGGTACTGTGACGTGTAAACAGGGGATATTCTGAAAACTAAGCAGGCAGCATTGTGATCAGTAAAAGGGGGCACTGTGATCAGGAACAAACTGGCATTTTGACCAGTAAGCCGGGAGCATTGTAATCACTAATCAGGGGGTATTGTGATCAGAAACAGGTGTCATTATGATCAAGAACAAGCGGCATTGTGATCAGTAAAGAACGGGCATTGTGATCACAAAGCAGGCGCTTTGTGATCATTAACGGGGGTATTGTGATCAGGAAGGAAGGGGAATTGTGATCAGGAAGCCAGAGGTATTGTGATCAGGAAGAAATGGGCATTGTGATCAGTTGGCAAGGGGTTTTGTGATCAGTGAAAAAGGGGTACTGTGATGTGTAAACAGGGGGCATTCTGAAAAGTAAGAAGTGGGCATTGTGATCAGTAAAAGGGGGCATTGTGATCAGGAACAAAGGGGCATTTTGACCAGTAAGCAGGGAGCATTATAATCACTAATTTGGGGGGATTGTGATCCAAATCAGTGGTCATTATGTTTAAGAACAAGGGGCATTGTGATCACAAAGCAGGGGCATTGTGATCAGTAACAGGGGGCATAGTGATCCTTAAGGATGGGGGATTGTGATGAGGAAGCAAAGGGCATTGGCATCAGTAGGCAAGGGGTATTGTGATCGGTGAATAAGGGGTACTGTGGTCTGTAAACAGGGGATATTCTGAAAAGTATGCAGGATGCATTGTGATCAGAAAAGGGGGCAATGTGATCAGGAACAAATGGGCATTTTGACCAGTAAGCAGGGAGCATTGTAATCACTAATCAGGGGGAATTGTGATCAGAAACAGGGGTCATTATGATCAAGTACAAGCGACATTGTTGTCAGTAGAGACGGGGCATTGTGATCACAATGCAGGGGCATTGTTATCATTAACGGGGGTATTGTGATCAGTAAGGATGCGGGATTGTGATCAGGAAATAAGGGGAATTGTGATCAGGAAGCAAGAGGCATTGTGATCAGGAACCAAAGGGCATTGTGAGCAGTAAGCACGGAATATTGTAATCACTAAACATGAGGTATTGTGATCAGAAACAGGGGTCATTATGATCAAGAACAAGCGGCATTGTGATCAGTAAAGAAGGGGCATTGTGATCACAAAGCAGGGGGCATTGTGATCAGTAAAAGGGGCAGTGTGATCCGGAACAAAGGGGCATTTTGACCAGTAAGCAGGGAGCATTGTAATCACTAATCAGAGGGTATCGTGACCACAAACAAGGGTCATTATTATCAAGAGCAAGGGGCATTGCGATCAGGAAGAATGGGGGATTGTGATCAGGAACCCAGGGAATTGTGATCAGGAAGCAAGATATATTGTGATCAGGAAGCAAAGGGCATTGTGATCATTAGGCAAGGGCTATCGTGATCAGTGAACAAGAGGTATGTGATGTGTAAACAGGGCGTATTCTGAAAATTAAGCATGGGGCACTGAGATCACTATCGGGGGTATTGTGATCAGTAAGGATGGGGGATTGTGATCAGGACGCAAGGGCAATTTTGATCAGGAAGCCACAATTATTGTGATCAGGAAACAAAGGGCATTGTGGTCAGTAGGCAAGGGGTATTTTGATCAGTGAACAACGCGTACTGTGATGTGTAAACAGGGGGCACTGTGATCAGGAAGAAAGGGCCATTGTGATCAGTAAGCAGGGAGCATTTTAATCACTCATCAGGGGGTATTGTTATCAGAAACAGTGGTGTTTATGATTAAGAACAAGGGGCATTGTGATCACAAAGCAGGGGGTATTGTGATCAGTAACACGGGGCGTTGAGATCACTAAAGACGGGGGATTGTGATCAGGAAGCAAGGGGAATTGTGATCAGGAAGCAAGAGGCATTGTGATCAGGAAGCAAAAGGCATTGTGAGAAGTAGGCAAGGGGTATTGTGATCAGTGAACATGGGGTACTGTGATGTGTAACAGTGGGCATTCCTAAAAGTAAGCAGGGGGCATTGTGGTCAGTAAAAGGGTGCATTTTGATCAGGAAGAATGGGTCATTGTGATCAGTATGCAGGGAGCATTCTAATCACTAATCAGGGGGTATTGTGATCAGAAACAAGGGGCATTATGGTCAAGAACAAGGGGCATTGTGATAAAAAAACAAGGGGCATTCTGATCACAAAGCAGTGGACATTGTGATTAGCAATGGGGTATTGTGATCAGAAAGAATTGGGTATTTTGATCAGGAAGTAAGGGGAATTGTGATCAGGAAGGAAGAGTCATTGTGATCAGGAACCAAAGAGCATTGTGAGCAGTAGGCAAGGGGTATTGTGACAATTGATCAAGGGTACTGTGATGGATAAACAGGGGGCATTCTGATAAGTAAGCAGGGTCATTGTAATCACTAATTGGGTGGTATTTTGATCACAAACATGGGCCATTATGATTCAGAACAAGGGGCATTGTGATCACAAAGCAGGGGGCATTGTCATCAATAACAGGGGCATTGTGATCACTAAGGATGGGGGATTGTGATCAGGAAGCAAGGGGAATTTTGATCAGGAAGCAAAGGGCATTGTGTCCAGTAGGCAAGGCCTATTGCGATCAGGGAACAAGGGGTAACGTGATGTGTAAATACGGGGCATTCTGATAAGCATGCATGGGGCAATGTGATCAGGAAGAAAGGTGAATTGTGATCAGGAAGCAAGGGGAATTCTGATCAGGAAGCAAGAGTTATTGTGATCAGGATGCAAAGGGCATTGTGAGCAGTAGGCAAGGGGTATTGTGATCAGAGAACAAGGGTTACTGTGATGTGTAAACAGGGGGCATTCTGATAAGTAAGCAGGGGCATTGTGATCCGGAGAAAAGGGGCATTTTGACCATTAAGCAGGGAGCATTGTAATTACTATTCAGGGTGCATTGTGACCACAAACAAGGGTCATTATGATCAAGAGCAAGGGGCATTGTGATCACAAAGCAGGGGGCATTGTGATCAGTAAAGATGGGGAATTGTGATCAGGAAGTAAGGGGATTTGTGATCAGGAAGCAAGAGGGATTGTGATCAGGAAGCAAGGGGCATTGTGATCAGTAGGCAAGGGGTATTGTGATCAGTGAACAACGGGTACCATGATGTGTAAACAGGGTGCTTTCTGAAAAGTAAGCAGGGGGCGTTGTGATCAGTAAGCAAGGGGTATTGTGATCAGTGAACAAGGGGTAATGTGATGTGTAAACAGGGGGCATTCTGAAAAGTAAGCAGTGGGCATTGTGATCAGGAAAAAAGGGGCATTGTGATCAGTAACTGGGTTATTGTGATCAATAAGAATGTGCAGTTGTGATCAGGAAACAAAGGACATTGTGATCAGTAGGCAAGGGGTATAGTGATAGGTGAACAAGGGGTACTGTGATGTGTAAACTGGGGGCATTCTGATAAGTAAGCAGGGGTCATTGTGATCAGGAAGAAAGGGGCATTGTGATCAGTATGCAAGGAGCATTGTAATCACTAATGAGTGGGTATTGTGATCACAAACAAGGGTCATTATGATCAAGAGCAAGGGGCTTTGTGATCACAAAGCAGGGGGTATTGTGCTCAGTTAGGATGTGGAATTGTGATCAGGAAGTAGAGGAATTGTGATCAGGAAGCAAGAGGTATTGTGATCAGGAAGCAAAGGGCATTGTGATCAGTAGGCAAAGGGTATTGTGATCAGTGAACAAGGGGTACTGTGACGTGTAAACAGGGGGCATTCTGAAAAGTACGCAGTGGGCATTGTGATCAGTAAAAGGGGGCACTGTGATCAGGAACAAACTGGCATTTTGACCAGTAAGCCGGGAGCATTGTAATCACTAATCAGGGGGTATTGTGATCAGAAACAGGTGTCATTATGATCAAGAACAAGCGGCATTGTGATCAGTAAAGAACGGGCATTGTGATCACAAAGCAGGCGCTTTGTGATCATTAACGGGGGTATTGTGATCAGGAAGGAAGGGGAATTGTGATCAGGAAGCCAGAGGTATTGTGATCAGGAAGAAATGGGCATTGTGATCAGTTGGCAAGGGGTTTTGTGATCAGTGAAAAAGGGGTACTGTGATGTGTAAACAGGGGGCATTCTGAAAAGTAAGAAGTGGGCATTGTGATCAGTAAAAGGGGGCATTGTGATCAGGAACAAAGGGGCATTTTGACCAGTAAGCAGGGAGCATTATAATCACTAATTTGGGGGGATTGTGATCCAAATCAGTGGTCATTATGTTTAAGAACAAGGGGCATTGTGATCACAAAGCAGGGGCATTGTGATCAGTAACAGGGGGCATAGTGATCCTTAAGGATGGGGGATTGTGATGAGGAAGCAAAGGGCATTGGCATCAGTAGGCAAGGGGTATTGTGATCGGTGAATAAGGGGTACTGTGGTCTGTAAACAGGGGATATTCTGAAAAGTATGCAGGATGCATTGTGATCAGAAAAGGGGGCAATGTGATCAGGAACAAATGGGCATTTTGACCAGTAAGCAGGGAGCATTGTAATCACTAATCAGGGGGAATTGTGATCAGAAACAGGGGTCATTATGATCAAGTACAAGCGACATTGTTGTCAGTAGAGACGGGGCATTGTGATCACAATGCAGGGGCATTGTTATCATTAACGGGGGTATTGTGATCAGTAAGGATGCGGGATTGTGATCAGGAAATAAGGGGAATTGTGATCAGAAAGCAAGAGGCATTGTGATCAGGAACCAAAGGGCATTGTGAGCAGTAAGCACGGAATATTGTAATCACTAAACATGAGGTATTGTGATCAGAAACAGGGGTCATTATGATCAAGAACAAGCGGCATTGTGATCAGTAAAGAAGGGGCATTGTGATCACAAAGCAGGGGGCATTGTGATCAGTAAAAGGGGCAGTGTGATCCGGAACAAAGGGGCATTTTGACCAGTAAGCAGGGAGCATTGTAATCACTAATCAGAGGGTATCGTGACCACAAACAAGGGTCATTATTATCAAGAGCAAGGGGCATTGCGATCAGGAAGAATGGGGGATTGTGATCAGGAACCCAGGGAATTGTGATCAGGAAGCAAGATATATTGTGATCAGGAAGCAAAGGGCATTGTGATCATTAGGCAAGGGCTATCGTGATCAGTGAACAAGAGGTATGTGATGTGTAAACAGGGCGTATTCTGAAAATTAAGCATGGGGCACTGAGATCACTATCGGGGGTATTGTGATCAGTAAGGATGGGGGATTGTGATCAGGACGCAAGGGCAATTTTGATCAGGAAGCCACAATTATTGTGATCAGGAAACAAAGGGCATTGTGGTCAGTAGGCAAGGGGTATTTTGATCAGTGAACAACGCGTACTGTGATGTGTAAACAGGGGGCACTGTGATCAGGAAGAAAGGGCCATTGTGATCAGTAAGCAGGGAGCATTTTAATCACTCATCAGGGGGTATTGTTATCAGAAACAGTGGTGTTTATGATTAAGAACAAGGGGCATTGTGATCACAAAGCAGGGGGTATTGTGATCAGTAACACGGGGCGTTGAGATCACTAAAGACGGGGGATTGTGATCAGGAAGCAAGGGGAATTGTGATCAGGAAGCAAGAGGCATTGTGATCAGGAAGCAAAAGGCATTGTGAGAAGTAGGCAAGGGGTATTGTGATCAGTGAACATGGGGTACTGTGATGTGTAACAGTGGGCATTCCTAAAAGTAAGCAGGGGGCATTGTGGTCAGTAAAAGCGTGCATTTTGATCAGGAAGAATGGGGCATTGTGATCAGTATGCAGGGAGCATTCTAATCACTAATCAGGGGGTATTGTGATCAGAAACAAGGGGCATTATGGTCAAGAACAAGGGGCATTGTGATAAAAAAACAAGGGGCATTCTGATCACAAAGCAGTGGACATTGTGATTAGCAATGGGGTATTGTGATCAGAAAGAATTGGGTATTTTGATCAGGAAGTAAGGGGAATTGTGATCAGGAAGGAAGAGTCATTGTGATCAGGAACCAAAGAGCATTGTGAGCAGTAGGCAAGGGGTATTGTGACAATTGATCAAGGGTACTGTGATGGATAAACAGGGGGCATTCTGATAAGTAAGCAGGGTCATTGTAATCACTAATTGGGTGGTATTTTGATCACAAACATGGGCCATTATGATTCAGAACAAGGGGCATTGTGATCACAAAGCAGGGGGCATTGTCATCAATAACAGGGGCATTGTGATCACTAAGGATGGGGGATTGTGATCAGGAAGCAAGGGGAATTTTGATCAGGAAGCAAAGGGCATTGTGTCCAGTAGGCAAGGCCTATTGCGATCAGGGAACAAGGGGTAACGTGATGTGTAAATACGGGGCATTCTGATAAGCATGCATGGGGCAATGTGATCAGGAAGAAAGGTGAATTGTGATCAGGAAGCAAGGGGAATTCTGATCAGGAAGCAAGAGTTATTGTGATCAGGATGCAAAGGGCATTGTGAGCAGTAGGCAAGGGGTATTGTGATCAGAGAACAAGGGTTACTGTGATGTGTAAACAGGGGGCATTCTGATAAGTAAGCAGGGGCATTGTGATCCGGAGAAAAGGGGCATTTTGACCATTAAGCAGGGAGCATTGTAATTACTATTCAGGGTGCATTGTGACCACAAACAAGGGTCATTATGATCAAGAGCAAGGGGCTTTGTGATCACAAAGCAGGGGGTATTGTGCTCAGTTAGGATGTGGAATTGTGATCAGGAAGTAGAGGAATTGTGATCAGGAAGCAAGAGGTATTGTGATCAGGAAGCAAAGGGCATTGTGATCAGTAGGCAAAGGGTATTGTGATCAGTGAACAAGGGGTACTGTGACGTGTAAACAGGGGATATTCTGAAAACTAAGCAGGCAGCATTGTGATCAGTAAAAGGGGGCACTGTGATCAGGAACAAACTGGCATTTTGACCAGTAAGCCGGGAGCATTGTAATCACTAATCAGGGGGTATTGTGATCAGAAACAGGTGTCATTATGATCAAGAACAAGCGGCATTGTGATCAGTAAAGAACGGGCATTGTGATCACAAAGCAGGCGCTTTGTGATCATTAACGGGGGTATTGTGATCAGGAAGGAAGGGGAATTGTGATCAGGAAGCCAGAGGTATTGTGATCAGGAAGAAATGGGCATTGTGATCAGTTGGCAAGGGGTTTTGTGATCAGTGAAAAAGGGGTACTGTGATGTGTAAACAGGGGGCATTCTGAAAAGTAAGAAGTGGGCATTGTGATCAGTAAAAGGGGGCATTGTGATCAGGAACAAAGGGGCATTTTGACCAGTAAGCAGGGAGCATTATAATCACTAATTTGGGGGGATTGTGATCCAAATCAGTGGTCATTATGTTTAAGAACAAGGGGCATTGTGATCACAAAGCAGGGGCATTGTGATCAGTAACAGGGGGCATAGTGATCCTTAAGGATGGGGGATTGTGATGAGGAAGCAAAGGGCATTGGCATCAGTAGGCAAGGGGTATTGTGATCGGTGAATAAGGGGTACTGTGGTCTGTAAACAGGGGATATTCTGAAAAGTATGCAGGATGCATTGTGATCAGAAAAGGGGGCAATGTGATCAGGAACAAATGGGCATTTTGACCAGTAAGCAGGGAGCATTGTAATCACTAATCAGGGGGAATTGTGATCAGAAACAGGGGTCATTATGATCAAGTACAAGCGACATTGTTGTCAGTAGAGACGGGGCATTGTGATCACAATGCAGGGGCATTGTTATCATTAACGGGGGTATTGTGATCAGTAAGGATGCGGGATTGTGATCAGGAAATAAGGGGAATTGTGATCAGGAAGCAAGAGGCATTGTGATCAGGAACCAAAGGGCATTGTGAGCAGTAAGCACGGAATATTGTAATCACTAAACATGAGGTATTGTGATCAGAAACAGGGGTCATTATGATCAAGAACAAGCGGCATTGTGATCAGTAAAGAAGGGGCATTGTGATCACAAAGCAGGGGGCATTGTGATCAGTAAAAGGGGCAGTGTGATCCGGAACAAAGGGGCATTTTGACCAGTAAGCAGGGAGCATTGTAATCACTAATCAGAGGGTATCGTGACCACAAACAAGGGTCATTATTATCAAGAGCAAGGGGCATTGCGATCAGGAAGAATGGGGGATTGTGATCAGGAACCCAGGGAATTGTGATCAGGAAGCAAGATATATTGTGATCAGGAAGCAAAGGGCATTGTGATCATTAGGCAAGGGCTATCGTGATCAGTGAACAAGAGGTATGTGATGTGTAAACAGGGCGTATTCTGAAAATTAAGCATGGGGCACTGAGATCACTATCGGGGGTATTGTGATCAGTAAGGATGGGGGATTGTGATCAGGACGCAAGGGCAATTTTGATCAGGAAGCCACAATTATTGTGATCAGGAAACAAAGGGCATTGTGGTCAGTAGGCAAGGGGTATTTTGATCAGTGAACAACGCGTACTGTGATGTGTAAACAGGGGGCACTGTGATCAGGAAGAAAGGGCCATTGTGATCAGTAAGCAGGGAGCATTTTAATCACTCATCAGGGGGTATTGTTATCAGAAACAGTGGTGTTTATGATTAAGAACAAGGGGCATTGTGATCACAAAGCAGGGGGTATTGTGATCAGTAACACGGGGCGTTGAGATCACTAAAGACGGGGGATTGTGATCAGGAAGCAAGGGGAATTGTGATCAGGAAGCAAGAGGCATTGTGATCAGGAAGCAAAAGGCATTGTGAGAAGTAGGCAAGGGGTATTGTGATCAGTGAACATGGGGTACTGTGATGTGTAACAGTGGGCATTCCTAAAAGTAAGCAGGGGGCATTGTGGTCAGTAAAAGGGTGCATTTTGATCAGGAAGAATGGGTCATTGTGATCAGTATGCAGGGAGCATTCTAATCACTAATCAGGGGGTATTGTGATCAGAAACAAGGGGCATTATGGTCAAGAACAAGGGGCATTGTGATAAAAAAACAAGGGGCATTCTGATCACAAAGCAGTGGACATTGTGATTAGCAATGGGGTATTGTGATCAGAAAGAATTGGGTATTTTGATCAGGAAGTAAGGGGAATTGTGATCAGGAAGGAAGAGTCATTGTGATCAGGAACCAAAGAGCATTGTGAGCAGTAGGCAAGGGGTATTGTGACAATTGATCAAGGGTACTGTGATGGATAAACAGGGGGCATTCTGATAAGTAAGCAGGGTCATTGTAATCACTAATTGGGTGGTATTTTGATCACAAACATGGGCCATTATGATTCAGAACAAGGGGCATTGTGATCACAAAGCAGGGGGCATTGTCATCAATAACAGGGGCATTGTGATCACTAAGGATGGGGGATTGTGATCAGGAAGCAAGGGGAATTTTGATCAGGAAGCAAAGGGCATTGTGTCCAGTAGGCAAGGCCTATTGCGATCAGGGAACAAGGGGTAACGTGATGTGTAAATACGGGGCATTCTGATAAGCATGCATGGGGCAATGTGATCAGGAAGAAAGGTGAATTGTGATCAGGAAGCAAGGGGAATTCTGATCAGGAAGCAAGAGTTATTGTGATCAGGATGCAAAGGGCATTGTGAGCAGTAGGCAAGGGGTATTGTGATCAGAGAACAAGGGTTACTGTGATGTGTAAACAGGGGGCATTCTGATAAGTAAGCAGGGGCATTGTGATCCGGAGAAAAGGGGCATTTTGACCATTAAGCAGGGAGCATTGTAATTACTATTCAGGGTGCATTGTGACCACAAACAAGGGTCATTATGATCAAGAGCAAGGGGCATTGTGATCACAAAGCAGGGGGCATTGTGATCAGTAAAGATGGGGAATTGTGATCAGGAAGTAAGGGGATTTGTGATCAGGAAGCAAGAGGGATTGTGATCAGGAAGCAAGGGGCATTGTGATCAGTAGGCAAGGGGTATTGTGATCAGTGAACAACGGGTACCATGATGTGTAAACAGGGTGCTTTCTGAAAAGTAAGCAGGGGGCGTTGTGATCAGTAAGCAAGGGGTATTGTGATCAGTGAACAAGGGGTAATGTGATGTGTAAACAGGGGGCATTCTGAAAAGTAAGCAGTGGGCATTGTGATCAGGAAAAAAGGGGCATTGTGATCAGTAACTGGGTTATTGTGATCAATAAGAATGTGCAGTTGTGATCAGGAAACAAAGGACATTGTGATCAGTAGGCAAGGGGTATAGTGATAGGTGAACAAGGGGTACTGTGATGTGTAAACTGGGGGCATTCTGATAAGTAAGCAGGGGTCATTGTGATCAGGAAGAAAGGGGCATTGTGATCAGTATGCAAGGAGCATTGTAATCACTAATGAGTGGGTATTGTGATCACAAACAAGGGTCATTATGATCAAGAGCAAGGGGCTTTGTGATCACAAAGCAGGGGGTATTGTGCTCAGTTAGGATGTGGAATTGTGATCAGGAAGTAGAGGAATTGTGATCAGGAAGCAAGAGGTATTGTGATCAGGAAGCAAAGGGCATTGTGATCAGTAGGCAAAGGGTATTGTGATCAGTGAACAAGGGGTACTGTGACGTGTAAACAGGGGGCATTCTGAAAAGTACGCAGTGGGCATTGTGATCAGTAAAAGGGGGCACTGTGATCAGGAACAAACTGGCATTTTGACCAGTAAGCCGGGAGCATTGTAATCACTAATCAGGGGGTATTGTGATCAGAAACAGGTGTCATTATGATCAAGAACAAGCGGCATTGTGATCAGTAAAGAACGGGCATTGTGATCACAAAGCAGGCGCTTTGTGATCATTAACGGGGGTATTGTGATCAGGAAGGAAGGGGAATTGTGATCAGGAAGCCAGAGGTATTGTGATCAGGAAGAAATGGGCATTGTGATCAGTTGGCAAGGGGTTTTGTGATCAGTGAAAAAGGGGTACTGTGATGTGTAAACAGGGGGCATTCTGAAAAGTAAGAAGTGGGCATTGTGATCAGTAAAAGGGGGCATTGTGATCAGGAACAAAGGGGCATTTTGACCAGTAAGCAGGGAGCATTATAATCACTAATTTGGGGGGATTGTGATCCAAATCAGTGGTCATTATGTTTAAGAACAAGGGGCATTGTGATCACAAAGCAGGGGCATTGTGATCAGTAACAGGGGGCATAGTGATCCTTAAGGATGGGGGATTGTGATGAGGAAGCAAAGGGCATTGGCATCAGTAGGCAAGGGGTATTGTGATCGGTGAATAAGGGGTACTGTGGTCTGTAAACAGGGGATATTCTGAAAAGTATGCAGGATGCATTGTGATCAGAAAAGGGGGCAATGTGATCAGGAACAAATGGGCATTTTGACCAGTAAGCAGGGAGCATTGTAATCACTAATCAGGGGGAATTGTGATCAGAAACAGGGGTCATTATGATCAAGTACAAGCGACATTGTTGTCAGTAGAGACGGGGCATTGTGATCACAATGCAGGGGCATTGTTATCATTAACGGGGGTATTGTGATCAGTAAGGATGCGGGATTGTGATCAGGAAATAAGGGGAATTGTGATCAGAAAGCAAGAGGCATTGTGATCAGGAACCAAAGGGCATTGTGAGCAGTAAGCACGGAATATTGTAATCACTAAACATGAGGTATTGTGATCAGAAACAGGGGTCATTATGATCAAGAACAAGCGGCATTGTGATCAGTAAAGAAGGGGCATTGTGATCACAAAGCAGGGGGCATTGTGATCAGTAAAAGGGGCAGTGTGATCCGGAACAAAGGGGCATTTTGACCAGTAAGCAGGGAGCATTGTAATCACTAATCAGAGGGTATCGTGACCACAAACAAGGGTCATTATTATCAAGAGCAAGGGGCATTGCGATCAGGAAGAATGGGGGATTGTGATCAGGAACCCAGGGAATTGTGATCAGGAAGCAAGATATATTGTGATCAGGAAGCAAAGGGCATTGTGATCATTAGGCAAGGGCTATCGTGATCAGTGAACAAGAGGTATGTGATGTGTAAACAGGGCGTATTCTGAAAATTAAGCATGGGGCACTGAGATCACTATCGGGGGTATTGTGATCAGTAAGGATGGGGGATTGTGATCAGGACGCAAGGGCAATTTTGATCAGGAAGCCACAATTATTGTGATCAGGAAACAAAGGGCATTGTGGTCAGTAGGCAAGGGGTATTTTGATCAGTGAACAACGCGTACTGTGATGTGTAAACAGGGGGCACTGTGATCAGGAAGAAAGGGCCATTGTGATCAGTAAGCAGGGAGCATTTTAATCACTCATCAGGGGGTATTGTTATCAGAAACAGTGGTGTTTATGATTAAGAACAAGGGGCATTGTGATCACAAAGCAGGGGGTATTGTGATCAGTAACACGGGGCGTTGAGATCACTAAAGACGGGGGATTGTGATCAGGAAGCAAGGGGAATTGTGATCAGGAAGCAAGAGGCATTGTGATCAGGAAGCAAAAGGCATTGTGAGAAGTAGGCAAGGGGTATTGTGATCAGTGAACATGGGGTACTGTGATGTGTAACAGTGGGCATTCCTAAAAGTAAGCAGGGGGCATTGTGGTCAGTAAAAGCGTGCATTTTGATCAGGAAGAATGGGGCATTGTGATCAGTATGCAGGGAGCATTCTAATCACTAATCAGGGGGTATTGTGATCAGAAACAAGGGGCATTATGGTCAAGAACAAGGGGCATTGTGATAAAAAAACAAGGGGCATTCTGATCACAAAGCAGTGGACATTGTGATTAGCAATGGGGTATTGTGATCAGAAAGAATTGGGTATTTTGATCAGGAAGTAAGGGGAATTGTGATCAGGAAGGAAGAGTCATTGTGATCAGGAACCAAAGAGCATTGTGAGCAGTAGGCAAGGGGTATTGTGACAATTGATCAAGGGTACTGTGATGGATAAACAGGGGGCATTCTGATAAGTAAGCAGGGTCATTGTAATCACTAATTGGGTGGTATTTTGATCACAAACATGGGCCATTATGATTCAGAACAAGGGGCATTGTGATCACAAAGCAGGGGGCATTGTCATCAATAACAGGGGCATTGTGATCACTAAGGATGGGGGATTGTGATCAGGAAGCAAGGGGAATTTTGATCAGGAAGCAAAGGGCATTGTGTCCAGTAGGCAAGGCCTATTGCGATCAGGGAACAAGGGGTAACGTGATGTGTAAATACGGGGCATTCTGATAAGCATGCATGGGGCAATGTGATCAGGAAGAAAGGTGAATTGTGATCAGGAAGCAAGGGGAATTCTGATCAGGAAGCAAGAGTTATTGTGATCAGGATGCAAAGGGCATTGTGAGCAGTAGGCAAGGGGTATTGTGATCAGAGAACAAGGGTTACTGTGATGTGTAAACAGGGGGCATTCTGATAAGTAAGCAGGGGCATTGTGATCCGGAGAAAAGGGGCATTTTGACCATTAAGCAGGGAGCATTGTAATTACTATTCAGGGTGCATTGTGACCACAAACAAGGGTCATTATGATCAAGAGCAAGGGGCATTGTGATCACAAAGCAGGGGGCATTGTGATCAGTAAAGATGGGGAATTGTGATCAGGAAGTAAGGGGATTTGTGATCAGGAAGCAAGAGGGATTGTGATCAGGAAGCAAGGGGCATTGTGATCAGTAGGCAAGGGGTATTGTGATCAGTGAACAACGGGTACCATGATGTGTAAACAGGGTGCTTTCTGAAAAGTAAGCAGGGGGCGTTGTGATCAGTAAGCAAGGGGTATTGTGATCAGTGAACAAGGGGTAATGTGATGTGTAAACAGGGGGCATTCTGAAAAGTAAGCAGTGGGCATTGTGATCAGGAAAAAAGGGGCATTGTGATCAGTAACTGGGTTATTGTGATCAATAAGAATGTGCAGTTGTGATCAGGAAACAAAGGACATTGTGATCAGTAGGCAAGGGGTATAGTGATAGGTGAACAAGGGGTACTGTGATGTGTAAACTGGGGGCATTCTGATAAGTAAGCAGGGGTCATTGTGATCAGGAAGAAAGGGGCATTGTGATCAGTATGCAAGGAGCATTGTAATCACTAATGAGTGGGTATTGTGATCACAAACAAGGGTCATTATGATCAAGAGCAAGGGGCTTTGTGATCACAAAGCAGGGGGTATTGTGCTCAGTTAGGATGTGGAATTGTGATCAGGAAGTAGAGGAATTGTGATCAGGAAGCAAGAGGTATTGTGATCAGGAAGCAAAGGGCATTGTGATCAGTAGGCAAAGGGTATTGTGATCAGTGAACAAGGGGTACTGTGACGTGTAAACAGGGGGCATTCTGAAAAGTACGCAGTGGGCATTGTGATCAGTAAAAGGGGGCATTGTGATCAGGAACAAAGGGGCATTTTGACCAGTAAGCAGGGAGCATTATAACCACTAATTTGGGGGGATTGTGATCCAAATCAGGGGTCATTATGTTTAAGAACAAGGGGCATTGTGATCACAAAGCAGGGGCATTGTGATCAGTAACAGGGGGCATAGTGATCCTTAAGGATGGGGGATTGTGATGAGGAAGCAAAGGGCATTGGCATCAGTAGGCAAGGGGTATTGTGATCAGTGAATAAGGGGTACTGTGGTCTGTAAACAGGGGATATTCTGAAAAGTATGCAGGATGCATTGTGATCAGAAAAGGGGGCAATGTGATCAGGAACAAATGGGCATTTTGACCAGTAAGCAGGGAGCATTGTAATCACTAATCAGGGGGAATTGTGATCAGAAACAGGGGTCATTATGATCAAGTACAAGCGACATTGTTGTCAGTAGAGACTGGGCATTGTGATCACAATGCAGGGGCATTGTTATCATTCACGGGGGTATTGTGATCAGTAAGGATGCGGGATTGTGATCAGGAAGTAGGGGAATTGTGATCAGGAAGCAAAGGGCATTGTGATCAGTAGGCAAGGGGTATTGTGATCAGTGAACAAGGTGTACGGTGATGTGTAAACAGGGGGCATTCTGATAACTAAGCAGGGGGCATTGTGGTAAGGAAGAAAGGGGCATTGTGATCAGTATGCAGGTAGCATTGTAATCACTAAGGGTGAGGGAATGTGATTAGGAAGCAAGGAGAATTGTGATCATGAAGCAAAAGGCATTGGGATCAGTACGCAAAGGGTATTGTGATCGGTGAACAAGGGGTATTGTGACGTGTAAAAAGGGGATATTCTGAAAACAAAGCAGGCAGCATTTTGATCAGTAAAAGGGGGCACTGTGATCAGGAACAAACTGGCATTTTGACCAGAAAGCCGGGAGCATTGTAATCACTAATCAGGGGGTATTGTGATCAGAAACAGGGGTCATTATGATCAAGAACAAGCGGCATTGTGATCATTAAAGAACGGGCATTGTGATCACAAAGCAGGCGCTTTGTGATCATTAACGGGGGTATTGTGATCAGGAAGGAAGGGGAATTGTGATCAGGAAGCCAGAGGTATTGTGATCAGGAAGCAAAGGGCATTGTGATCAGTTGGCAAGGGGTATTGTGATCAGTGAACAAGGGGTACTGTGATGTGTAAACAGTGGGCATTCTGAAAAGTAAGCAGTGGGCATTGTGATCAGTAAAAGGGGGCATTTTGACCAGTAAGCAGCGAGCATTATAATCACTAATTTGGGGGGATTGTGATCAAAAACAGGGATCATTATGATTAAGAACAAGGGGCATTGTGATCACAAAGCAGGGGCATTGTGATCAGTAACAGGGGGCATAGTGATCCTTAAGGATGGGGGATTGTGATGAGGAAGCAAAGGGCATTGGCATCACTAGGCAAGGGTTATTGTGATCGGTGAATAAGGGGTACTGTGTTCTGTAAGAATGGGATATTCTGAAAAGTATGCAGGATGCATTGTGATGAGAAAAGGGGGCATTGTTATCAGGAACAAATGGGCATTTTGAACAGTAAGCAGGGAGCATTGTAATCACTACTCAGGGGGAATTTTGATCAGAAACAGGGGTCATTATGATCAAGTACAAGCGACATTGTGATCAGTAAAGACCGAGCATTGTGATCACAATGCAGGGGCATTGTTATCATTAACGGGGGTATTGTGATCACTAAGGATGCGGGATTGTGATCAGGAAATAAGGGGAATTGTGATCAGGAAGCAAGAGGCATTGTGATCAGGAACCAAAGGGCATTGTGAGCAGTAAGCACGGAATATTGTAATCACTAAACATGAGGTATTGTGATCAGAAACAGGGGTCATTATGATCAAGAACAAGCGGCATTGTGATCAGTAAAGAAGGGGCATTGTGATCACAAAGCAGGGGGCATTGTGATCAGTAAAAGGGGGCAGTGTGATCCAAAACAAAGGGGCATTTTGACCAGTAAGCAGGGAGCATTGTAATCACTAATCAGAGGGTATCGTGACCACAAACAAGGGTCATTATTTTCAAGAGGAAGGGGCATTGCGATCAGGAAGAATGGGGGATTGTGATCAGGAACCCAGGGAATTGTGATGAGGAAGCAAGATATATTGTGATCAGGAAGCAAAGGGCATTGTGTTCATTAGGCAAGGGGTATTGTGATCAGTGAACAAGGGGTACTGTGATGTGAAACAGGGGGCATTCTGAAAAGTAAGCAGGGGGCATTGTGGTCAGTAAAAGGGGGCATTTTGATCAGGAAGAATGGGGCATTGTGATCAGTAAGCAGGAAGCATTCTAATCACTAATCAGGGGGTATTGTGATCAGAAACAAGGGGCATTATGGTCAAGAACAAGGGGCATTGTGATAAAAAAAACAAGAGGCATTGTGATCACAAAGCAGGGGTCACTGTGATCAGTAACGGGGTATTGTGATCAGAAAGAATGGGGGATTTTGATCAGGAAGTAAGGGGAATTGTGATCAGGAAGCAAGAGTCATTGTGATCAGGAAGCAAAGAGCATTGTGAGCAGTAGGCAAGGGGTATTGTGATAATTGATCAAGGGTACTGTGATGTGTAAACAGGGGGCATTCTGATAAGTAAGCAGGGGCATTGTGATCAGGAAGAAAGCGGCATTGTGATCAGTAAGCAGGGAATATTGTAATCACTATACAGGAGGTATTGTGATCAGAAACAGGGGTCATTATGATCAAGAACAAGCGGCAATGTGATCAGTAAGAAGGGGTACTGTGATCACAAAGCAGGGGGCATTGTGATCAGGAAAAAAGGGGCATTTTGAGCAGAAAGCAGGGAGCATTGTAATCACTAATGAAGGGGTTTGTGATCACAACAAGTGTCATTATGATCAAGAGCAAGTGGCATTGTGATCACAAAGCAGGGGGCATTGTGATCAGTAAGGATGGGGAATTGTGAACAGGAAATAGCAGAATTGTGATCACGAAGCAAGAGGTATTGTGATCAGGAAGCAAAGGGCATTGTGATCAGTACGCAAGGGGTATTGTGATCAATGAAGAATGCGTACTTCATGTGTAAACAGGGGGCAATGTGATCATGAAGTAAGGGACATTGTGAGTAGTAAGCAGGGAGCATTGTAATCATTCATCAGGGGGTATTGTGATCAGAAACAGGGTTCATTATGATCAAGAACAAGCGGCATTGTGATCAGTAAAAAAGGGTCATTGTGATCACAAAGCAGGGGCATTGTGATCAGTAACAGGGGTATTGTGATCAGGAAGCAAGGGTAAATGTGATCAGGAAGCAATAGTTATTGTTTTCAGGAAGCAAAGGGCATTGTGATCAGTAGGCAAGGGGAATTTTGATCAGGAAGCTGAGGTAATGTGATCAGGAAGCTAAGTGCATTGTGATCACTTGGGAAGGCATATTGTGATCAGTCAACAAGGGGTACTGTGATGTGTTAACAGGGGGCATTCTGAAAAGTCACCAGGCGCATTGTGATCAGAAAGAAAGGGGCATTTTGACCAGTTACCAGAGAGCATTGTAATCACTAATTAGGTGGTATTTTGATCACAAACAGGGGTCATTATGATTAAGAACAAGGGGCATTGTAATCACAAAGCAAGGGGCATTGTGATCAGTAACAGGGGGTATTGTGAACAGTAAGGATGGGGGATTGTGATCAGGAAGTAACGGGAATGGAGATCAGGAAGCAAGAGGTATTGTGCTCAGGAGCAAAAGGCATTGTGTTCAGTAGGCAAGGGGTATTGTGATGTGCAAACAGGGGACATTCTGAAAAGTAAGCAGGGGTCATTGTGATCATTAAAAGGGGGAATTTTGATCAGGAATAAAGGGGCATTTTGACCAGTAAGCAGGGAGCATTGTAATCACTAATTGGGTGGTATTGTGATCACAAACATGGGCCATTATGATTAAGAACAAGTTGCATTGTGATCACAAAGCAGGGGGCATTGTCATCAGTAACAGGGGGCATTGTGATCACTAAGGATGGGGGATTGTGATCAGGAAGCACGGGGAATTTTGATCAGGAAGCAAAGGGCATTGTGACCAGTAGGCAAGGCGTATTGCGATCAGGGAACAAGGGGTAACGTGATGTGTGAAGACGGGGCATTCTGATAAGCATGCAGGGGGCAATGTGATCAGGAAGAAAGGTGAATTGTGATCAGGAAGCAAGGGGAATTGTGATCAGGAAGCAACAGTTATTGTGATCAGGAAGCAAAGGGCATTGTGAGCAGTAGGCAAGGGGTATTGTGATCAGAGAACAAGGGGTACTGTGATGTGTAAACAGGGGGCATACCGATAAGTAAGCAGGGGCATTGTGATCAGGAGAAAAGGGGCATTTTGAGCATTAAGCAGGGAGCATTGTAATTACTATTCAGGGTGCATTGTGACCACAAACAAGGGTCATTATGATCAAGAGCAAGGGGCATTGTGATCACAAAGCAGGGGGCATTGTGATCAGTAAAGATGGGGAATTGTGATCAGGAAGTAAGGGGATTTGTGATCAGGAAGTAAGAGGGATTGTGATCAGGAAGCAAGGGGCATTGTGATCAGTACGCAAGGGGTATTGTGATCAGTGAACAACGGGTACTGTGATGTGTAAACAGGGTGCATTCTGAAAAGTAAGCAGGGGGCGTTGTGATCAGGGAGAAAGGGTCATTGTGATCAGTAAGCAGGGAGCATTGTAATCACTAATCAGGGGTATTGTGATCAGAAACAGGGGTCTTCTTGATCAAGAGCAAGGGGCACTGTGATCACAATGCAGTGGGCATTGTGATCAGTAAAGATGGGAGATTGTGATCAGGAAGCAAGGGGAGTTGTGATCAGGAAGCAAGAGGGATTGTGATCAGGAAGCAAAGGCATTGTGATCAGTAGGCAAGGGGTATTGTGATCAGTGAACAAGGGGTACTTTGATGTGTAAACAGGGGGCATTCTGAAAATTAAGCAGTGGGCATTGTGATCAGGAAAAAAGGGTCATTGTGATCAGTAACTGGGTTATTGTGATCAATAAGAATGTGGAGTTGTGATCAGGAAACAAAGGACATTGTGATCAGTAGGCAAGGGGTATAGTGATAGGTGAACAAGGGGTACTGTGATGTGTAAACTGGGGTCATTCTGATAAGTAAGCAGGGGTCACTGTGATCAGGAAGAAATGGGCATTGTGATCAGTATGCAGGGAGCATTGTAATCACTAATCGGGGTATTGTGATCACAAACAAGTGTCATTATGATCAAGAGCAAGGGGCTTTGTGATCACAAAGCAGGGGGCATTGTGCTCAGATAGGATGTGGAATTGTGATCAGGAAGTAGGGGAATTGTGATCAGGAAGCAAGAGGTATTGTGATATGGAAGCAAAGGGCATTGTGATCAGTAGGCATGTGGTATTGTAATCAGTGAACAACGGGTACTGTGATGTGTAAACAGGGGGCATTGTGACCAGGAAGAAATGCCATCGTGATCAATTAGCAGGGATCACTTTAATCCCTCATAAGGTGGTATTATGTTCAGAAACAGTGGTCATTATGATTAAGAACAAGGGGCATTGTGATCACAAAGCAGGGGGCATTTTCATCAGTAACAGGGGGCATTGTGATCACTAAGCATGAGGGATTGTGATCAGTAAGCCAGGGTAATTGTGATCAGGAAGCAAAGGGCATTGTGATCAGTAGGCAAGGGGTATTGTGATCAGTGAACAAGGTGTACGGTGATGTGTAAACAGGGGGCATTCTGATAACTAAGCAGGGGGCATTGTGGTAAGGAAGAAAGGGGCATTGTGATCAGTATGCAGGTAGCATTGTAATCACTAAGGGTGAGGGAATGTGATTAGGAAGCAAGGAGAATTGTGATCATGAAGCAAAAGGCATTGGGATCAGTACGCAAAGGGTATTGTGATCGGTGAACAAGGGGTACTGTGACGTGTAAAAAGGGGATATTCTGAAAACAAAGCAGGCAGCATTTTGATCAGTAAAAGGGGGCACTGTGATCAGGAACAAACTGGCATTTTGACCAGTAAACCGGGAGCATTGTAATCACTAATCAGGGGGTATTGTGATCAGAAACAGGGGTCATTATGATCAAGAACAAGCGGCATTGTGATCATTAAAGAACGGGCATTGTGATCACAAAGCAGGCGCTTTGTGATCATTAACGGGGGTATTGTGATCAGGAAGGAAGGGGAATTGTGATCAGGAAGCCAGAGGTATTGTGATCAGGAAGCAAAGGGCATTGTGATCAGTTGGCAAGGGGTATTGTGATCAGTGAACAAGGGGTACTGTGATGTGTAAACAGTGGGCATTCTGAAAAGTAAGCAGTGGGCATTGTGATCAGTAAAAGGGGGCATTTTGACCAGTAAGCAGCGAGCATTATAATCACTAATTTGGGGGGATTGTGATCAAAAACAGGGATCATTATGATTAAGAACAAGGGGCATTGTGATCACAAAGCAGGGGCATTGTGATCAGTAACAGGGGGCATAGTGATCCTTAAGGATGGGGGATTGTGATGAGGAAGCAAAGGGCATTGGCATCACTAGGCAAGGGTTATTGTGATCGGTGAATAAGGGGTACTGTGTTCTGTAAGAATGGGATATTCTGAAAAGTATGCAGGATGCATTGTGATGAGAAAAGGGGGCATTGTTATCAGGAACAAATGGGCATTTTGAACAGTAAGCAGGGAGCATTGTAATCACTACTCAGGGGGAATTTTGATCAGAAACAGGGGTCATTATGATCAAGTACAAGCGACATTGTGATCAGTAAAGACCGAGCATTGTGATCACAATGCAGGGGCATTGTTATCATTAACGGGGGTATTGTGATCAGTAAGGATGCGGGATTGTGATCAGGAAATAAGGGGAATTGTGATCAGGAAGCAAGAGGCATTGTGATCAGGAACCAAAGGGCATTGTGAGCAGTAAGCACGGAATATTGTAATCACTAAACATGAGGTATTGTGATCAGAAACAGGGGTCATTATGATCAAGAACAAGCGGCATTGTGATCAGTAAAGAAGGGGCATTGTGATCACAAAGCAGGGGGCATTGTGATCAGTAAAAGGGGGCAGTGTGATCCAAAACAAAGGGGCATTTTGACCAGTAAGCAGGGAGCATTGTAATCACTAATCAGAGGGTATCGTGACCACAAACAAGGGTCATTATTTTCAAGAGGAAGGGGCATTGCGATCAGGAAGAATGGGGGATTGTGATCAGGAACCCAGGGAATTGTGATGAGGAAGCAAGATATATTGTGATCAGGAAGCAAAGGGCATTGTGTTCATTAGGCAAGGGGTATTGTGATCAGTGAACAAGGGGTACTGTGATGTGAAACAGGGGGCATTCTGAAAAGTAAGCAGGGGGCATTGTGGTCAGTAAAAGGGGGCATTTTGATCAGGAAGAATGGGGCATTGTGATCAGTAAGCAGGGAGCATTCTAATCACTAATCAGGGGGTATTGTGATCAGAAACAAGGGGCATTATGGTCAAGAACAAGGGGCATTGTGATAAAAAAAACAAGAGGCATTGTGATCACAAAGCAGGGGTCACTGTGATCAGTAACGGGGTATTGTGATCAGAAAGAATGGGGGATTTTGATCAGGAAGTAAGGGGAATTGTGATCAGGAAGCAAGAGTCATTGTGATCAGGAAGCAAAGAGCATTGTGAGCAGTAGGCAAGGGGTATTGTGATAATTGATCAAGGGTACTGTGATGTGTAAACAGGGGGCATTCTGATAAGTAAGCAGGGGCATTGTGATCAGGAAGAAAGCGGCATTGTGATCAGTAAGCAGGGAATATTGTAATCACTATACAGGAGGTATTGTGATCAGAAACAGGGGTCATTATGATCAAGAACAAGCGGCAATGTGATCAGTAAGAAGGGGTACTGTGATCACAAAGCAGGGGGCATTGTGATCAGGAAAAAAGGGGCATTTTGAGCAGAAAGCAGGGAGCATTGTAATCACTAATGAAGGGGTTTGTGATCACAACAAGTGTCATTATGATCAAGAGCAAGTGGCATTGTGATCACAAAGCAGGGGGCATTGTGATCAGTAAGGATGGGGAATTGTGAACAGGAAATAGCAGAATTGTGATCACGAAGCAAGAGGTATTGTGATCAGGAAGCAAAGGGCATTGTGATCAGTACGCAAGGGGTATTGTGATCAATGAAGAATGCGTACTTCATGTGTAAACAGGGGGCAATGTGATCATGAAGTAAGGGACATTGTGAGTAGTAAGCAGGGAGCATTGTAATCATTCATCAGGGGGTATTGTGATCAGAAACAGGGTTCATTATGATCAAGAACAAGCGGCATTGTGATCAGTAAAAAAGGGTCATTGTGATCACAAAGCAGGGGCATTGTGATCAGTAACAGGGGTATTGTGATCAGGAAGCAAGGGTAAATGTGATCAGGAAGCAATAGTTATTGTTTTCAGGAAGCAAAGGGCATTGTGATCAGTAGGCAAGGGGAATTTTGATCAGGAAGCTGAGGTAATGTGATCAGGAAGCTAAGTGCATTGTGATCACTTGGGAAGGCATATTGTGATCAGTCAACAAGGGGTACTGTGATGTGTTAACAGGGGGCATTCTGAAAAGTCACCAGGCGCATTGTGATCAGAAAGAAAGGGGCATTTTGACCAGTTACCAGAGAGCATTGTAATCACTAATTAGGTGGTATTTTGATCACAAACAGGGGTCATTATGATTAAGAACAAGGGGCATTGTAATCACAAAGCAAGGGGCATTGTGATCAGTAACAGGGGGTATTGTGAACAGTAAGGATGGGGGATTGTGATCAGGAAGTAACGGGAATGGAGATCAGGAAGCAAGAGGTATTGTGCTCAGGAGCAAAAGGCATTGTGTTCAGTAGGCAAGGGGTATTGTGATGTGCAAACAGGGGACATTCTGAAAAGTAAGCAGGGGTCATTGTGATCATTAAAAGGGGGAATTTTGATCAGGAATAAAGGTGCATTTTGACCAGTAAGCAGGGAGCATTGTAATCACTAATTGGGTGGTATTGTGATCACAAACATGGGCCATTATGATTAAGAACAAGTTGCATTGTGATCACAAAGCAGGGGGCATTGTCATCAGTAACAGGGGGCATTGTGATCACTAAGGATGGGGGATTGTGATCAGGAAGCACGGGGAATTTTGATCAGGAAGCAAAGGGCATTGTGACCAGTAGGCAAGGCGTATTGCGATCAGGGAACAAGGGGTAACGTGATGTGTGAAGACGGGGCATTCTGATAAGCATGCAGGGGGCAATGTGATCAGGAAGAAAGGTGAATTGTGATCAGGAAGCAAGGGGAATTGTGATCAGGAAGCAACAGTTATTGTGATCAGGAAGCAAAGGGCATTGTGAGCAGTAGGCAAGGGGTATTGTGATCAGAGAACAAGGGGTACTGTGATGTGTAAACAGGGGGCATACCGATAAGTAAGCAGGGGCATTGTGATCAGGAGAAAAGGGGCATTTTGAGCATTAAGCAGGGAGCATTGTAATTACTATTCAGGGTGCATTGTGACCACAAACAAGGGTCATTATGATCAAGAGCAAGGGGCATTGTGATCACAAAGCAGGGGGCATTGTGATCAGTAAAGATGGGGAATTGTGATCAGGAAGTAAGGGGATTTGTGATCAGGAAGTAAGAGGGATTGTGATCAGGAAGCAAGGGGCATTGTGATCAGTACGCAAGGGGTATTGTGATCAGTGAACAACGGGTACTGTGATGTGTAAACAGGGTGCATTCTGAAAAGTAAGCAGGGGGCGTTGTGATCAGGGAGAAAGGGTCATTGTGATCAGTAAGCAGGGAGCATTGTAATCACTAATCAGGGGTATTGTGATCAGAAACAGGGGTCTTCTTGATCAAGAGCAAGGGGCACTGTGATCACAATGCAGTGGGCATTGTGATCAGTAAAGATGGGAGATTGTGATCAGGAAGCAAGGGGAGTTGTGATCAGGAAGCAAGAGGGATTGTGATCAGGAAGCAAAGGCATTGTGATCAGTAGGCAAGGGGTATTGTGATCAGTGAACAAGGGGTACTTTGATGTGTAAACAGGGGGCATTCTGAAAATTAAGCAGTGGGCATTGTGATCAGGAAAAAAGGGTCATTGTGATCAGTAACTGGGTTATTGTGATCAATAAGAATGTGGAGTTGTGATCAGGAAACAAAGGACATTGTGATCAGTAGGCAAGGGGTATAGTGATAGGTGAACAAGGGGTACTGTGATGTGTAAACTGGGGTCATTCTGATAAGTAAGCAGGGGTCACTGTGATCAGGAAGAAATGGGCATTGTGATCAGTATGCAGGGAGCATTGTAATCACTAATCGGGGTATTGTGATCACAAACAAGTGTCATTATGATCAAGAGCAAGGGGCTTTGTGATCACAAAGCAGGGGGCATTGTGCTCAGATAGGATGTGGAATTGTGATCAGGAAGTAGGGGAATTGTGATCAGGAAGCAAGAGGTATTGTGATATGGAAGCAAAGGGCATTGTGATCAGTAGGCATGTGGTATTGTAATCAGTGAACAACGGGTACTGTGATGTGTAAACAGGGGGCATTGTGACCAGGAAGAAATGCCATCGTGATCAATTAGCAGGGATCACTTTAATCCCTCATAAGGTGGTATTATGTTCAGAAACAGTGGTCATTATGATTAAGAACAAGGGGCATTGTGATCACAAAGCAGGGGGCATTTTCATCAGTAACAGGGGGCATTGTGATCACTAAGCATGAGGGATTGTGATCAGTAAGCCAGGGTAATTGTGATCAGGAAGCAAAGGGCATTGTGATCAGTAGGCAAGGGGTATTGTGATCAGTGAACAAGGTGTACGGTGATGTGTAAACAGGGGGCATTCTGATAACTAAGCAGGGGGCATTGTGGTAAGGAAGAAAGGGGCATTGTGATCAGTATGCAGGTAGCATTGTAATCACTAAGGGTGAGGGAATGTGATTAGGAAGCAAGGAGAATTGTGATCATGAAGCAAAAGGCATTGGGATCAGTACGCAAAGGGTATTGTGATCGGTGAACAAGGGGTACTGTGACGTGTAAAAAGGGGATATTCTGAAAACAAAGCAGGCAGCATTTTGATCAGTAAAAGGGGGCACTGTGATCAGGAACAAACTGGCATTTTGACCAGTAAACCGGGAGCATTGTAATCACTAATCAGGGGGTATTGTGATCAGAAACAGGGGTCATTATGATCAAGAACAAGCGGCATTGTGATCATTAAAGAACGGGCATTGTGATCACAAAGCAGGCGCTTTGTGATCATTAACGGGGGTATTGTGATCAGGAAGGAAGGGGAATTGTGATCAGGAAGCCAGAGGTATTGTGATCAGGAAGCAAAGGGCATTGTGATCAGTTGGCAAGGGGTATTGTGATCAGTGAACAAGGGGTACTGTGATGTGTAAACAGTGGGCATTCTGAAAAGTAAGCAGTGGGCATTGTGATCAGTAAAAGGGGGCATTTTGACCAGTAAGCAGCGAGCATTATAATCACTAATTTGGGGGGATTGTGATCAAAAACAGGGATCATTATGATTAAGAACAAGGGGCATTGTGATCACAAAGCAGGGGCATTGTGATCAGTAACAGGGGGCATAGTGATCCTTAAGGATGGGGGATTGTGATGAGGAAGCAAAGGGCATTGGCATCAGTAGGCAAGGGGTATTGTGAACGGTGAATAAGGGGTACTGTGGTCTGTAAACAGGGGATATTCTGAAAAGTATGCAGGATGCATTGTGATCATAAAAGGGGGCAATGTGATCAGGAACAAATGGGCATTTTGACCAGTAAGCAGGGAGCATTGTAATCACTACTCAGGGGGAATTGTGATCAGAAACAGGGGATATTTAATCAAGTACAAGCGACATTGTGATCAGTAAAGACGGGGCATTGTGATCACAATGCAGGGGGCATTGTGATCAGTAAGTATGGGGAATTGTGAACAGGAAATAGCAGAATTGTGATCACGAAGCAAGAGGTATTGTGATCAGGAAGCAAAGGGCATTGTGATCACTACGCAAGGGGTATTGTGATCAATGAAGAATGTGTACTGCATGTGTAAACAGGGGGCAATGTGATCATGAAGAAAGGGACATTGTGAGTAGCAAGCAGGGAACATTGTAATCATTCATCAGGGGGTATTGTGATCAAAAACAGGGTTCATTATGATCAAGAACAAGCGGCATTGTGATCAGTAAAAAAGGGTCATTGTGATCACAAAGCAGGGGCATTGTGATCAGTAACAGGGGTATTGTGATCAGGAAGCAAGGGTAATTGTGATCAGGAAGCAATAGTTATTGTTTTCAGGAAGCAAAGGGCATTGTGATCAGTAGGCAAGGGGAATTTTGATCAGGAAGCTGAGGTAATGTGATCAGGAAGCTAAGTGCATTGTGATCACTTGGGAAGGGATATTGTGATCAGTCAACAAGGGGTACTGTGATGTGTAAACAGGGGGCATTCTGAAAAGTCACCAGGCGCATTGTGATCAGAAAGAAAGGGGCATTTTGACCAGTTACCAGGGAGCATTGTAATCACTAATTAGGTGGTATTTTGATCACAAACAGGGGTCATTATGATTAAGAACAAGGGGCATTGTAATCACAAAGCAAGGGGCATTGTGATCAGTAACAGGGGGTATTGTGAACAGTAAGGATGGGGGATTGTGATCAGGAAGTAAGGGGAATGGAGATCAGGAAGCAAGAGGTATTGTGCTCAGGAGCAAAAGGCATTGTGTTCAGTAGGCAAGGGGTATTGTGATGTGTAAACAGGGGACATTCTGAAAAGTAAGCAGGGGTCATTTTGATCATTAAAAGGGGGGAATTTTTATCAGGAATAAAGGGGAATTTTGACCAGTAAGCAGGGAGCATTGTAATCACTAATTGGGTGGAACTGTGATCACAAACATGGGCCATTATGATTAAGAACAAGGTGCATTGTGATCACAAAGCAGGGGGCATTGTCATCAGTAACAGGGGGCATTGTGATCACTAAGGATGGGGGATTGTGATCAGGAAGCACGGGGAATTTTGATCAGGAAGCAAAGGGCAGTGTGACCAGTAGGCAAGGCGTATTGCGATCAGGGAACAAGGGGTAACGTGATGTGTGAAGACGGGGCATTCTGATAAGCATGCAGGGGGCAATGTGATCAGGAAGAAAGGTGAATTGTGATCAGGAAGCAAGGGGAATTGTGATCAGGAAACAACAGTTATTGTGATCAGGAAGCAAAGGGCATTGTGAGCAGTAGGCAAGGGGTATTGTGATCAGAGAACAAGGGGTACTGTGATGTGTAAACAGGGGGCATACTGATAAGTAAGCAGGGGCATTGTGATCAGGAGAAAAGGGGCATTTTGACAATAAAGCAGGGAGCATTGTAATTACTATTCAGGGTGCATTGTGACCACAAACAAGGGTCATTATGATCAAGAGAAAGTGACATTGTGATCACAAAGCAGGGGGCATTGTGATCAGTAAAGATGGGGAATTGTGATCAGGAAGTAAGGGGATTTGTGATGAGGAAGCAAGAGGGATTGTGATCAGGAAGCAAGGGGCATTGTGATCAGTAGGCAAGGGGTATTGTGATCAGTGAACAACGGGTACTGTGATGTGTAAACAGGGTGCATTCTGAAAAGTAAGCAGGGGGCGTTGTGATCAGGAAGAAAGGGTCATTGTGATCAGTAAGCAGGGAGCATTGTAATCACTAATCAGGGGTATTGTGATCAGAAACAGGGGTTTTCATGATCAAGAGCAAGGGGAACTGTGATCACAATGCAGTGGGCATTGTGATCAGTAAAGATGGGAGATTGTGATCAGGAAGCAAGGGGAATTGTGATCAGGAAGCAAGAGGGATTGTGATCAGGAAGCAAAGGCATTGTGATCAGTAGGCAAGGGGTATTGTGATCAGTGGACAAAGGGTACTGTGATGTGTAAACAGGGGGCATTCTGAAAAGTAAGCAGTGGGCATTGTGATCAGGAAAAAAGGGGCATTGTGATCAGTAACTGGGTTATTGTGATCAATAAGAATGTGGAGTTGTGATCAGGAAACAAAGGACATTGTGATCAGTAGGCAAGGGGTATAGAGATAGGTGAACAAGGGGTACTGTGATGTGTAAACTGGGGGCATTCTGATAAGTAAGCAGGGGTCACTGTGATCAGGAAGAAAGGGGCATTGTGATCAGTATGCAGGGAGCATTGTAATCACTAATCGGGGTATTGTGATCACAAACAAGGGTCATTATGATCAAGAGCAAGGGGCTTTGTGATCACAAAGCAGGGGGCATTGTGCTCAGTTAGGATGTGGAATTTTGATCAGGAAGTAGGGGAATTGTGATCAGGAAGCAAGAGGTATTGTAATATGGAAGCAAAGGGCATTGTGATCAGTAGGCATGTGGTATTGTAATCAGTGAACAACGGGTACTGTGATGTGTAAACAGGGGGTATTGTGACCAGGAAGAAATGCCATCGTGATCAATTAGCAGGGATCACTTTAATCCCTCATAAGGTGGTATTATGATCAGACACAGTGGTCATTATGATTAAGAACAAGGGGCATTGTGATCACAAAGCAGGGGGCATTTTCATCAGTAACAGGGGCATTGTGATCACTAAGCATGAGGGATTGTGATCAGTAAGCCAGGGTATTTGTGATCAGGAAGCAAAGGTCCTTGTGATCAGTAGGCAAGGGGTATTGTGATCAGTGAACAAGGTGTACGGTGATGTGTAAACAGGGGGCATTCTGATAACTAAGCAGGGGGCATTGTGGTAAGGAAGAAAGGGGCATTGTGATCAGTATGCAGGGAGCATTGTAATCACTAAGGGTGAGGGAATGTGATTAGGAAGCAAGGAGAATTGTGATCATGAAGCAAAGCGCATTGGGATCAGTACGCAAAGGGTATTGTGATCGGTGAACAAGGGGTACTGTGACGTGTAAACAGGGGATATTCTGAAAACAAAGCAGGCAGCATTGTGATCAGTAAAAGGGGGCACTGTGATCAGGAACAAACTGGCATTTTGACCAGTAAGCCGGGAGCATTGTAATCACTAATCAGGGGGTATTGTGATCAGAAACAGGGGTCATTATGATCAAGAACAAGCGGCATTGTGATCATTAAAGAACGGGCATTGTGATCACAAAGCAGGCGCTTTGTGATCATTAACGGGGGTATTGTGATCAGGAAGGAAGGGGAATTGTGATCAGGAAGCAATATATATTCTGATCAGGAAGCAAAGGGCATTGTGATCATTAGGCAAGGGCTATCGTGATTAGTGAACAAGAGGTATGTGATGTGTAAACAGGGCATATTCTGAAAATTAAGCAGGGGGCACTGAGATCAGTATCGGGGGTATTGTGATCAGTAAGGGTGGGGGATTGTGATCAGGACGCAAGGGCAATTGTGATCAGGAAGCCACAGTTATTGTGATCAGGAAACAAAGGGCATTGTGATCAGTAGGCAAGGGGTATTTTGATCAGTGAACAATGCGTACTGTGATGAGTAAACAGGGGGCAATGTGATCAGGAAGAAAGGGCCATTGTGATCAGTAAGCAGGGAGCATTTTAGTCACTCATCAGGGGGTATTGTTATCAGAAACAGTGGTCATTATGATTAAGAACAAGGGGCATTGTGATCACAAAGCAGGGGGTATTGTGATCAGTAACACGGGCATTGTGATCACTAAAGATGGGGGATTGTGATCAGGAAGCAAGGGGAATTGTTATCAGGAAGCAAGAGGCATTGTGATCAGGAAGCAAAGGGCATTGTGAGAAGTAGGCAATGGGTATTGTGATCAGCGAACAAGGGGTACTGTGATGTGTAAACAGGGGGCATTCTGAAAAGTCACCAGGCGCATTGTGATCAGAAAGAAAGGGGCATTTTGACCAGTTACCAGGGAGCATAGTAATCACTAATTAGGTGGTATTTTGATCACAAACAGGGGTCATTATGATTAAGAAAAAGGGGCATTGTAATCACAAAGCAAGGGGCATTGTGATCAGTAACAGGGGGTATTGTGAACAGTAAGGATGGGGGATTGTGATCAGGAAGTAAGGGGAATTGAGATCAGGAAGCAAGAGGTATTGTGCTCAGGAGCAAAAGGCATTGTGTTCAGTAGGCAAGGGGTATTGTGATGTGTAAACAGGGGACATTCTGAAAAGTAATCAGGGGTCATTGTGATCAATAAAAGGGGAATTTTGATCAGGAATAAAGGGGCATTTTGACCAGTAAGCAGGGAGCATTGTAATCACTAATTGGGTGGTATTGTGATCACAAACATGGGCCATTATGATTCAGAACAAGGGGCATTGTGATCAGTAGGCAAGGGGTATTGTGATCAGTGAACAACGTGTACTGTGACGTGTAAACAGGGTGCATTCTGAAAAGTAAGCAGGGGGCGTTGTGATCAGGAAGAAAATGTCATTGTGATCAGTAAGCAGGGAGCATTGTAATCACTAATCAGGGGTATTGTGATCAGAAACAGGGGTCTTCATGATCAAGAGCAAGGGGCACTGTGATCACAATGCAGTGGGCATTGTGATCAGTAAAGATGGGCGATTGTGATCAGGAAGCAAGGGGAATTGTGATCAGGAAGCAAGAGGGATTGTGATCAGGAAGCAAAGGCATTGTGATCAGTAGGCAAGGGTTATTGTGATCAGTGAACAAGGGGTACTGTGATGTGTAAACAGGGGGCATTCTGAAAAGTAAGCAGTGGGCATTGTGATCAGGAAAAAAGGGGCATTGTGATCAGTAACTGGGTTATTGTGATCAATAAGAATGTGGAGTTGTGATCAGGAAACAAAGGACATTGTGATCAGTAGGCAAGGGGTATAGTGATAGGTGAACAAGGGGTACTTTGATGTGTAAACTGGGCGCATTCTGATAAGTAAGCAAGGGTCACTGTGATCAGGAAGAAAGGGGCATTGTGATCAGTATGCAGGGAGCATTGTAATCACTAATCGGGGTATTGTGATCACAAACAAGGGTCATTATGATCAAGAGCAAGGGGCTTTGTGATCACAAAGCAGGGGGCATTGTGCTCAGTTAGGATGTGGAATTGTGATCAGTAAGAATGGGGGATTGTGATCAGGAACCCAGGGGAATTGTGATCATGAAGCAAGAGATATTGTGATCAGGAAGCAAAGGGCATTGTGATCAGTAGGCAAGGAGTATCGTGATCAGTGAATAAGGGGTACTGTGATGTGTAAACAGGGGGCAAAGTGATCAGGAAGAAACGGCCATTGTGATCAGTAAGCAGGGAGCATTTTAATCACTCATCAGGGGGTATTGTTATCAGAAACAAAGGTCATTATGATTAATAACAAGGGGCATTGCGATCACAAACCAGGGGACATTTTGAGTTAGGTTTAGCGACAGTGTTAGTGTTAGGGTTAGGGTTAGGTTAGGGTTAGAGAGACAGTAAGGGTCAGAGTTAGGTTTAGCGACAGTGTTAGGTTTAGGATTAATATTAGAGGCAGAGTTCGGGTTAAGGTTAGCCTTATGGTTTGAAACAGATTAGGTTGTGTGATAGTGTTAGTATTAGTGACAGGCTTAGTGTTAGGGTTAAGGTTAGGTTTAGAGACAGTGTTAGGGTTAGCTTTGGAGTTGAGTTTAGTGTTAGGATTCAGTTTAGGGCTAGGGTTAGTGTTAGAGACAGGGTGGCCTTCGGATTAGGGTAGGGTTAGGGTCAGGCACAGGGATAGGGATATAGTTATGGTTAGGTTTGGGATTAGAGACAGGTTTAAGGTTAGGGTCAGGGTTAGAGACAGGTATGGTAAGGGTTAGGGTCAAGGTATAGGTTAAGATTAGGGACAGGTTACAGTTAGGTATAGGGTTAGGAACAAGATTAGGGCTAGGTTTGAGGTGTATGTTAGTGTCAGGGTAAGGTCTGAAGTAGGATTAGAGTTAGGGTTAGAATTAGAGTTAGGGGAACGTTAAGGATTAAGGATAGGTTTAGGGTTAACGTTAGGGACAGGAATAGGGTCAGTGTTAGGGTTATGATTAGGGATAGGTACAGAGTTAGGTTTAAGGGTAGGAACAGGCTTATGGGATCGGATTAGAGTTAGGGTTTATGACACAATTAGGGTCACGGTTAGAGATACGCTTAGCTTTCCCGACATGGTTAGATTTAGGGTTACTCTTAGCGTTAAGTTTAGGGACAGGTTAACGGTTAGTGTTAGAGTTAGGGTCAGGGCTAAGGTTAGGTTTACGGTTCCATTTACATTTAGGGTTATGGTTAAAGACAGGCTAGGGTTCTGGTTAGGATTAGGGTTTCCGTTAAAATTAGGGACACAGTTAAGCTTAGTGTAAGGTTTAGGGTTAGTGATAAAGACACGGTTTGGTTTAGGTTATGGGTTCGGGTGAGATTCAGTGTTAGGGACAGGTTAGGGTAGGATTAGTGTTAGGGGTAGAGACAGGTTTCGGGTTAGAGTTACAAAATTGGTTATGAGTAAGTGTAAAAACAGGGTTAGGATTAGTGAAGTTGTTAGGGTTAGGGTTAGGGTTAGCTACAGGGTTAAGTTTAAGGAGAAGGTTAGTTTTGGGGTTTGTGTGAAGTTTAGAAAAAGGGTTATTTTCAGATTTCGGTTTAGGAAAAGGGTTACGATAACAGGGTTTGTATTAAGAACAGTATGCATGGTATGCACACGGATGGCTTAGGGTTCGCAGGAGGGTGAGGAATACAATAGGGGTTTTCATTTGACATAGGGAAGGTCTTAGATTTAGAGACAAGGTTAAGGTTAGGGACAGGATTATGGTTAGAGACAAGATGAAGTTTAGGGACACTGTCAGGGTTAGTGTTAAGTTTAAGTTTAGGGTTACCGTTAGGGTTAGGGACAAAATTAGGGTTAGGGTTATGGACAGTGTTAGGTTTAGGGTTAAAGTTAGGGTCAGCGCTCAAGTTAAGGTTAGTGTTTAGGGATAGGGTTAGGGTTGGGGTTAAGGTTAGGGTTAGGGTTAGGGAAACGATTCGGGTTTGGAACATGGTTAAGTTTAGTGTTCAGTTTATAGTTAAGTTTTGGTTTTGGCTGATGGTTAAGGTTAGGTTTAGAGACAGGTTTAGTGACAGGGTGAGTGTTAGAGTTAAGTTTAGAGAGATGTTAAGGGTCAGAGTTAGGTTTAGCGACAGTGTTATGTTTAGGGTTAGGGTTAGGGTTAGGGTTAGGGTTTAGCGTTAGGGTTAGGTACAGGATTAGGTTTTGAGACATGGTTAGGTTTTGTGTTAGGGTTAGTTTTAGGGTTAGGGTTAGGGTTTAGGGTTAGGTTTAGGGTTACGGTTAGGGACTGGATTAGGGTTTGGGACATGGTTAGGTTTAGTGTTAGGGTTATAGTTAAGTTTTGGTTCTGGCTGATGGTTAAGGTTAGGTTAGGGTTAGGGTTAGGGTTAGGGTTAGGGTTAGGTTTTAGGGATAGGGTTAGGGTTAGAGTTAGGGTTTAGGTTTAGGGTTATGGTTCAGTTTAGGGTTTAGGGTTTAGGGTTAGGGTTAGGGTTAGCGTTAGGTTTAGGGTTAGGGACAGGATTAGGGTTGGGGACATGGTTAGGTTTAGTGTTAGGGTTATAGTTAAGTTTAGGTTTTGTCTGATGCTTAAGTTTAGGTTTAGGGACAGGGTTAGTGACAGGGTGAGGGTTAGAGTTAAGGTTGGAGAGACGGTAAGGGTCAGAGTTAGGTTTAGCGACAGTGTTAGGGTTAGGGTTAATATTAGAGGCAGAGTTAGGGTTAAGGTTAGCGTTAGGGTTAGGGTTCGTGTTAGGATTAGGGTTAGGTACAGAGTTGGGAAGAGTGTTAGGGCTCCATTTAGAGTTAGGTCTAGGGATACGTTTAGATTTAGGTTTTGGGTTAGGAAAAGGGTTAGCTACAGGGGCAGGAATAGGGCAGGGACACAGTGAGTGTTAGAGTTAGGATTAGGGTTAGGGTTAGGGTTAGGGTTTGGGTTAGGGTTAGGGTTAGGGTTTAGGGTTACAGTTAGGGTTAGGATTAAGGTTTAGGGTTTAGGGTTTAGTGTTTAGGGTTAGGGTTAGCCTTAGGGTTGGGTTAGGTTTAGGGTTAGGGTTTAGGGTTAGGGTTATGGTTAGGGTTAGGGACAGGATTAGGGTTTGGGACATGGTTAGGTTTAGTGTTAGGGTTATAGTTAAGTTTAGGTTTTGTCTGATGCTTAAGTTTAGGTTTAGGGACAGGGTTACTGGCAGGGTTTGGGTTAGAGTTAAGGGTGGAGAGACGGTAAGGGTCAGAGTTAGGTTTAGCGACTGTGTTAGGGTTAGGGTTAATATTAGAGTCAGAGTTAAGGTTAAGGTTAGCGTTATGGTTAGAAGCAGATTAGGTTGAGTGATAGTGTTAGTATTAGTGACAGGCTTAGTGTTAGTGTTAGAGTTAGGGTTTGGGACAGTGTTAGGGTTAGGTTTGGAGTTGAGTTTAGTGTTAGGTTTCAATTTAGGGCTATGGTATGTGTTAGAGACAGGGTGGCCTTCGGATTAGGGTAGGGATAGGGTCAGGCACAGGGATAGGGATATGGTTATGGTTAGGGTTGGGATTAGAAACAGGTTTAAAGTTAGGGTCAGGGTTAGAGACAGGTATGGTTAGGGTTAGGGTCAAGGTATAGGTAAGATTTAGGTTAAGATTAGGGACAGGTTACAGTTAGGTTTAAGGTTAGGCACAAGATTAGGGCTAGGTTTGAGGTGTATGTTTGTGTCAGGGTTAGGTCTGAAGTAGGATTAGAGTTAGGGTTAGAATTAGAGTTAGGGGAACGGTTAGGATTAAGGATAGGTTTAGGGTTAACGTTACGCAGAGGAATAGGGTTAGTGTTAGGGTTATGATTAGGGATAGGTACAGAGTTAGGTTGAAGAGTACGAACAGGCTTATGGATTATTAGGGTTAGGGTTTATGACACAATTAAGGTCACGGTTAGTGTTACACTTAGCTTTACAGACATGGTTAGCTTTAGGGTTACTGCGAGCGTTAAGTTTAGGGACAAGTTAAGGGTTAGTGTTAGAGTTAGGGTCAGGGCTAGGGTTAGGTTTCTGGTTCGATTTACATTTAGGGTTATGGTTAAAGACAAGCTAGTGTTCTGGTTAGGATTAGGGTTTCCGTTAAAATTAGGCACACAGTTAAGTTTACTGTAAGGTTTAGGGTTAGTGATAAAGACACGGTTTGGTTTAGGGTATGGGTTTGGGGGAGATTCAGTGTTAGGGACAGGTTAGGGTAGGATTAGTGTTAGGGGTACAGGCAGTTTTCGGGTTAGAGTTACAAAATTCGTTATGAGTAATTGTAAAAACAGGGTTCGGGTTAGTGAAGTTGTTAGGGTTAGGGTTAGGGTTAGCTGCAGGGTTAGGTTTAGGGAGATGGTTAGGTTTGGGGTTTGTGTGAAGTTTAGAAAAAGGGTTATTTTCAGAGTTCGGTTTAGGAAAAGGGTTACAATAACAGGGTTTGGATTAAGAAGAGTATGCATGGTAGGCACACGGATGGCTTAGGGTTCGCATGAGGGTGAGGAATACAATTGGGGTTTTCATTTGACATAGGGGAGGTCTTAGGGTTAGAGACAAGGTTAAGGTTAGGGACAGCATTAGGGTTAGAGACAAGATGAAGGTTAGGGACACTGTCAGGGTTAGTGTTAAGTTTAAGTTTAGGGTTACACTTAGGGTTAGGGACAAAATTAGGGTTAGGGGTATGGACAGTGTTAGGTTTAGGGTTAAAGTTAGGGTCAGCGCTCAAGTTCTGATTAACATTAAGGTTAGGGCAGGTTTAGGGGTAGGGTTAGAAACAAGGTTAGACTTACGGTTAGGATTAGAGGCACGGTTATTTTTAAAGTAGGGTTCAAAACAGAGTTAAAGGTAGTGTTAGGGTTAGGAATATGTTTAGGGTTAGGGTTTGGTTTAGGGTTTGTTTTAGGGTTCGGGGCAGAGTTAGGGTTAGGAAAATAGTTAGTGTTCGGTTTAGGGTTAAGCTTAGGGACAGGGTTAGGGTTAGAGTTAGGGTTAAGGACAGGGTTATGATTAGGGTCAGGGTTAGTGTTCAGGACAGTGTCAGGGCAGGCCGTAGGATCAGGGTAGGGTTTGGGTTCAGGTTAGGATATGCTAGGGTTAGGGTTAGGGGCATAGCTAGGGTTGAGGGCAGAGTCAGTGTTACGGTTAGGAACATGGCTAAGGTTAGGGTTCATGTTAGGGACCGTTTCAGGGTTACGTTTAGTGTTAAGGGTTGGGTTAGAATGGAGGACACGGTTAGGGTTAGTGTTAGGGTATCACGTCTCACGTGACATCGGCTGGGGAACTACAGTTAGATGGCGAAGAGTTAAGAGACTCCAGAGCCAAAAATAGAGTTTCTGTGGGCCAGTGTTCTCATCTCTGAGGCCCAAGCCTTAATACTGTGGGCGCATAGCTTTTCTTTACAACTGCCACCAAGAAGCCAATTTGAATATCTATACACAGGGAGTTGATTCTATTTGTCTGGCAGCTGCTTCGCCAAAACTCATTGTGATCAAACACAAGTTTTGCTTTCACATGTACGTATGATCCCCCGGAAGGACTCCGCATTCCGAGACCACCGGATAAGGAAGTTGTACTGAGATCATTCCCTCGGGTCTTAGCATTCGGAGACACTTCCTTATGACGTGAAAGGCTCAGTGCACAGGAGCATTCGAATCGGCAGCTCCACGGTGACATTAGGGTTAGGTTTATAAACAGGATGAAGTTAGGTTTAGGGTTAGGATTACCGACAGAGTTTGCTTTAGGGTAAGGGACAGGATTAGAACTAGGATTAGGTTTAGAGACACGGTTAGAATTAGGGTTAGTTTTAGGTTTAGTGTTGAAGGACAGAGTTAGGGTTTGGGTTAGCATTAGGGTTAGGGTTCGTGTTAGGATTAGGGTTAGGGACAGAGTTGGGAAGAGTGTTAGGGCTCCATTTAGAGTTTGGGCTAGGGATATGTTTAGGTTTAGGTTTTGGGTTAGGAAAAGGGTTAGCTACAGGGGCAGGTATAGTTTAGGGACACAGTGAGTGTTAGAGTTAGGATTAGGGTTAGGGTTAATGTTAGGGTTTGGGTTAGGTTTAGGGTTATGGTTAGGTTTAGGGTTTAGGGTTAGGGTTAGGGTTAGGGTTTAGGGTTTAGGGTTTAGGGTTTAGGATTAGGGTTAGCGTTAGTGTTAGGGTTAGGTTTAGGGTTTAGGGTTTGCGGTTTGGGTTAGGGTTAGGGTTAGGTTTAGGGTTAGGGTTATGGTTTAGGGTTAGGGTTAGGGTTAGGGTTAGGGTTAGGGACAGGATTAGGGTTTGGGACATGGTTAGGTTTAGTGTTAGGGTTATAGTTAAGTTTAGGTTTTGTCTGATGCTTAAGTTTAGGTTTAGGGACAGGGTTATTGACAGGGTGAGGGTTAGAGTTAAGGGTGGAGCGACGGTAAGGGTCAGAGTTAGGTTTAGCGACAGTGTTAGGGGTAGGGTTAATATTAGAGGCAGAGTTAGGGTTAAGGTTAGCGTTATGGTTAGAAACAGATTAGGTTGAGTGATAGTGTTAGTATTAGTGACAGGCTTAGTGTTAGGGTTAGGGTTAGGGTTTTGGTTTCGGGTTTCGGGTTAGGGTTACGGTTAGGGTTAGGGACACGATTCGGGTTTGGGACATGGTTAGGTTTAGTGTTAGGGTTATAGTGAAGTTTAGGTTTTGGCTGATGGTTAAGATTAGGTTTAGTGACAGGGTTAATGACAGGGTGAGGGTTAGAATTAAGGTTAGAGAGATGGTAAGGGTCAGAGTTAGGTTTAGCGACAGTGTTAGGGTTAGGGTTAGGGTTAGGTTAGGGTTAGGGTTTAGGGATAGGTTTAGGGTTAGGGTTAGGGTTTAAGGTAAGGTTAGGGTTAGGGTTAGGGTTTAGGATTTAGGGTTAGGGTTACGGTTAGGGTTAGGTTTAGGGTTAGGGACACGATTCGGGTTTGGGACATGGTTAAGTTCAGTGTTAGGGTTGTAGTTAAGTTTAGGTTTTGGCTGATGGTTAAGGTTAGGGTTAGGGACAGGATTAGTGACAGGGTGAGGGTTAGAGTTAAGGTTAGAGAGACAGTAAGGGTCAGAGTTAGGTTTAGCGACAGTGTTAGGATTAGGGTGAATATTAGAGGCAGAGTTAGGGTTAAGGTTAGCGTTATGGTTAGAAACAGATTAGGTTGTGTGATAGTGTTAGTATTAGTGACAGGCTTACTGTTAGGGTTAAGGTTAGGTTTAGAGACAGTGTTAAGGTTAGCTTTGGAGTTGAGCTTTGTGTTAGGTTTCAGTTTAGGGCTAGGGTTAGTGTTAGAGACAGGGTGGCCTTCGGATTAGGGTAGGGATAGGGTCACGCACAAGGATAGGGATATGGTTATGGTTATGGTTTGGATTAGAGACAGGTTTAAGGTTAGGATCAGGGTTAGAGACCGGTATTGTAAGGGTTTGGGTCAAGGTATACGTAAGGTTTAGGTTAAGATTAGGGACAGGTTACAGTTAGGTTTAGGGTTAGGAACAAGATTAGGGCTAGGGTTGTGGTGTATGTTAGTGTCAGGGTTAGGTCTGAAGTAGGATTAGAGTTAGGGTTCGAATTAGAGTTAGGGGAACGTTAAGCATTAAGGATAGGTTTAGGGTTAACGTTAGGGACAGGAATAGGGTCAGTGTTAGGGTTAAGATTAGGTATAGGTACAGAGTTAGGTTTAAGAGTAGGAACAGGCTTATGGATCTGATTAGGGTTATGGTTTATGACATAATTAGGGTCACGGTTAGAGATATGCTTAGCTTTCCCGACATGGTTAGATTTAGGGTTACTCTTAGCCTTAAGTTTAGGGACAGGTTAACGGTTATTGTTAGTGTTAGGGTCAGGGCTAAGGTTAGGTTTACGGTTCGATTTACATTCAGGGTTATGGTTAAAGACAGGCTAGTGTTCTGGTTAGGATTAGGGTTTCCATTAAAATTAGGGACACAGTTAAGCTTAGTGTAAGGTTTAGGGTTAGTGATAAAGACACGGTTTGGTTTAGGGTATGGGTTCGGCTGAGATTCAGTGTTAGGGCCAGGTTAGGGTAGGATTAGTGTTAGGGGTAGAGACAGGTTTCGGGTTAGAGTTACAAAATTGGTTATGAGTAAGTATAAAAACAGGGTTAGGGTTAGTGAAGTTGTTAGGGTTAGGGTGAGGGTTAGCTACAGGGTTAAGTTTAGGGAGAAGGTTAGTTTTGGGGTTTGTGTGAAGTTTAGAAAAAGGGTTATTTTCAGATTTCGGTTTAGGGAAAGGTTTACGATAACAGGTTTTGGATTAAGAACCGTATGTATCGTAGGCACACGGATGGCTTAGGGTTCGCAGGAGGGTGAGGAATACAATTGGGGTTTTCATTTGACATAGGGGAGGTCTTAGAGTTAGAGACAAGGTTAAGGTTAGGGACAGGATTAGGGTTAGAGACAAGATGAAGGTTAGGGACACTGTCAGGGTTAGTGTTAAGTTTAAGTTTAGGGTTACAGTTAGGGTTAGGGACAAAATTAGGGTTAGGTTTATGGACAGTGTTAGGTTTAGGGTTAAAGTTAGGGTCAGCGCTCAAGTTAAGGTTAACATTAAGGTTAGGGTTAGGTTTAGGGGTAGGGTTAGAAACAAGGTTAGAGTTACGGTTAGGATGAGAGGCACGGTTATATTTAAATTAGGGTTCAAAACAGAATTAAGGGTAGTGTTAGGTTTAGAAATACTTTTTACGGTTAGGGTTTGGTTTAGGGTTTGTTTTAGGGTTCGGGACAGAGTTAGGGTTAGGAACATAGTTAGTGTTAGGTTTAGGGTTAAGCTTAGGGACAGAGTTATGGTTACATTTAGGGTTAAGGACAGGGTTATGATTAGGGTCAGGGTTAGTGTTCAGGACAGTGTCAGGGCAGGACAAGTTTTGCTGTAGGGTTAGGGTAGGGTTTGGGTTCAGGTTAGGATATGTTAGGGTTAGGGTTAGGGGCATATCTAGGGTTGAGGACAGAGTCAGTATTACGGTTAGGAACATGGCTAAGGTTAGGGTTCATGTAAGGGAGAGTTTCAGGGTTACGTTTAGTGTTAAGGGTTGGGTTAGAATGGAGGACACGTTTAATGTTAGTGTTAGGGTATCATGCCACATGTGACATCGGCTGGGGAACTTCAGTTACATGGCGAAGAGTTAAGAAACACCAGAGCCAAAAATAGAGTTTCTGTGGGCCAGTGTTCTCATCTCTGAGGCCCAAGCCTCAATACTGTGGGTGCATAGCTTTTCTTTACAACTGCCACAAAGAAGCCAATTTGAATATCTATAACCAGGGAGTTGATTCTATTTGTCTGGCAGCTGCTTCGCCAAAACTCATTGTGATCAAACACAAGTTTTGCTTTCACATGTACGTATGATCCCCCGGGTGGACTCAGCATTCCGAGACCACCGGATAAGGAAGATGTACTAAGATCATTCCCTCGGGTCTTAGCATTCGGAGACACTTCCTTATGACGTGAAAGGCTCAGTGCACAGGAGCATTCGACTCGGCAGCTCCACGGTGACATTAGGGTTAGGTTTATAAACAGGATGAAGTTAGGTTTAGGGTTAGGGTTACCGACAGAGTTTGCTTTAGGGTAAGGGACAGGATTAGAACTAGGATTAGGTTTAGAGACACGGTTAGAATTAGGGTTAGTTTTAGGTTTAGTGTTGAAGGACAGAGTTAGGGTTTGGGTTAGCATTAGGGTTAGGGTTCGTGTTAGGATTAGGGTTAGGGACAGAGTTGGGAAGAGTGTTAGGGCTCCATTTAGAGTTAGGGCTAGGGATACGTTTAGGTTTAGGTTTTGGGTTAGGAAAAGGGTTAGCTACAGGGGCAGGTATAGTTTAGGGACACAGTGAGTGTTAGAGTTAGGATTAGGGTTAGGGTTAAGGTTAGGGTTTGGGTTAGGGTTAGGGTTATGGTTAGGGTTAGGGTTTAGGATTAGGGTTAGTGTTAGGGTTAGGGTTTAGGGTTTAGGGTTTAGGGTTAGGGTTAGCGTTAGTGTTAGGGTTAGGGTTAGGGTTTAGGGTTTACGGTTTGGGTTAGGTTTAGTGTTAGGGTTAGGTTTAGGTTTAGGGTTAGGGTTAGGGTTAGTGTTTAGGGTTAGGGTTAGGGTTAGGGTTAGGGTTAGGGACAGGATTAGGGTTTGGGACATGGTTAGGTTTAGTGTTAGGGTTATAGTTAAGTTTAGGTTTTGTCTGATGCTTAAGTTTAGGTTTAGGGACAGGGTTATTGACAGGGTGAGGGTTAGAGTTAAGGGTGGAGAGACGGTAAGGGTCAGAGTTAGGTTTAGCGACAGTGTTAGGGGTAGGGTTAATATTAGAGGCAGAGTTAGGGTTAAGGTTAGCGTTATGGTTAGAAACATATTAGGTTGAGTGATAGTGTTAGTATTAGTGACAGGCTTACTCTTAGGGTTAGGGTTAGGGTTAGGGTTTCTGGTTTCGGGTTAGGGTTAGGGTTAGGGTTAGGGACACGATTCGGGTTTGGGGCATGGTTAGGTTTAGTGTTAGGGTTATAGTGATGTTTAGGTTTTGGCTGATGGTCAAGATTAGGTTTAGTGACAGGGTTAATGACAGGGTGGCGGTTAGAATTAAGGTTAGAGAGATGGTAAGGGTCAGAGTTAGGTTTACTGACAGTGTTAGGGTTAGGGTTAGGGTTAGGTTAGGGTTAGGGTTTAGGGATAGGTTTAGGGTTAGGGTTAGGGTTTAAGGTAAGGTTAGGTTTAGGGTTACGGTTTAGGATTTAGGGTTAGGGTTATGGTTAGGGTTAGGTTTAGGGTTAGGGACACGATTCGGGTTTGTGACATGGTTAAGTTCAGTGTTAGGGTTATAGTTAAGTTTAGGTATTGGCTGATGGATAAGGTTAGAGTTAGGGACAGGATTAGTGACAGGGTGAGGGTTAGAGTTAAGTTTAGAGAGACAGTAAGGGTCAGAGTTAGGTTTAGCGACAGTGTTAGGGTTAGGATTAGGGTTATGTTAGGGTTAGGGTTAGGGTTAGAGTTAGGGTTTAGAGTTAGGGTTAGAGTTTAGGATTAGGGTTAGAGTAGCGTTAGCGTTAGGGTTAGGGTTCGGGTTCGTGTTTAGGGTTTAGGGTTAGGGTTAGGTACAGGTTTAGGGTTTGAGAGATGGTTAGGTTTTGTGTTAGGGTTAGTTTTAGGGTTAGGTTTAGGATTACGGTTAGGGACTGGATTAGGTTTTGGGACATGATTAGGTTTAGTGTTAGGGTTATAGTTAAGTTTTCGTTCTGGCTGATGGTTAAGGTTAAGTTAGGGATAGGGTTAGGGTTAGGGTTAGGGTTAGGTTTTAGGGATAGGGTTAGGGTTAGGGTTAGGGTTTAGGTTTAGGGTTAGGGTTAAGGTTAGGGTTTAGGGTTAGGGTTAGGGTTTGGGTTAGCGTTAGGTTTTGGGTTAGGGACAGGATTAGGGTTTGGGACATGGTTAGGTTTAGTGTTAGGGTTATAGTTAAGTTTAGGTTTTGGCTGATGGTTAAAGTAAGGTTTAGGGACAGGTTTAGTTACAGGGTGAGGGTTAGAGTTAAAGATAGAGAGACGGTAAGAGTCAGAGTTAGGTTTAGCGACAGTGTTAGGGTTAGGGTTAGGGTTAGGTTAGGGTTAGGGTTAGAGTTAGGGTTTAGGGTTAGGGTTAGGGTTAGGGTTTAGGATTTAGGGTTAGGGTTATGGTTAGGGTTAGGGTTAGAGTTAGGGGCAGGATTAGGGTTTGGGAAATGGTTAGGTTTAGTGTAGGGTTATAGTTAAGTTTTGGTTTTGGCTGATGGTTAAGGTTAGTTTTAGGGACAGGTTTAGTGACAGGGTGAGGGTTAGAGTTAAGTTTAGAGAGACGGTAAGGGTCACAGTTAGGTTTAGCGACAGTGTTAGTGTTAGGAATCAGGTTAGGTTAGGGTTTAGGGTTAGGGTTAGGGTTAGGGTTAGGAATAGGGGAGGGTTAGTGTTTACATCTTAGGGTTAGGGTTTAGGGATAGGGTTAGGGTTAGGGTTAGGGTTAGAGTTAGGATTTAGGCTTTAGGGTTAGGGTTAGGGTTAGAGTTAGGGCTTACGGTTTAGGGTTAGGGTTAGGGTTAGGGTTAAGGTTTCGGGTTTCGGGTTAGGGTTAAGTTTAGGGTTAGGCTTAGGTATACGATTCGGGTTTGAGACATGTTTAGGTTTAGTGTTAGGGTTATGGTTAAGTTTAGGATTTGGCTGATGGTTAAGGTTAGGTTTAGGGACAGGGTTAGTTAGAGGGTGAGTGTTAGGGTTAGGGTTAGGGTTAGGGTTAGGGTTAGGTTTTAGGGATAGGGTTAGGGTTAGGGTTACGGTTTAGGGTTAGGGTTACGGTTAAGGTTAGGGTTTAGGGTTTAGGGTTAGGGTTAGGGTTAGAGTTAGGGTTTAGTCTTTAGGGTTAGGGTTAGTGTTAGGGTTTAGGGTTTAGGGTTAGGGTTAGGGTTAGGGTTAGGGTTAGGGTTTAGTGTTTATGGTTAGGGTTAGCATTAGGGTTAGGTTTGGGTTTAGGGTTTAGGTTTAGGGTTAGGGTTAGGTACACGTTTCGGGTTTGAGACATGGTTAGATTTAGTGTTAGGGTTATAGTTAAGTTTAGGTTTTGGCTGATGGTTAAGGTTAGATTTCGGGACAGGGTTAGTTACAGGGTGAGGGTTAGAGTTAAAGACAGAGAGACGGTAAGGGTCAGAGTTAGGTTTAGCGACAGTGTTAGGGTTAGGGTTAGGGTTAGAGTTAGGGTTTAGGGTTTGGGTTAGGGTTAGGGTTTAGGATTTAGGATTAGGGTTATGGTTAGGGTTAGGGTTAGGGTTAGGGGCAGGATTAGGGTTTGGGACATGGTTAGGTTTTCTGTTAGGGTTATATTAAGTTTAGGTTTTGTCTGATGCTTAAGTTTAGGTTTAGGGACAGGGTTAGTGACAGGGTGAGGGTTAGAGTTAAGGTTGGAGAGACGGTAAGGGTCAGAGTTAGGTTTAGCGACAGTGTTAGGGTTAGGGATCAGGTTAGGTTAGGGTTTAGGGTTAGGGTTAGGGTTAGGGTTAGGAATAGGGGAGGGTTAGTGTTTACATTTTAGGGTTAGGGTTTAGGGATAGGGTTAGTGTTAGAGTTAGGGTTAGAGTTACGGTTAGGGTTAGGGTTAGGGTTAGGGTTAGGTTTTAGGGATAGGGTTAGGGTTAGGGTTACGGTTTAGGTTTAGGGTTAGGGTTAAGGTTAGGGTTTAGGGTTTAGGGTTAGGGTTAGGGTTAGAGTTAGGGTTTAGGCTTTAGGGTTAGGGTTAGTGTTAGGGTTTAGGGTTTAGGGTTAGGGTTAGGGTTAGGGTTAGGGTTAGGGTTTAGTGTTTATGGTTAGGGTTAGCGTTAGGGTTAGGGTTTGGGTTTAGGGTTTAGGTTTAGGGTTAGGGTTAGTGTTAGGGTTTTGGGTTTAGTGTTAGGGTTAAGGTTAGGGTTAGGGTTAGGTACACGTTTCGGGTTTGAGACATGGTTAGGTTTAGTGTTAGGGTTATAGTTAAGTTTAGGTTTTGTCTGATGCTTAAGTTTAGGTTTAGGGACAGGGTTAGTGACAGGGTGACGGTTAGAGTTAAGGTTGGAGAGACGGTAAGGGTCAGAGTTAGGTTTAGCGACAGTGTTAGGGTTAGGGTTAATATTAGAGGCAGAGTTAGGGTTAAGGTTAGCGTTAGGGTTAGGGTTCGTGTTAGGATTAGGGTTAGGTACAGAGTTGGGAAGAGTGTTAGGGCTCCATTTAGAGTTAGGTCTAGGGATACGTTTAGATTTAGGTTTTGGGTTAGGAAAAGGGTTAGCTACAGGGGCAGGAATAGGGTAGGGACACAGTGAGTGTTAGAGTTAGGATTAGGGTTAGGGTTAGGGTTAGGGTTAGGGTTTGGGTTAGGGTTAGGGTTAGGGTTTAGGGTTACAGTTAGGGTTAGGATTAAGTTTTAGGGTTTAGGGTTTAGGGTTTAGGGTTAGGGTTAGCCTTAGGTTTGGGTTAGGTTTAGGGTTAGGGTTTAGGGTTAGGTTATGGTTAGGGTTAGGGACAGGATTAGGGTTTGGGACATGGTTAGGTATAGTGTTAGGGTTATAGTTAAGTTTAGGTTTTGTCTGATGCTTAAGTTTAGGTTTAGGGACAGGGTTACTGACAGGGTTTGGGTTAGAGTTAAGGGTGGAGAGACGGTAAGGTTCAGAGTTAGGTTTAGCGACAGTGTTAGGGTTAGGGTTAATATTAGAGTCAGAGTTAAGGTTAAGGTTAGCGTTATGGTTAGAAGCAGATTAGGTTGAGTGATATTGTTAGTATTAGTGACAGGCTTAGTGTTAGTGTTAGAGTTAGGGTTAGGGACAGTGTTAGGGTTTGGTTTGGAGTTGAGTTTAGTGTTAGGTTTCAGTTTACGGCTATGGTACGTGTTAGAGACAGGGTGGCCTTCGGATTAGGGTAGGGATAGGGTCAGGCACAGGGATAGGGATATGGTTATGCTTAGGGTTGGGATTAGAAACAGGTTTAAATTTAGGGTCAGGGTTAGAGACAGGTATGGTTAGGGTTAGGGTCAAGGTATAGGTAAGATTTAGGTTAAGATTAGGGACAGGTTACAGTTAGGTTTAAGGTTAGGCACAAGATTAGGGCTAGGGTTGAGGTGTATGTTAGTGTCAGGGTTAGGTCTGAAGTAGGATTAGAGTTAGGGTTAGAATTAGAGTTAGGGGAACGGTTAGGATTAAGGATAGGTTTAGGGTTAACGTTACGCACAGGAATAGGGTTAGTGTTAGGGTTATGATTAGGGATAGGTACAGAGTTAGGTTGAAGAGTACGAACAGGCTTATGGATTATTAGGGTTAGGGTTTATGACACAATTAAGGTCACGGTTAGAGTTACACTTAGCTTTACCGACATGGTTAGCTTTAGGGTTACTCTGAGCGTTAAGTTTAGGGACAGGTTAAGGGTTAGTGTTAGAGTTAGGGTCAGGGCTAGGGTTAGGTTTCTGGTTCGATTTACATTTAGGGTTATGGTTAAAGACAAGCTAGTTTTCTGGTTAGGATTAGGGTTTCCGTTAAAATTAGGGACACAGTTAAGGTTACTTTAAGGTTTAGGGTTAGTGATAAAGACACGGTTTGGTTTAGGGTATGGGTTTGGGTGAGATTCAGTGTTAGGGACAGGTTAGGGTAGGATTAGTGTTAGGGTACAGGCAGTTTTCGGGTTAGAGTTACAAAATTCGTTATGAGTAACTGTAAAAACAGGGGTAGGGTTAGTGAAGTCGTTAGGGTTATGGTTAGGGTTAGCTACAGGGTTAGGTTTAGGGAGATGGTTAGGTTTGGGGTTTGTGTGAAGTTTAGAAAAAGGGTTATTTTCAGAGTTCGGTTTAGGAAAAGGGTTACAATAACAGGGTTTGGATTAAGAAGAGTATGCATGGTAGGCACACGGATGGCTTAGGGTTCGCATGAGGGTGAGGAATACATTTGGGGTTTTCATTTGACATAGGGGAGGTCTTAGGGTTAGAGACAAGGTTAAGGTTAGGGACAGCATTAGGGTTAGAGACAAGATTAAGGTTAGGGACACTGTCAGGGTTAGTGTTAAATTTAAGTTTAGGGTTACACTTAGGGTTAGAGACAAAATTAGGGTTAGGGTTATGGACAGTGTTAGGTTTAGGGTTAAAGTTAGGGTCAGCGCTCAAGTTAAGGTTAACATTAAGGTTAGGGATAGGTTTAGGGGTAGGGTTAGAAACAAGATTAGACTTACGGTTAGGATTAGAGGCACGGTTATTTTTAAATTAGGGTTCAAAACAGAGTTAAGGGTAGTGTTACGGTTAGGAATATTTTTAGGGTTAGGGTTTGGTTTAGGGTTTGTTTTAGGGTTCGGGGCAGAGTTAGGGTTAGGAACATAGTTAGTGTTTGGTTTAGGGTTAAGGTTATTGTTAGGGTTAGGTACACGATTCGGGTTTGAGACATGGTTAGGTTTAGTGTTAGGGTTATAGTTAAGTTTAGGTTTGGCTGATAGTTAAGGTTAGGTTTAGGGACAGGGTTAGTTACAGGGTGAGGGTTAGAGTTAAAGATAGAGAGACGGTAAGTGTCAGAGTTAGGTTTAGCGACAGTGTTAGGGTTAGGGTTAGGGTTAGGTCAGGGTTAGGGTTAGGGTTAGGGTTAGGGTTAGGTTTTAGGGATAGGGTTAGGGTTAGGGTTACGGTTTAGGTTTAGGGTTAGGGTTAAGGTTAGGGTTTAGGGTTTACGGTTAGGGTTAGGGTTAGGGTTAGCATTAGTTTTAGGGTTAGGGACAGGATTAGGGTTTGGGACATGGTTAGGTTTACTGTTAGGGTTATATTAAGTTTAGGTTTTGACTGATGCTTATGTTTAGGTTTAGAGACAGGGTTAGTGACAGGGTGAGGGTTAGAGTTAAAGATAGAGAGACGGTAAGGGTCAGAGTTAGGTTTAGCGACAGTGTTAGGGTTAGGGTTAGGGTTAGGTTAGCGTTAGGGTTAGGGTTAGGGTTATGGTTAGGTTTTAGGGATAGGGTTAGGGTTAGGGTTACGGTTTAGGGTTAGGGTTAGCGTTAAGGATAGGGTTTAGGGTTTAGGGTTAGGGTTAGGGTTAGGGTTAGCATTAGTTTTAGGGTTAGGGACAGGATTAGGGTTTGGGACATGGTTAGGTTTACTGTTAGGGTTATATTAAGTTTAGGTTTTGTCTGATGCTTAAGTTTAGGTTTAGGGACAGGGTTAGTGACAGGGTGAGGGTTAGAGTTAAGGTTGGAGAGACGGTAAGGGTCAGAGTTAGGTTTAGCGACAGTGTTAGGGTTAGGGATCAGGTTAGGTTAGGGTTCAGGGTTAGGGTTAGGGTTAGGGTTAGGAATAGGGGAGGGTTAGTGTTTACATTTTAGGGTTAGGGTTTAGGGATAGGGTTAGGGTTAGGGTTAGGGTTAGAGTTAGTGTTAGGGTTAGGGTTAGGTTTTAGGGATCGGGTTAGGGTTAGGGTTACGATTTAGGTTTAGGGTTAGGGTTAAGGTTACGGTTTATGGTTTAGGGTTAGGGTTAGGGTTAGAGTTAGGGTTTAGGCTTTAGGGTTAGGGTTATTGTTAGGGTTTAGGGTTTAGGGTTAGGGTTAGGGTTAGCGTTAGGGTTAGGGTTTAGTGTTTATGGTTAGGGTTAGGGTTTGGGTTTAGTGTTTAGGTTTAGGGTTAGGGTTAGTGTTAGGGTTTCGAGTTTAGTGTTAGGGTTAAGGTTAGGTACACGTTTCGGGTTTGAGACATGGTTAGGTTTAGTGTTAGGGTTATAGTTAAGTTTAGGTTTTGGCTGATGGTTAAGGTTAGGTTTAGGGACAGGGTTAGTTAAAGGGTGAGGGTTAGAGTTAAAGATAGAGAGACGGTAAGGGTCAGAGTTAGGTTTAGCGACAGTGTTAGTGTTAGGGGTCAGGTTAGGTTAGGGTTTAGGGTTAGGGTTAGGTTAGGGTTAGGGTTAGGGTTAGGGTTAGGGTTAGGGTTAGGGTTAGAGTTAGGGTTAGGGTTAGGTTTAGGTTTTAGGGATAGGGTTAGGGTTAGGGTTACGGTTTAGGTTTAGGGTTAGGGTTAAGGTTACGGTTTAGGGTTTAGGGTTAGGGTTAGGGTTAGAGTTAGGGTTTAGGCTTTAGGGTTAGGGTTAGTGTTAGGTTTTAGGGTTTAGGGTTAGGGTTAGGGTTAGGTTTAGGTTTTAGTGTTTATGGTTAGGGTTAGCGTTAGGGTTAGGGTTTGTGTTTAGGGTTTAGGTTTAGGGTTAGGGTTAGTGTTAGGGTTTCGGGTTTAGTGTTAGGGTTAAGGTTAGGGTTAGGGTTAGGTACACGTTTCGGGTTTGAGACATGGTTAGGTTTAGTGTTAGGGTTATAGTTAAGTTTAGGTTTTGGCTGATGGTTAAGGTTAGGTTTAGGGACAGGGTTAGTTACAGGGTGAGGGTTAGAGTTAAAGATAGAGAGATGGTAAGGGTCAGAGTTAGGTTTAGCGACAGTGTTAGGGTTAGGGTGAGGGTTAGGTTATGGTTAGGGTTAGGGTTAGGGTTAGGGTTAGGGTTAGGGTTAGGTTTTAGGGATAGGGTTAGGGTTAGGGTTACGGTTTAGGTTTAGGGTTAGGGTTAAGGTTAGGGTTTAGGGTTTAGGGTTAGGGTTAGGGTTAGGGTTAGCATTAGTTTTAGGGTTAGGGACAGGATTAGGGTTTGGGACATGGTTAGGTTTACTGTTAGGGTTATATTAAGTTTAGGTTTTGTCTGATGCTTAAGTTTAGGTTTAGGGACAGGGTTAGTGACAGGATGAGGGTTAGAGTTAAGGTTGGAGAGACGGTAAGGGTCAGAGTTAGGTTTAGCGACAGTGTTAGGGTTAGGGATCAGGTTAGGTTAGGGTTTAGGGTTAGGGTTAGGGTTAGGGTTAGGAATAGGGGAGGGTTAGTGTTTACATTTTAGGGTTAGGGTTTAGGGATAGGGTTAGTGTTAGAGTTAGGGTTAGAGTTACGGTTAGGGTTAGGGTTAGGGTTAGGGTTAGGTTTTAGGGATAGGGTTAGGGTTAGGGTTACGGTTTAGGTTTAGGGTTAGGGTTAAGGTTAGGGTTTAGGGTTTAGGGTTAGGGTTAGGGTTAGAGTTAGGGTTTAGGCTTTAGGGTTAGGGTTAGTGTTAGGGTTTAGGGTTTAGGGTTAGGGTTAGGGTTAGCGTTAGGGTTAGGGTTTAGTGTTTATGGTTAGGGTTAGCGTTAGGGTTAGGGTTTGGGTTTAGGGTTTAGGTTTAGGGTTAGGGTTAGTGTTAGGGTTTTGGGTTTAGTGTTAGGGTTAAGGTTAGGGTTAGGGTTAGGTACACGTTTCGGGTTTGAGACATGGTTAGGTTTAGTGTTAGGGTTATAGTTAAGTTTAGGTTTTGTCTGATGCTTAAGTTTAGGTTTAGGGACAGGGTTAGTGACAGGGTGACGGTTAGAGTTAAGGTTGGAGAGACGGTAAGGGTCAGAGTTAGGTTTAGCGACAGTGTTAGGGTTAGGGTTAATATTAGAGGCAGAGTTAGGGTTAAGGTTAGCGTTAGGGTTAGGGTTCGTGTTAGGATTAGGGTTAGGTACAGAGTTGGGAAGAGTGTTAGGGCTCCATTTAGAGTTAGGTCTAGGGATACGTTTAGATTTAGGTTTTGGGTTAGGAAAAGGGTTAGCTACAGGGGCAGGAATAGGGTAGGGACACAGTGAGTGTTAGAGTTAGGATTAGGGTTAGGGTTAGGGTTAGGGTTAGGGTTTGGGTTAGGGTTAGGGTTAGGGTTTAGGGTTACAGTTAGGGTTAGGATTAAGTTTTAGGGTTTAGGGTTTAGGGTTTAGGGTTAGGGTTAGCCTTAGGTTTGGGTTAGGTTTAGGGTTAGGGTTTAGGGTTAGGTTATGGTTAGGGTTAGGGACAGGATTAGGGTTTGGGACATGGTTAGGTATAGTGTTAGGGTTATAGTTAAGTTTAGGTTTTGTCTGATGCTTAAGTTTAGGTTTAGGGACAGGGTTACTGACAGGGTTTGGGTTAGAGTTAAGGGTGGAGAGACGGTAAGGTTCAGAGTTAGGTTTAGCGACAGTGTTAGGGTTAGGGTTAATATTAGAGTCAGAGTTAAGGTTAAGGTTAGCGTTATGGTTAGAAGCAGATTAGGTTGAGTGATATTGTTAGTATTAGTGACAGGCTTAGTGTTAGTGTTAGAGTTAGGGTTAGGGACAGTGTTAGGGTTTGGTTTGGAGTTGAGTTTAGTGTTAGGTTTCAGTTTACGGCTATGGTACGTGTTAGAGACAGGGTGGCCTTCGGATTAGGGTAGGGATAGGGTCAGGCACAGGGATAGGGATATGGTTATGCTTAGGGTTGGGATTAGAAACAGGTTTAAATTTAGGGTCAGGGTTAGAGACAGGTATGGTTAGGGTTAGGGTCAAGGTATAGGTAAGATTTAGGTTAAGATTAGGGACAGGTTACAGTTAGGTTTAAGGTTAGGCACAAGATTAGGGCTAGGGTTGAGGTGTATGTTAGTGTCAGGGTTAGGTCTGAAGTAGGATTAGAGTTAGGGTTAGAATTAGAGTTAGGGGAACGGTTAGGATTAAGGATAGGTTTAGGGTTAACGTTACGCACAGGAATAGGGTTAGTGTTAGGGTTATGATTAGGGATAGGTACAGAGTTAGGTTGAAGAGTACGAACAGGCTTATGGATTATTAGGGTTAGGGTTTATGACACAATTAAGGTCACGGTTAGAGTTACACTTAGCTTTACCGACATGGTTAGCTTTAGGGTTACTCTGAGCGTTAAGTTTAGGGACAGGTTAAGGGTTAGTGTTAGAGTTAGGGTCAGGGCTAGGGTTAGGTTTCTGGTTCGATTTACATTTAGGGTTATGGTTAAAGACAAGCTAGTTTTCTGGTTAGGATTAGGGTTTCCGTTAAAATTAGGGACACAGTTAAGGTTACTTTAAGGTTTAGGGTTAGTGATAAAGACACGGTTTGGTTTAGGGTATGGGTTTGGGTGAGATTCAGTGTTAGGGACAGGTTAGGGTAGGATTAGTGTTAGGGTACAGGCAGTTTTCGGGTTAGAGTTACAAAATTCGTTATGAGTAACTGTAAAAACAGGGGTAGGGTTAGTGAAGTCGTTAGGGTTATGGTTAGGGTTAGCTACAGGGTTAGGTTTAGGGAGATGGTTAGGTTTGGGGTTTGTGTGAAGTTTAGAAAAAGGGTTATTTTCAGAGTTCGGTTTAGGAAAAGGGTTACAATAACAGGGTTTGGATTAAGAAGAGTATGCATGGTAGGCACACGGATGGCTTAGGGTTCGCATGAGGGTGAGGAATACATTTGGGGTTTTCATTTGACATAGGGGAGGTCTTAGGGTTAGAGACAAGGTTAAGGTTAGGGACAGCATTAGGGTTAGAGACAAGATTAAGGTTAGGGACACTGTCAGGGTTAGTGTTAAATTTAAGTTTAGGGTTACACTTAGGGTTAGAGACAAAATTAGGGTTAGGGTTATGGACAGTGTTAGGTTTAGGGTTAAAGTTAGGGTCAGCGCTCAAGTTAAGGTTAACATTAAGGTTAGGGATAGGTTTAGGGGTAGGGTTAGAAACAAGATTAGACTTACGGTTAGGATTAGAGGCACGGTTATTTTTAAATTAGGGTTCAAAACAGAGTTAAGGGTAGTGTTACGGTTAGGAATATTTTTAGGGTTAGGGTTTGGTTTAGGGTTTGTTTTAGGGTTCGGGGCAGAGTTAGGGTTAGGAACATAGTTAGTGTTTGGTTTAGGGTTAAGGTTATTGTTAGGGTTAGGTACACGATTCGGGTTTGAGACATGGTTAGGTTTAGTGTTAGGGTTATAGTTAAGTTTAGGTTTGGCTGATAGTTAAGGTTAGGTTTAGGGACAGGGTTAGTTACAGGGTGAGGGTTAGAGTTAAAGATAGAGAGACGGTAAGTGTCAGAGTTAGGTTTAGCGACAGTGTTAGGGTTAGGGTTAGGGTTAGGTCAGGGTTAGGGTTAGGGTTAGGGTTAGGGTTAGGTTTTAGGGATAGGGTTAGGGTTAGGGTTACGGTTTAGGTTTAGGGTTAGGGTTAAGGTTAGGGTTTAGGGTTTACGGTTAGGGTTAGGGTTAGGGTTAGCATTAGTTTTAGGGTTAGGGACAGGATTAGGGTTTGGGACATGGTTAGGTTTACTGTTAGGGTTATATTAAGTTTAGGTTTTGACTGATGCTTATGTTTAGGTTTAGAGACAGGGTTAGTGACAGGGTGAGGGTTAGAGTTAAAGATAGAGAGACGGTAAGGGTCAGAGTTAGGTTTAGCGACAGTGTTAGGGTTAGGGTTAGGGTTAGGTTAGCGTTAGGGTTAGGGTTAGGGTTATGGTTAGGTTTTAGGGATAGGGTTAGGGTTAGGGTTACGGTTTAGGGTTAGGGTTAGCGTTAAGGATAGGGTTTAGGGTTTAGGGTTAGGGTTAGGGTTAGGGTTAGCATTAGTTTTAGGGTTAGGGACAGGATTAGGGTTTGGGACATGGTTAGGTTTACTGTTAGGGTTATATTAAGTTTAGGTTTTGTCTGATGCTTAAGTTTAGGTTTAGGGACAGGGTTAGTGACAGGGTGAGGGTTAGAGTTAAGGTTGGAGAGACGGTAAGGGTCAGAGTTAGGTTTAGCGACAGTGTTAGGGTTAGGGATCAGGTTAGGTTAGGGTTCAGGGTTAGGGTTAGGGTTAGGGTTAGGAATAGGGGAGGGTTAGTGTTTACATTTTAGGGTTAGGGTTTAGGGATAGGGTTAGGGTTAGGGTTAGGGTTAGAGTTAGTGTTAGGGTTAGGGTTAGGTTTTAGGGATCGGGTTAGGGTTAGGGTTACGATTTAGGTTTAGGGTTAGGGTTAAGGTTACGGTTTATGGTTTAGGGTTAGGGTTAGGGTTAGAGTTAGGGTTTAGGCTTTAGGGTTAGGGTTATTGTTAGGGTTTAGGGTTTAGGGTTAGGGTTAGGGTTAGCGTTAGGGTTAGGGTTTAGTGTTTATGGTTAGGGTTAGGGTTTGGGTTTAGTGTTTAGGTTTAGGGTTAGGGTTAGTGTTAGGGTTTCGAGTTTAGTGTTAGGGTTAAGGTTAGGTACACGTTTCGGGTTTGAGACATGGTTAGGTTTAGTGTTAGGGTTATAGTTAAGTTTAGGTTTTGGCTGATGGTTAAGGTTAGGTTTAGGGACAGGGTTAGTTAAAGGGTGAGGGTTAGAGTTAAAGATAGAGAGACGGTAAGGGTCAGAGTTAGGTTTAGCGACAGTGTTAGTGTTAGGGGTCAGGTTAGGTTAGGGTTTAGGGTTAGGGTTAGGTTAGGGTTAGGGTTAGGGTTAGGGTTAGGGTTAGGGTTAGGGTTAGAGTTAGGGTTAGGGTTAGGTTTAGGTTTTAGGGATAGGG